>JANUYF010000002.1:119414503-119907003 GCA_026167975.1 Phrynosoma blainvillii | reverse complement strand
CAGATGGCTCTTTGAACGGACACTCTACACCAGGGGTAGGCAACCTGTCCCCTTTAAGGGCTGAGGGATTTCAGCTCCCAGAAGCCTCAGCCATGTTGGCCAATAGTCCCATGTTGGCCAATAGCTCCTGGGATTCTGGGAGCTGAAGTCCCTCGGCCCTTAAAGGGGACAGCTTGCCTACCCCTGCTCTACACCTTGACAAGCCAGACTCTCTGGCTCTTGCTGAGAACTAATTTTTTGATTCTGCTGCAAAGAATTATTCATCAGATACTTACCCTTGGCCCTTGCAGTTCGTTGTTGTTGATGTTGTTGTTGTTGTTGTTTTTAATCATTGTTCTACAGACTTTATGTGTTTTATTGTAAAAACTCAATAAAAATTTAATTCGAAAAAAAGTTCATTAAAAGACTTCATAAGCCATTAAAAGCCAATCACAATCATTTTCTAAAAGCCTAACAGAATAGGAATGTTTTGGGCTGCCAGAAACAGGAGTGCAAGAAGGGAATCATCCCTAGGGTTGACAGGCTAAATCTGGAGCAGCCAACAAGAAGTAGCTCCCCTTGTTCCTACCAAGCAGGCCTGAGAAGGTAGTGAGACAATCAGAAAGGCCTCTTCCATAGATCTTAAAGTTTAAATAGGCTCAGATAGGGAGATGTGTGCATATGTGTGTGTGCACTTTCAAGTTGCCTGTCAACCTGTGGCAATCTCATGAACATCATAGAGCAGGGGTAGGCAACCTTTCCCCTTTAAGGGCCGAGGGACTTCAGCTCCCAGAAGCCTCAGCCATGTTGGCCAATAGTCCCATGTTGGCCAATAGATCCTGGGATTCTGGGAGCTGAAATCCCTCGGCCCTTAAAGGGGAAAGGTTGCCTACCCCTGTCATAGAGTTTTCTTAGGCAAGGACTATTCAGAAATGGTTTTGCCAGTTTCTTTCTCTGAAATATAGCCTACAGCACCAGGCATTACAGTCCTTCAAATAGCTTGGACCCAAAAATAACAATAGTGAGAGCAATCTAAATTCACGATAAATGTGCCTGTTGTCTGGAAATGTTGGATGAATAAGCCACAGGTTCTAAACCAGGGGTAGGCAACCTTTCCCCTTTAAGGGCCGAGGGACCTCAGCTCCCAGAAGCCTCAGCCATGTTGGCCAATAGTCCCAGGTTGGCCAATAGCTCCTGGGATTCTGGGAGCTGAAGTCCCTCGGCCCTTAAAGGGGAAAGGTTGCCTACCCCTGTTCTAAACCATATTCAACTGAAATTTCTAAAACTTCCACTGCATCCCAAGATTTGGGTCCTAATCTTGCCAAGAAAATCCTATGGTGAGTCCCCATAAATTGGAGAGAAGTGGAAGAGAAGTGTATTTTTCCACCTATTTAACTTTTTGGGTTTTTTTAAAGAAGTAAACTGATCTTATACGTCCTGTTTTCCATAGGAGAATTCAGAGAATCTTAGCTGAATGAAGTTAGCCTAGAATATCTAAGATAAAAGATAATGTTTAAGAAGGAGTAGAGTATATATTCTGATTCTTCAGCATGTTTGCTTGAAAAATACCAGATATGACCAATTCTTTATAAAATACTTAAGACTGATATCAAATGAGAAGGCTCCCCCACCCCACCCCTATTTAGGTGAGTGGAGCATAAGAATGTTTGCTTGGCTGGATCATGCCCAGCAAACCTGATATTATAAGTGCCCGAGGTCCCGTATTGCAAGACAGGTGGGATGATAAATAAATAAATAAATAAATCCTATGAAAATGATAAAACATTACTCATCCATGTCCTCACCTTGATTAAGCCACATAAGACTGAGTTGTAGCCAAAAATTCAGCTGTTTTTTTTCCTTAGCAATGCAGTTTCTATTAAGTCTCAGTGTAATTAGTACAAAATTGTAAGCCATTCCTCTCCAAAAGGGATTAAAATCTCATTAAACTCCAACCAAGATCCAATTAAAATGGCCAAAGTGTAAGACTAAAAGTAGCCCTCTACAGGTTGACATAACCTAAAACTCTTAAAAATTTGTCCAAGTTGAAGATGCTCTTGCTGTGGTCCTCAAAAAATCTGACTGCCTTTATGAGGTCTTTCAATGAACTTTTAATGAAGGAAGTCTCGCTCATTGTTACTACAGAAGTATTAGCTCTTTGAAGGGAAGTAGGGTCTTCTAGAGGCTTTTTCTGCTTATTTTGTTTTTGTTTTAAGTCAAACCAGCTGGTAGATTCTCCTACTTTTCTCACTTCCTACCACAAGGTGTAGTGATGACCACTAACAAATTAAATTAAATTGATGAATTCATAAAGAATTTATAAAGAATAACATAGCAATTGCTACTAGCCATAATTGGTTCCAGGTTCTGTGGTGTTACTAGACATGTTATTGAACATGGGATGAGGATCTGTTTCATGACCTACTTGTGAGTTTAATAGAGTCACATGACTGGCTGCCAGAGATGCAGAATGTTCCACTGATTTAATATTTATGCATAACCTGCATGATCAAACCAATTCCATATCAGCTCTAGCTGGTGGCATGCATGCTTTTGTCAAAATATGACGGTTGTAAATTCTGCTGCAGTTGTTTGGTGGCATCTGAAAATAGGCAAAAGAGAGAGTTGTCTGACACCACACTTGGAAACTGATCTTATTTCTAATTCAGGGCATTGGCTACCTGTATATCTGTGATCATTCCACTTTCTGGGGAAAAGATGTAAACCAGTAGTTCCACATGTGGAACAATGCTAGCCTGAGCCTTTTACCACTTGTCAGGTGAAGCCCTCCCTCATATAGCCATTTCATGTCTTGTGGAGATCAGGTGAGGGGAATCGTAAAAGTGCCTGGCTATGATCTCTTAGCCAGATGCAAAGTGATTACATCATCTGCTGAGATCTTTGGAGGTCTCAGCAACTAATGCCCTCATTCTGCTTCTGGCTAAACAGACATAACCACATGGCTCTTCAATCTCCCTGCTCTACAGAATAGCCATGGGGGAGATTCAGCAGTTTTATGATAGCTCCAGTTTATTGCAGAGGGAAGAAGGGGATACTAACCTCCACAGTGACCAAAAATAGACATACACAGGTGTAAGGTCAACCGATGCTTGTGTATACCACTAATGGGATGCCCGGCTGTATGCATATATTATTTCTGCAGTTGAGTTTGTATAAAGTGATGGAGTAGTGGGTATAAAGCACTGCCTAAGAAGAAGTGAGAGTTTAACCATCTTTCCCCACCCATGATTCCACCTTAATGGGGAATGAGAAGTCATGCTGAACAACCTCCAGCAGTTTTCACGGTCACATTTGTATGCTGCAAAAGTGTTGTAATATTTTGGCCAGAGCAGAGCTGAATTTTCAAGGATGGGGGTGGACTGACTGCATTGGCTTGGCCCACATTGTTGCCATATGCTATTTTTAATTTCCCATAATGTCCTGGAATGACATTTAAGATATTTTAGTGTCTACCTTTGAGGAATTCAGGTGGGAATTAGCAACCTTACCAAGTGGATTCCATCTTGAAAAGTCACCTCACACAGTTTTATAGAAGCTATTTTACATAGAAAGATACAAATGGGGCATGGTCTAGTTTTTTAAGTTTACACTGAATTGGAAATTCCTGAGATGGCTTCTGTAGAACACAGATAAGGGTTGGCATTCTGCTGAGTTTTTACACTGAATGTATGATGTACTGTATATAGTTGAATATAAGTCAATCTCATGTATAAGTTGAGGGCAGGTTTGGGGGCCAAAATTATGGAGATGTATGTCCCATGGATAAGTCAAGGGTAAAATTTAGGGGCATCTAACAAAGGATCTAAAGGATGAAGGAAAGGGAAACCATGGCAAAGAACTAAAAAAATTCCAGCAGGCATAACTGTTTGTGCTCACCTTAAAGGATGGATGGATGAAAGAGTAAAGGAGGGATGGTGCTTCCAGGACATATTACACTCTTGGTTTTCATCAGGGGATGGTTCCTTTATAATAAGAGTTAAAGTAGAGTACTTACATTGACCCATGGCTAAATTGACTCAGGTTTTTTCAGTCAATTTTTTGACTAAATTTTCTAGAGTTATACACAAATATATAGAGTAATTACCAGAACTCACTACTATGATTATTGTACCATTGCAGTGACCAAAAGTGGCTCACAAAACACAACTTTAAAGCCAAGCCACCCCTGAATGGGTGCCATAGTCTCCAGTGCCTTGGGAAAACCTTTGGAGGAGAACCGCCTGGCTTCAAAGGTAGGCTTTAGGGATAGCTATGTCCCCTGATGCAGAATGTCAGCCATTTTCAAAACCAGGAGGAAAATGGGAGTTGATCAAGGGAACAAGCCAATGTACATTCCAGGTTTTTTTAGCCCTATTCTTCTACAAGTGGAGGATATCTTCCCAGGCTGAAAGGTTTTAGTTCAAAATGGTGTAGGGTCTTCTTTGGCATAAATTAAAGAAGTTTGTGGGAGCACATATATTTGATGGCGAGCTCTACTGAACTCATACGGTATATTTTCTAAGTAAACATGCACAGGTCAAATTGCTATTCTCATTAATGTTGAAAGGAGCTTTCAGGACTTTCCACAGAAATCAGTGGGGCATTATTTTTGCTGGATCATGATTCTAGTCATTTATAGCATGATGAGATTTGATGGAAAGTTTTTTGCAATTCAGTGGTCAGGGTTCATTTAGGATCATTTTTCAGCAGTCCAGTCCCTGCATCACCTTTTTTTTCTATCCTTGAAAATGAATGAGTCACGTTTTGGGAAAATATGTTTAAATTGTTGAGCTCATAGTGTTTGTTAACAAAAACAATTTTAGATTTATATTTTAATATCCTCACATATATTTTACTATGAGGCACCTATGGTTAAACCACACTGTTAATAGAGTTGTAAATTCCACTTTTATTGTGGAGCTGCAAGAGTAGATCTTTAGCTGAGGTGAAAGTATTTTACTAAGTTCACTTTTATATAATGCTTTATTAATGTTCTATTTCAGGTCATTCTCTCAACCAGTTCTCTGAGGCATTTTTCTTTCCAGGTGAAGCTTTTTACAATATGACACAGGAGGAATTTTTAAAATTTGTTCCTGATTATTTTTTAGCTGAAATCTAGGCAATGGAATTCAGTGGTAGACCACATATTTTACACACAAAAAGTACAAGGCCAATTTTAGTACTGGAGAAAATGCCTAATTAGGAGATGTATTTCCATAGAGAGATGTAGCTTACTGAGGGACTTTGATAGATATACATAAAAGTAGGGTTACCAGATCTCAGTCCTGGTGCTGAGTTTAAAGGTGGAAGACAAGGATGCAGTTTTGGTGAACTCAGCTCTGGGCAAGAGAAAAGGACTGTATGCAAACCTCCAGTTCAACTAATAGAGCAGTTTCCTGCTAAAATTTACACATTTTAATTGATTTGTTGCTGCAGTTTGCAAAGAAACGTAAAGGCCAATCTATTCAACTTAGGCTGCATCTGCACTGCAGAAATAATGCAGTCTGACACTGTTTTAACAACCATGGTTCAATGCTATGGAATCCTGGGAATTGTTTATTGCTGTCAGAACTCTCTAACAGGGAATGCTAAATATCTCACAAAACTATGGATCCCAGAATTCCATGGCATTGAGCCATGCTAGTTAAAGCAGTGCCAAAGTCCATTAATTCTGCAGTGTAGATGCAGCCTGAGTGAATTTCCTGCACTGCTAGTTATTGTGGTGCCAGAACTCATCCTCCACTCTGCTCTGAATCCACCTTTTTTTGCTAAATGCAAGTAAACTAGATTAAATTTTCCTTTTCCCATCTCACTAAATGAGAAGGAATAATGTTATGTCACCTTGATCTGGAAATAGTACTTCTAGCTAAGATTTCTATCTTAATTTCCAAACAGGAAGATATGTTCTCATTCTCTCTCTCTCTCTCTCTTCTCTGAGTGACAAACTGGGAGCAACTGTGGTTAGTATTTAAATAATGCATAACACTAAAAGACATCACCAGAGTCTGCCCTTAAGTAACAGATTTCACCCTGGAAACCTCAGGTCCCAGAATACTCCTGAACTGGCAGTCCTGCATAATAGGCATTATTACAATGCTTATCGATGCATTCAAAATTCTAAATGTTTATATTTTCTGATGATTAGAACATTGTATAAGGGAGAATATGTTGTGACCATCTATCAGTAAATGAATTAACCAAAGCAGTAGTTAATAAACTGCTGAAAGCCATTTTTAATATATATTTTTACAAAATAGTGGCCTAATCATGTTTGGGTTCTACTATATTACCTTAATATGTAATAAGAATGAAAAATATTAAAGATGACCTCTCTCCATTTTTTAAATTACCATATATACTCGACTATAAGTCAACCTCATGTATAAGTGGAGGGTATGTTTTGGGCCCCAAATTATGGATTTTGATATGATCCGTGGATAAGTCAAAGGTAAAACTTAGGGGCGTGTACTAAAGCAGGGGTAGGCAACCTTTCCCCTTTAAGGGCCGAGGGACTTCAGCTCCCAGAATCCCAGGAGCTATTGGCCAACATGGGACTATTGGCCAACATGGCTGAGGCTTCTGGGAGCTGAAGTCCCTCGGCCCTTAAAGGGGAAAGGTTGCCTACCCCTGTACTAAAGGATCTAAACAAAGGAAAGCAATGCCCAAGAACGTACAAAATTTCAGCAGGCATAACTGTTTGTGCTCATACTAAAGGCTGGATGGATGAGAGAGTAGAGGGGTGTCAGTGCTTCCAGGACAGATTACACTCTTTCCTTTCACTGGGGAATGGTTCCTTTTTAAAATAAGAGTTAAAGTACAATACCTACATTGACCCATGGATAGGTCAATGTTCAAACTAAAATTTCTAGACTCATAAATAAGTATATTCCTTATTTAGTTTTAAAGTATCTCACACTTCCCTCAACATCTCAGAAAAACACCTATATTTGAGTTTTGGAAATACACAGATTTATTCACATCTAGTTGATTTCTTAATTGTTTAAGAGGGACACGATTAATCAGTTAAAAAGTCTTTAAATCAGTTGACATCCGTAGTAAAAATAAAGGCAGTAGTAAAAGCTTTGCAACACTTTAGCCACAAGGCCCAGCCTGCAGTCTTGAAAGCTTTGGCTTTTCATCTGGGCTTTTTGCCAGTTCATATTCTTTCTGGTTTTCCATAGCCTGAGGCCTCTCTTGGAGAGGGTAAGAGTCAAAGCAGTTTTCCAGATGCAAAACCGCAGGAGCTGTTTTTCTACAAGGTGTGAGAGAATTCCGAATTAGCCTATGCCATGAATTGGGGAGCCTCTTTAGCCTTTATGTATGTATGTATGTGTGTATTGTAGAAATGTCTTCCTCACAAACAAATTCGCAGTCACGCTTACAGAATTTCATAATGTACTAGGACATGTTAACAGTAATATATACATATCAAAAAATACAGTAAGACTGACTAAATTTATAAGAGCAGCAGAAAAAACATATCACACAATGTTAAAGATTGAATTAAAAGAAGTGGCGGCAGGGGGAATAAAGGAGGTATTCATCTGGCACTGAAATGTCATCCAAGTAGGTGTTAGGTGGGTGTCCCTGAGGAAAGTGTTGTACAGCGATGGCAGTACCACTGAGTAGGCCCTTTCCCAAGTAAACCTCAACCACCAGGGCCTCAGGTAATATGGCAATCTGGAGAAGGGCCTCTGAGGAAGCTTTTCCTGTACAGACAGGCACCTGTGGAGAGAGGTGATGCTTGAATGAACCACAGGAATTTGCCCACATTAATAAGTGATATTTAACAAGGAAATCACACAAAATAGGCAATGGCAAGGTCAGACCAGGATAAAGTAGCAAGACTACTGCCTGGAGACAACTATGACGAATGTTCTCCTAGCTGGCCAGTGTTCTTGCCTCAGCTTACCTCTTGGTAGAACTATCAATTTAATGAGGTGGGATGCTTAACTTTCATAGAATTACAGAGTTGAAAGGAGCCTTATGGGCCATCGGGTTCAACCCTCTCCACCAGTCAATGCAAGATCTCCAGCTAGAGCAGTGACTCCCAAACTCTGGTCCTCCAGGTATTTTGGACTTCAGCTCCCAGAGCCTCAGACATCTTGGCTAATAGTCTGAGATTCTTGGAGCTGAAGTCCAAAATATCTGGAAGGCCAGAATTTGGGAATCACAGAGCTAGAGCATCCCCAGCAACAGGGAGCTGTCCAGCCTCTTTTGGAAGATCTCCAGTGAAGGAAACCCCACCACCACTCTAGGCAACTGGTTCCATTGCCCAACTGCTCTCACTGTCAAGAAGTTCCTTCTGATGGTCAGTCCAAATCTACTCCTGTAACATCAAACCATTAGACCTGGTTCTACCCTCTGGGGCAGCAGAGAACAAGCCTGCTCCGTTCTCTCTTTGACAGCCCTTGAGGTATTTAAAGTCAGTAATCATGACACCCTTCTCAGAAGGTGTCTTTGGAGTTTTTCAAGCAGAGTATGGGTGGCCACTTCACTAAAGGTTAACCTTAGATGTGTCCAACCCACTGGGGATGCCTTTCGTTGTGAACTGTTGCACTGACAGGGGGTTGGACTCCCCCTGTGTTCTAACACATGTAATTCCTGGAAGCCAAATTGAATTAAATTAAAACAAGAGTATTAATTGACTTCAGCAATAGTATTCTTAAATTGCTGAGTTAGCCAAAACCTGAGAGGCAAGATTTCCATGGTAGTCCACATGGTGTACATGAAAAATTTGTGTGTGTTCGGGCTTCTTGGCCCTTTCACACTACACAGTTATAGCACTATGATTATGCCTTAACTGATGTGGCATCATTCTGTAGGATGTTGGAGTTTGTAGTTTGGGGAGACACTAGAACTCTTGGGCTGAGAATTGTAAATAACCTTTCCTCAACTGCAAAACCCATGGGATGTTGCCATGGCAGTTCACATGGAAGCATACCACTATAATTATGTCATTTGAAAGGCTGCTTGGTACTCTGTGGGTTAAAACATGTGGAGGTTTATTCTCTTTCTCCTACTGCTGAATGGGAAAGTGGGTCTTCATGAAGAATACTCTCTGTACAACTCTCTCTACTAAGACTGCTACTAGCTGTCCCATTTCTGGACCCCTCTCCAGGTAGACAGAAGTGATTACCATGGAAAATCTGTCCTCCTCTCCCCTCCCTCTCATACAAGATGAAGTAAGTAGCCTTCCCCTTCCCCTCTCACTGGGAAACTGAATCTTGTGTGTTCAAGCACAACTGCAGTGGTGGAATTAAAAGAAAGTAAGGCTTATTCTAAACAAGAAAGATTACAGTACCAAGTACCATGAAAGCAATAGTGACCATTTTCTGTATGATACCTCTGCTTGTTAATTCCCGGGGGCGCTCAGCTAGATGAAAAGCCAAAGCCTTGGTGGTCCAATCTTGCCTGCTTTTTTTTTTTTTTTTTGCATCCTCTCTCTCTCCCCCCCCCCCCCAAGTCTGAGGGGATTTATGCCCCCTCCCTGTTCTGGGTCCATGATCGGAATCATGTAGTTGATAACATTAGGTTATTTTAAGGTACAAGGGCAGCCTGTTTTGAATCTCATGGTTTGGGGTGTGTGTGTGTAAAAATCATTTTTTAGATTGGGGAAAACATTTCTTCAACTACATATCTGTTAATTTCAGAGTTTCAGGTTTTCATGTGCATGCACATGGACACATATACACACAGAGTGCCAGAGCAAAGGATGTGCATTCACACAATCATTTGGAGAAGGGAGCATTTGTTCTCTTATCTTTGGCTCCACTTTTCTTGTCTTAAACCCCCACCCCTTTCTTCCTACCCTATCCCTCTTGCACTGCCTATCCTTCCTGGCATTATTCCCCCCCCACGCCATGTGCCATTCTCTCTCTCTCTCCATACACACACACACACACACACTTTAACCAATGAGTGCTTGTTATGTCCAGTCCAGAGAAACGCTGATTTGAGCCAGCCATCCTATTGTGAGCGTTCAGTTCTTAACAACATGTGTGTTTTATAGCGATTACCCAAATGTGGACAGAACAGTTCAGAGGAAATCACTATGGTTTCTGCCTGCCATACTGATATGGTATAGTAAAACAATGGGCTCCATTGATTGCATTTAGTAGCATTGCAGGCTGCCAAACCCTATTGCACATTATTGTGGGCAAGCAAGCAAGGAAACTTAATGCACAACAGGACCAGGGTAGGGATAAAAAAGAATTAGATTGCCTTGGAGCTGAGGCAGTCTGCCAGCTGCAGCTTTATGGAGCTGGAGCTATACCACTTGTACCTATGTCATATTCAGAATGTACAGATCATAATCAGAACTGGATTAAAGAACATAGGAGCTCGTTGCTGAACCATGTTTGGGGCCTCTAGTTCTCTGATCTACATATATTTTCCCTCCCGGAGTCTTCACTTACAAAGCAATCATACATACACATGGGGGATCTCTTTCCCTGCACGTTGAAACCCAAAATGAAATATAGCATGCTGATTAGCCTACTGAGAATTTAAAATTCATGGCTAAAAAACATAGTTACCAGTCCTCTGCCTTGGGCTAAGAAAATGGCCACTATTTTGAGCTGCGAGGATTACTTTCTCTCTCATTTTTTTAAGTGAGCATGTTTGAAACGTTGTCCAAACAAAGATTTGTGTTTGTATCAGTGGATGGATAAAACAGCCTGTAGCCCCAGAGAGTTTTGACTTTGTACAGAGACCATTTTTACATATTGCAAAAGGATCCAGTTCGCCTGAGTTCTCACTGTAGTATGATAAATCCTAACTGATCATGTAAAAAGCAACCTTGTTAGTTTTCGATTCAGAAGTCAATAAAGACAAGTCCCTAAAGCATTTTTCTGTCTAAATGATTAAGAACAGATTTCATGTACCCAATTTTCAGTAGAGATGAATTAAAACTGAACAAAGGACTGTTCATCTGAATTAAATGCACATATATACAGAAGCATATACACCATTATCTAAGAAAATTAACTTGCTGGGCTGGAATCCCCAACAGATTTTGTCAAACAGCTCCCAAGTTCCCAAAATCTGGCCTGTCCCAAAATCACCTGTTCTTGGTCCTCCTTTAAAAAAACAGGACACCCATACTTGCTCTGTTAATCTTTTTTGCTTTTCATTTCCAGGCTATTGCGGTGAAAACACAACAATAAAGCAGGTGTCTAGAACTCCCTGTGACATACAGGTGAAAGTTTTTAACTACCCCTCCAGACCCAAGGTTGGTACACCACAGTAGGAAAAGAGGATCTTCAAAGAAAAGAAAACAGAAATGGAGCTGAAGAAGAGCATGCCTTACTTCATGACATTGTAGTACTTCAGTTCTCTTTCCATAGGAGATGGCTGTAAAAGTGCTGGAAAAATCTGTTCAACAAAAGGCACACTTTTACACACCATCTCCTGCTGGAAGAGAACTGAAGTGCTACGAAGTCATGCGGTAAGGCATGGAGAAAGATGTTACTCTCTGTTTCCACTTAGTTTTCTCATGTGATAAGGCTATCTCTCATCCATGACTGTTTCATATTCACAATAACTTGTTGTGTTGTTGTCCACCTTCATGTCTTTTCCAACTTGTGACAACCCTAAGGCAAATCTATCACTGGGTCTTCTAGGCAAGATTTGTTCAGAGAGGGTTGCCTTTCTCTGAGGGTGAGAGTGTCACCTAGCAGGTTTCCATGGCCATGCAGGGATTTAAACCCTGCTCTCCAGAGTTGTAGTCCTGTGTTCAAACCACTACACCATGCTGGCTCTTCCTCTCTTTCTCATGCACAATCACTGCTTAGTCACAATTGTAACTATTGCCGTGATTGTAACTCCCCACTCCTCACATCTACTTACCAGGTATCAGCAGCATGGGAAGTAGGAGGCCCACTCTGCTGCTGATCAGAACACAAATAAATGATGCTTCTGTCAGGGAGGTGATCGGCACAGGAGAGGTTTCTCAATTAAGTATACTTAACTGGCCTGTATTCCAAACATGGGAATGGCTCTGAAGAATAGAGAAGAACTGAATCTCTCAGTGCTATGACTGGTTCCTCTTAGATGTGTTCCATTGAGCAATACACAAATACTAGGATAATTCACAGAGGTAGGTGGTGGGTGGGAGGAGGTGGCAAAGAATGAGAATCCTTGCTGGTTGGGAGATTCTGGGAAATGTAGTACAAACTCTAGTGGGTAATATCTGATAGACTGTGAAAATGTAACTTCAAGACACAGGTCTTTCCAGAGGAAACCAAGGAAAGCACTAAGATTAAGATAGTATTGCCATTACTTTGAAATGAAAACCAAAAAGATTAACACAGCAAGTATGGGTGGTGCTGTTTTTTTAAAGGAGGGCCCAGGACAGATGCCAGTGATAGAACTTGCTGGATTTTGGCAGGAGGCTGCTGGTCATATTGTCCTATGGCATTTTACTTGCAGCAGAACAGGTCTCCATTGCTCTGGGCAGCTGACTGGCTTTTAAGGTGGGTTTCATGATTGTAGCAATAGTACCAGTATTGCAAAGAAGCAAAGCAAAGCAGCTTCATTTATATACCGCTTCATATGCTATGGGATGTCTAAGCGGTTTACAACTGTGAGCTGATTGCCCCCCAACAAGCTGGGTACTCATTTTAGCGACCTCGGAAGGATGCAGGCCTGAGTCTAGCCTGAGCCCTGGCTAGTACTGAACTCACAACCTTGTGGTCTATGAGTGAGTGGCTGCAGTACAGGCATTTAACCACTGTGCCACCAGTTATGATATCCTAAGTCTAACTTACAACATCAGAGCTGACTAACAGATAACTAACAGCAATCATCTTCAAGAAAATGTGCTTTTGGAAATATGGCCTGCTTATCAATCAATCAATCAACTTGACTGAAATCATATATCAGTTATAAAAAAAACCCAAACCCATAATATGATGGAAAATAAAGTTTAAAAAGGTAAAAGCAGCTCCAAGATACAGAAATTCCGATAGGTATACATAGGTGGCAGTTCAACAACCAGCTTCTAAATCGTTACATAGTGGCATTCACTAGGGTTAAAGAGAGCCATGATGGGATTTGTCCAGCATACTGCTAGCGTACAGAACTGCAATCTTCAACACAGATTCTTTGGTAGAATCTGAATCGAGACGGTATAAAAGCTATTGAATCTGCCTGGGAACTTTTACAGGGTCAGATATATAAACAGAGAAATCATATCCTTATAATAGAGGCAACACAGCAGGACATGATCAATTGTTTCAACCATGCCTTTCTGGCAGGGACAGGTACCCTGTGCGTGAGTTATTCATAAGTATCTTCCATCCAATAGCTTATATTAATGTATATGCCTAGTTCATGTACATATCTTATGCATCCCCTCCACATTTACCTTTCCCCCTTTCTCTTTTCCTCTTTCTTTGTGATTATAAAAAACCCAATGATTTTTTTAAAAAAATATATGATATAATTAAAAGGTCAATAATATTGCAATTCATGTAAAACATACAGACAAAAATAAAAAAGGCCTTTAAAAAGCAGTGCAGTTAAAAGCAGCACAACACCCTATGAAAGGCCCTACTTTTAAAATATTCAGTTCTTGAAATTCTTTCAGAATAGAAAAGTCTTTGCCTGGTGACAGAAGGAAACCAAAGAGGGTTGACTTCAACTTCCAAAAGAGCCAGTGGAACTCAGCAGAAGAGGTCACCTCTTTGCACCTGGCTATGGGGACATTCCCAGATGCTGCTGGATGGCTCTGGGGGTGGCTTTAGCAGAGCTACAGCAGGTCTGGGTAAATGTCCAGCGTAGCAGTAGCTCTGCATGCAGAATGACATGTGATGCTGAGCCATGTTGGATATAGACCATACACACACACAATAATCTAGTAGATTGAATATGGTGCTCATGTATACACCATGGAAAGCCAATAAACATATCTCATAAACACAAAGACAGAAGGGGGAAACTCCAGTCCAAAATTGTAATAATGAAACAACATTCCTACTGCTTTTCTGATTTTTGCTCTCAAGAGCCCATGTTTGTTAATAGGGAATGTCCTATACCTATCTTTGGATGCACCCACACTGCAGAAATAATGCAGTTTGACACAGCTTTAACTGCCGTGACTCAGTGCTATGGAATTCTGGAAATGGTACTTTGTGAGACATTTAGGCTTTCTGTCAGAGAGCTCTGGTGCCACAACGAACTACAGTTCCCAGAATTCCATAGCATTGAGCCACAACAGTTAAAGTGGTGTCAAACTAGTTTATTTCTGCAGCGTGGATCCAGTCTTTAATAACATTTATTGTAATAATAATCAGAAATAATGCAGTTTGATTACACTTTAACTGCCATCTCTCAATGCTCAGTTCTGGGATTGGTAGTTTTGTAAGATATCTAGCCTTCTCTAACAGAGTGCTCTGGTGCCACAACAAACTACAAATCCCAGGATTTCATAGGATGAAACCATGACAGTTAAAGCAATGTTAAACTGCCATGGCTTCTGCAGTGCAGCTTAGATCCAAGTGAATATCAAAGACTGAGGACCTGTTCATTCACCAGAGATATCTTGCTATGGTATTGTTACCTCCCCCACCACTGGTTCTTACACTGATGGCTGTGTTTACACTACAGAACTAATGTGGTTTGAGTCTGATTTAATTGCCATGGCTCAATGCTATGGAATCCTAGGATTAGTCGTTTTGTGAGATATTTAACCTTCTCTGTCAGAGAGCTTTGGTAGCAAAACAAACTACAAATCCCAGGATTCCCTAGCGCTGAGCCAGGGCAGTTAAAACACTCTCAAACTGGATTATTTCTGCAGTGTGGCAGCATCCTATCTCACATGGGGAGTAGTTGACCCAGTGGCAGAGAATATTTATTTTGAATAGGTGGGACTATTAGGTCACAGTAAAGGTATCATATAGGAGGGGACACACAGTTTGTTTTCCCTAGTTTGTTTGTATATTTATTTACTTCCTGAAGTTATGACAAATATCTCAAGATGAGCACACCACCATTGACGTGAAGGCACACAAGAGCAACAACAACCTGATTATCATATATAGTGTGATGAAGTCAAATAGATCAAAGAAAGTTAAATTATACTATTTTGTAATTGTAATAAAATATTTAACTTGTACCCCAAAAAACTCACAACTTGCTTTTCTCCTTTAATTACTTACTGTTATTACTAATTGGCGTTGTTTTCACTTTTCTTTGCCATTCCCCTCATGAATCAGATGGCAATCACTCTCAGGGTCTTCCAGTGGTATTTTCATGGATCTGTTAAAAAAGAAAGTGATGGCAAAAAGTTACGATATTAAAGAATACTATGTAAGTGTCTGCGGACAAAATATTGTTGGCACCAAAACTGGTTGTTGTTGTTGTTGTTGTTGTGTGTCTTCAAGTCTTTCCGACTTATGGCAACCCTAAAGCAAACCTATAGTGGGGGTTTCTTGACACATCTCTTCAGAGGGGGTTTCCCATTGCCATCCTCTGAGGCTGAGAGAGTGTGATATGTGGGCACTGTCCAAAGTTTCCCACTTTCTGGGAATCCACAAATACCTGGACAACTTTAACAGAAAAGAGGAAACACTGGAAATGAACAAGGTTTGGCGAACATTCCTGAAAAACACCAAAATCAAGACTGAAGATAAGCAAATGAACACCATCCAGGCTCAAGGGATTTCTCCACAGACAATGGATTACCAGTTAAATAGACACAACCCCCCCTTGTGTATTCTCCGCACAACACTCCTTCAGGCTGTGCCATTCAACACAACACAACACACAAACTAACTCCACCATTAACATGTCAAAAACCACTTCCTCCCCGCAAAAGGTCACACAGGTATATATACTCCATACACTTCCATGCCACCACCCTCTGAGGATGCCAGCCACAGGTGCAGGCAAAACGTCAGGAATAAATTCTTCCAGAACATGGCCACACAGCCCAAAAAACCCCCCACAGAAAACTATTTCCCACAATAATCCTGTAAACTAGGTTTGCTGAGAGGTAATGGTGGTCCAAGGTCACCTGGTAAATTGCATGCCCAAGCAAGGATTTGAACGTGGTTCTCCCTTTTCCCAGTCTAGCACTTTAAACTTCAGTCTGTGTTGGTTCTCTCAGAAACATGTAGCTCCATTGTATGGAATTCTGGGTTTGGAGTTTTACAAGATCTTTAGCCTTCTCTGCCAAAGAGCGCTGGTGCCTCACAAAAGTGCAAATCTCAGGATTCTGTAGGATGGAGCCATGGCAATTAAAGGGGTGTCAAACTGCATTATTTCTACATTGTAGATGCACCCTTGGCGGCTACCAAGCCTGGAAAATAGTGGTAGAAAACAGATGCAACAATTGAAGTCTTGAATTTGCATAATCAGAATGGAGATTAAAATGTTATGCATAATTAGAATACTTAGCGTAATATCCAAAATTTGTCACTCAGATTTGAGGACCTAGAACAGGGACCGGCAACCTACGGCCCGGGGGCCGGTTAAGGCCCCGGACCCCGGACTTACCGGCCCAGGCCGTAGGCTGCCGCCACTGTCGGAGCGTGTTTTCGGCTGCGCTTGCTGCAGCCGCCATTTTGGAAGTCAAAATGGCGGTTGCGACGCGTTTGTGCATGCACAGTACTCTTGTGCATGCGCAAACGTGTTGCGACCGCCATTTTGACTTCCAAAATGGCGGCCGCAACATGTGTTGTGGCGGCTGCGGCCACGCGCGCTATGGCCACGTGCGGCAGAGGAGGGCGCACGCGCCACCATTCCCCCCCCCGGCCCAGCTGAGACCTGGGCGACGGGAGACCGGCCCAGGTCTCAAAAAGGTTGCCTGTCCCTGGCCTAGAATATGGCACTCTTACACAGTTTATGACCTCTTGTGGGTCAGCATGGCCCACGGTTCATTCATTCAGGATTTCAGAGGACCCTGGAATGGAAAAGGATGTTGGGGCAGGAGTGGGAGATGAAAAAATGAGCAACAGGGTTTCTCTGCATTCTTCATTTAGCTTTCAGAAAGTTATTTGGGGCAAGGGCTATCTTGTTGCATTGCTGTGTCTCTGCATCGTGTCTAGTTTAATGAATCTTGTGCCTCCACTGGTGCTTCCAGATGTAACTTTAATAGATATAATAACTGGGAATGTCTGCTGAAAAAGGCCTAAAAAGTGGTGTTTATGAGACAGACAACTCGAGAGCCTTGCAGAGAGGAAATTGACTCTGATTATTTGAATACAGACTGCAATGTTTGCAACATCTGGAAGTCTACAGTAAAAGCAAGCCGTTTCTTCTCCCCTCCCCCCACCCCGAATGTGGATGATATTTATTGCCCAAGTTCTGTACTGTAAAGGGAGTTTCTGTACGTGAACGGGGCCATGCGATATTTGTTGGCGATGGTGCCGTGATTCAGAAGGAATCAGACTGGCTCCTATATGGGGGATATAGAAAAGTGCACTCTGCAAGCTTCATAGCAGGATACGGCAGAACCAAATTATAAAAATCCATTCACAGCACATCGGCATGTTTGTGTGTGTTCCACTGAGAATCCAGCATTCTCTGTTTGGTCCTGAAATTCCCAGCTAGTTCTTGGAATCCCAATTCTGTCTAATAGAAATCTGTGGCTAAAGTTAAATATTCCTTGGTGAACTACAGAGCACCCAGGGTAAACTTTAAGATCTTTTGAAAACATGTGGGCCTGTTATAAATGTGGGGTCCCTACCTAACTAGTTGGGATTAGGTTCCCCACTATGAAGTGAAATTACCACACATTCAGAGGAACTGCCTTGGCAATTGGTTCCAGAGTAAATTCTGGAAATATAATAAATATTATTTTATTTAAGATGGTTCAGGCTGAGGGGAGATTAACATCTGTTTTCCATATTGGACTTGCATGAGTCAATGTAATATCTTTATGGATGGATTAAATTTTAATCATTAACTTTCATCATTAAAACAAAAGTCATCACTTATAGGGAACCCAGTGCATTGGCATATTTTAGTTGCAGAGGTGATTGGTGGGGATCCAACTGATGGCAGTGGCCTGGCAGCCAAGTTGGACCAAAGGTAAGATCTGAGGAAGCAATTTCAAAATGATGATGATGATGATGATGATGATGATGATGATGATGATGATGCAAGCATAGGTAGATTGATGTGGAAGAGGTTAGGAAAGAAAGGTTGGGAAGGGCAAGGCTTTTTTCCCCCCTTGCTAGCTGGCAAAATGGCCAAGGTTAAAACAAACATGTAGAAGCTGCCTGGGTTATATGTTTTCTTGATCAGGAGAGGGCTTTCAGTAACCAGTTGGTGGTCCTTCCAAAGTTGGTGAAATTACTCTGAATAGTAAGAATTGGTCTTTTCTTTTTTCTTTTTTTCATTTTATTTTTATTGAAAATAATTTTTTTATACAATCTACATAAAAAAAAATGCTACTAAAATATTATTCATATCATATAGTCCTATTTACATATTTACATAACTTCCTTTAGTTCAAACACCGTGAGTACACTTTATAATTTTTCTGTGATTACTCTATCCATCTTCAAATACACATCTGTAACCCTCTTGCCAAAGCCATACCAAAACCCTTTTTCCCCCTCCTTTTTATCTTGGTTCATATATTCCATCTTTCTTTTATATAGGCCTCTATTGGAGCCCATTCTTCCTTGACCAAATCTACATTTTTATTATTTAATAATTTCGTTAATTTATCCATTTCTTTCATTTCTAATAGTTTTAAGAGCCATTCTTCTATCGTCGGTGTATCTTGCTGTTTCCATTTTTAAGAATTGGTCTTTTCAAAGATGCTGGGAGATGTCACCTCCAGATCCATCAGTAATGCAAGATCTCAAAGCAACCCCAAACTCTGAACCCCATTCATAATCCCTCTTTTGATAAACCATTGATCTACACTGATTTCTGTCTTTTTGGCACTGTGCTCCAGGTCATTAGCCTATTGTGGTCCAAGAGCTGCACCTGGAGCTGACAAAAAGAATTGAAAAGGCTGGATATCATCTGCATATTGATGACATATTTTCAAAGTTCTTAGCTACAAGTCCAAACAAGTAACTAAAATTTTTCCAAGGTGGTCTAATTCTAGTCCTTTTCACCAGATCCAACATATCTGAAGTTCAAAAAGGTGTGAATAACTCAAGTCACTTAAATGTAGCAAGGTGTGTCTTCTTTTGCAGAGGCGGGGAAAAGAAACCCTGAGATTGATTCTGGATGAAGCTGCCAACCTGGCTTGCCTCAGAAAGGGCTGAAATTGTGAGATTTGTGTTTTTACTTGTGTTTGTGTTTTATCATGTTGTACCCTGCCTTGAGCCTTAAGGAGAGGGGATTATTATTATTATTATTATTATTATTGGGACATATCTTTTGGATCAGTTCTGCCTTAGATGCTATTGTTGATATATGGCCCATGGATGTAGCATTGGCCTTTGCTAGTTCAGTTATAATGTATGCTTTTTGAATTGCACAACCTGAAGATGTGGAGAGGATCCTTGGAGAGAGAGACACGCACTAAACATGTCCTTGACCTCATGAGCTTATTAAAGCCACCAGATGGACTCACCATATGGGTAACAATGACTGATTGTAACAAATTAGAAATATGAATGTGGGTACAGAAAGTACCAATAATCATTGGTCTGTTGTAGCTGCAGTCCTACTCCATTAACACTGATGGAAGATTTTTCTATCAGGTTTTATTCAGAAGCTGTGAGCAGGATCACACCATTTGCTCACAGTTCTGAAAATGTTTTTAATAAATAATTTTTATTCACATATTTAAATACACACATATCAATACCAACATTTGGCCAACATTAATTCCAAGTACATTTTCTTCACATCCTAAATCATTCATTCGGAATTCTTCCTCCAAACACTCCATTTGCATAAACATAATTTCATTCCATATCTCTTCTCTCCTTCTCCCATTCTTACCTTCTTTAACCTTCTACTCTTCATTCTTAAACTCTGGAAAAAAAATTCCGAGAAAATTGACAGAAATCAATGAGAAAATGAACAATGCAGATGGTACTTAGTGAAAGCAATGACAAACTATTAAATATAAGAGGGGAGTTTTCCTGTCTCACACTTACTAATTGCAAAGCAAATAATATTCGAAGGATTTACAGGATGCTATTACCTTTGCAAACAGAGCAATTTTAAACACTTAAGAGGGCGGCCTTGCTGTTATATTAATTGGCTGCAACAAAAACACAGCATTTATTCAGACTGTTTGAATAGCCTTCTTGAATCACAGGCCTGAATCAATGGTTATTAATCTAAAAAGCAAAACACCTGATAAATGGTGCTGAAACAAATGTGACATAAACAGATACATTAAACCAAACCAATATATGAGAGCATAATAATAATGATACTAAATAATGTGTTCACACTGAAGACTTTAAAAAATCATTTGCATCGCAATAAACAGTATGCTCTGAATGTGTGATTCTGTCAAATGAAAACAAAACAAACCAACGAATGTGTCCATGAGATAAAATTGCTGCTATAGAGCAGTCATTCCCAGTCCAGCACTTTATCAACTTGGTGCAGCCAGTGAACACATCTGGTTTTAATAGACATGTGCGCTCTAGGATTTTTGGCTCTTCCTTTATCCTACATACTTTCCCTCCTCTTTATCAATGCCTGTTGTCAGTGATTTGATGATGTTAAAATAGACTCCACTTGATGTACATCAAATGTAGGGAGAGCTTTCCCTACAGTATTTGAAGCAGGTTTTAGTAGAGCTGCTGTTGTTTGATGAGTTGGTGCACTCAAAGAATTAAATGGGTGATGGAAATGAAGTTGATGCCTTCTGTAAACCTTTACCCAAAATAACTAAGTAAACAAATAAATAAATTCCACACACAAGTGCTAGTGCTGCACACCTTTCTGTGATCTCTCCTGATGACAGTGTGTTGCCAGTAGCATACTCCTCTCCTCCTTGCAATTTCAGCCAAAATGGTAATGGAGTCCATGCTTGAAACAAGTTTGCAAGCCTTGTAGCTAACCTCCAGGGGATGTATATGTCGATGCTACAAACCCACCTCCAGGTCCATCTGACGTGGGCTTGGCACAGCTGGTGATGTATATTCAGAGAACTGCAGGAGCCAAGTGAAGATGAAGATTGAATTCACACCTCATCACATCTCATATAAAGGGCGATGTTTCAAGGTCAGTGTTTTAGGTGAATAAATGGAACAACATTTGGCAAAGAGCCCTGGGCTTGCTTTGCCATTCACTCTGAAGGCAGCTGCTGCCTTCAGGCCTTCGCAGTTGTTTTTTTAATCACTAAGATGCACAGCTACCTATGAAAAAGAAAAGAAAAGGGGGAAACCCACCAAACCACTGTCCATATGTTAATGTTTTTTTTTAATCTTCAAAATTAGTTTCCTTTGTTTATATTGGTCTTGGTTGACCAACTGGGTGGTTGGAACTAACAGTGGTAAAACTAATACTAATACTAATGAAAGAGTGCAAATACTCCGACAGAAGGAATAAATCTGATAAACAAGAGAACGAAAGGGTGTGTGCTTTTCCTGATGTGGCTGAATTCCCAATTAGAGATGAGATGGAGGCTGCAGGAATGGCCTGAGAGCAATTTGAACAAGAACGCCTAAGGCAATTGTGAAAGAGCCACTCCATTTATTCAGAGGGTCTAACAATAAAATAGCCAAGGTCCAAATAGCTATGCAGTATTTTGTCCAACATTAAGTATTTTTTTTATCATTAAGTAATTATTTTAATATTTTAATTTGACCCACAGTCAAATAGGATAGTGTAGAATAGCACAGGGGTTTCTTCTTTGTGATTTTGCTGTGATTTTGGCAGTGACCATTTTGTGTTTCAGTCAGATTTTGGAAGATTCCTTTTTAAAGTAATTCATTATAGTGGTTTATAGTGTTTAAAATGTAGCATTGTATACATTGTTTGTAGTGCTGCTGTTCAGTTTTTTTTTTTTTTTGTTACATTTTGTTGCCCACTCCTTTTTTTCACCAAAAGGAAAGACCCTTAGAATTGATAAGAGGAAGTAATGAAACTTGAAAAATTCTTTGCAGTAAATTTTTAAAAGTAAAGATTAAATGTTATTGTGTACCTTGATAAAATGAAATATAATTTTGTTGCATCCTCATAAACAAAAAAGAGGAAACTTACTAAAACGTATTATTCATTACGTCCAAGGTCTGATTTCCTTCCATGTACTGGAGTCTAAGGGCTTGTCTATACGTAAGTGTATTATGCAAATTGCTATGGATTTTGACATGTTCACATTGTTGGTCGTCTTCATTTTCCTGCACAAATTCATATCTATTCCCATCTATTCACCCACCCTTTGCCGAAAATGTACAACTGTCTAAATCCATGCAATAATGTGCATTTCTGCCTTTTTCTGTGGAGTATGAGGAGTTTTTGCCAGACTGCAAAAAGCCCGAACTGCTGCAAATTGTCTGTGTGTGCAGATCCCATTCTAATAGAGTAGAAAAGACCCAAGTGAGATGCATCCCCATATGTGAAGGCCTCCTTTCAGATGTTTACTGTTTTCTATGATATGTATTAAAATGACATTTAGACTGAAGGTCCATGATGATTTTCTTTGGAGAAAAAGAAAAATTACGTCTTTGGCTGCACAATTTGATGCTTTGCTTATTGTATTTTACATAGTTCTAAAGGTAACTTGGGAACCTGTTGGAGTGTGCAGTTAGAGTTAAATCAGTGGGTGGATGGTTGAAACAGTCTGTAAGTAGCCATTTCTATGCTTTGCCTGTATCTGTGGGTCTGAATCCTAAAGGTTGGGAAGTTATTAGTAGAAAATAATTAGTTGCAGTTCCAGGGTCCCAAAGGAAGTTAGTTCTCACATTTAAAAATGTATTATTCAGATGTAGTATTGCATTATTCAGAGGTAACTAAAGTAATTATTTTAGATGTCATAAAAAGCATAAAAATGTTCCACACCATTGCCCTATAACACATAACACACCTAAGGTCTCATTAGCTATGAAAGTCACTAAGCCAACTACAGGGGAACCCTAGATGGCTATTTCCCCCCTCCCCCATTAGCATCTGAAACATCATTTTTGTTCTTCATGATCTATATGCTTCAAATGGAAAAACTTTCAATGTCATTTTATTCATATGAGTATGCTCTACGAGGAGTGGCTAAGGGAGCTGGGTATGTCTAGCCAGGAGAAGAGAATGTTAATAGGGGATGATATAGCCATGTTTAATTATTTAAAGGGATGTCATATTGAGGATAAAGCAAGCTTATTTCCTGCCACACAAGAGACAAGGACACGGAGCAATGGATGCAAACTACAGGAAAAGAGATTTAACCAAAACATTATGAAGTAGTTCCTGACAGTAAGGGGGCTGTTCGACAGTGGGACATTCTGCAGTGTGGTGGATTCTCCTTCTTTGGAGGCTGTTTTTAAAAAGGGGCTGAATGGCCATCTGTTGGGGAGGTGCATTGATTGTGTCTTCCTGCATGGCAGGGGATTAGACTGGATGGCCCTTGGGGGTCTCTTCCTCAACTCTATAATTCTATGATCTTCAGATAACATACAGACTATGGACGTAATCACACGGGGGCAAATCTGCTGGTTAATCCACACAAAACCCAAACAGAAACTGGATTAGTGCCTCGTGTTTTCACACGACATCGCACAGAAACTGGACAGAAACTGGACAGAAACTGGTGTTAACGGAGATCTTTTGAAATTCGGTTGTTTTGAGGAAATGCAAATGCGCAATTAAGATAATTTCGCATTTGCCGTAATGTGAAAAGCAAATGCGCATTTGGAAGCATTTCCCTGCATTTTCCCATGGTTCTGTGGGGTCCTCGAGGCAGCGTAAGCGTCTCCTTCCCCCTCAGCAGATGGCTAATTGAGCCATCTTGGGGGCAGGGAAGAGGAGGGGCAGCCGCATGATCGGCGCCTCAACCCCTTCCCCAGGTCGTCTTCGGAGCAGCCGGCCCTCCGCATGGCCGGTGCTCTGGCGCTCCAAGGAGGACCTCCCGCTGCAGCATTTGCACACGCTGCGGCGGAGGAGTTGGTGAAGGTGCGCTGCAGCCTTTTGCGGCGTACCTTCGGCGGCTTGAACGACGGGTGGACGTGGGCCGCCCCGGGAAGCTGCGCTGTGGGGCCGAGGTATCCCCACACAAAAGGCTGCGGTGCACCTTCGGTGACTCTTCCACCGCAGCGTGTGCAAACGCTGTGGCAGGAGGTCCTCCTCGGAGTCCCGGCCATGCGGAGGGCCGGCTACTCCGAGGACAACCTGGGGAAGGGATGACAGCCGCGGCAAGTGACAGCCGCAGCGAGCATAGTGCGCATGTGCTAGAACATCATTTCTAGTACATGTACGGGATTTTCTCACTTGTGTGTGAACATTAAATGCAGTTTCAGGGGGAGCTTCCCTTAATTACGCAATTAAGGTAATTACATGTGAAAACCATTTGCGGAATCAAGGTTTATTTTCGGTTTATTTTCGGAATTTGTCATTTCCAGTTTATTATCGCTTTGTGGCCCACGTGTGATAACATCCTATGTATGAGTTTACACTCATCCCTCCACATTTGTGGCTTTGACTTTTGCGGATTTACCCAAAAGTTGCACTGAAGGACCTAGAGATTTCTAGAGAGAGCACTCCACTAGGCATTTGTAGCTCCTCCACCACAATTCTATGATCGATGTCTGGCAGATGTTGACCACAGAGTTGCACAGGAGGTGTTCTCTCAGGTAAAAACATAGTGTTTTGGTTATTTGCAGTTTTTCCATCCCAGCAAATGTGGAGGGACAAATGTACATCTGCACTTTGCAAGTGACAGTATTCCCTGCCCCCAACAACAAACTCTGCCATTCCCACTTGTTCCAGTTCCTTTGGGGAGACCATGTTCATTTTTCCTACTAATGGGAAAAAATTAGTGGATGGCAAAAGGGATCAGAAACAGAAAATCAAGGTAGTATGATAGCAGTAGGGCAGCTTCTATTTAAAAAAACAACAACACAGACACTCCATAAAAAAAAAGAAGAAGAAGAAGAAGAAGAAGAAGAAGAAGAAAGAAAAGAAATAGAAATATATAGCCCATAGACAGCAGCAGGTATCAGTCCTCAGGAGAGTCATAGGGAGAAAGGTGGCAAAAGGTTGTGCCAGATTGGAAAACTATTAGGGCTAAAAATAAGAAGAATAGAAGGAGACAGGGCTGTGGGACAAGCCATGGCGCTGGCATGGGGAAGTAGCCATATTGGTCTAACAAACTCACAAGGACGCCTGACCAGTATACATGTAGCCACTATGTAGTTTTGCATAAAGCAGATATAATCCAATCAATCTGTGTTAGTGAGGCGAATTAGGGCTTGGACTTCAAAAGGACTATGGA
Organism: Phrynosoma blainvillii; assembly: GCA_026167975.1. Classification (NCBI taxonomy): domain Eukaryota; kingdom Metazoa; phylum Chordata; class Lepidosauria; order Squamata; family Phrynosomatidae; genus Phrynosoma; species Phrynosoma blainvillii. The sequence goes on along the minus strand of JANUYF010000002.1, from coordinate 119,881,667 downwards.
GGGGAAAGAAGGTTATGCTTATCATTACTAAACATGACCATTTGTTCAACAGCAGAAGATATTATAAGGCAGGACAGCCACTGGAAATCAATACAGGAGAAGAGAGAAGTGGAGGAGGAAGAGGTCACTACCCATGCAGTTAACAAACACATCACCAGGTACACTTCTTCCCAGCAGTGTTATATAGCAGGTAGGAGGTCTATTTCCCAAAATTGACTATCCTGCAGCAAATCCACTTGTCAGATTGTTTCCATTGTAAAAAGTACCCCAGCATATGAGAGGAAAACTTGTGTCTCGTCTGGATTACTTTAAAGCCAATCTCATTGTCCCATAACCAACAGTACCAGGGAGTTAACTATAGCTCCCATTTGGGTTTCTTCTTAATTTTGCTGGGAAAGGGGTGAAGTTATCCCCCACTCTCTTATATTTTTAATGTGACATAAGCCCAAAGCAGATGGGCAAAAAGTGCTGGCTTCAAGCTGCGTTGGAGGTGTGGCATTTATATGATGCATGGCCTGAAAGTGGCTGGAAGTCACATGGAGAGCACTTCAACCTAGAAAAGTGAGCACAAAGAGGAGTGGCGAAAAGCCGCACTTCAGAAGCAGGTCCACGTGGTTGCTGCAATCCCAAAGTGATCAGGGATGGCACAGTCTCGGCACAATCCTTTTGGCCCACTTGATTTAGGCGTCAATTGTTAGTAGAGAGGAGTTAATTAGAAATAACTTGTTTGTACAAGTTATTTCCAAGCTCTGGTAATTCAAGAAATCACACCTATCCAAAAGGACCACCCTGCCTCCAGGCTTGTTTCCTGGGGCCATGATTGATAAAATCTGGAGAATATTTGAAATAGTTTCATACAAAGTCCAAGTCTACATAGTTTGCATACTCTGCCACTGCTACTTGACAATCAGGGTTTATTTTATTTTATTTTATTTTAAGAGCATTTTGTATGCTTTTGACAATTGTATGAGCATTTTTTAAAAGGGGAATCAGACTATCGCAATAGTCCTAGATGGTTTTATGAAAGCAGAGGATGTTCAAAGGTCCCTTGGGGGAAAGTGTGCTGGACTGCCTTCTGAAACAGAAACTCAGTTAAAAAATGTTCCTAAACTGTAGCATTGCCTATAACATTTCTTCAAACTGCTAAAGACAATTTACATAATTTGTCTTCATTACTTCTGTAAGATAGTCTAACATTATTATCATTTCTGTAGGACAAGGCCCATTTGAGATGGAATTATCACTTGTAAACCACGTACAATTTAGCAAGACATGAACAGTGAGCTAAACTTGTGTGTTTCCTTCTCTCCTTCCTTGTCCCATCTTCTCCTTCCTTTGTGACAAGTCTACACATATATGTATTGCTGCAGATTTTCACACATTCACACATAATTGCCTTCACTTTCCTGCACAAATTTGCACCTATTCACCCTCCCCTTGCCAAAAATGCATAGCCATGTGCATCCATGCAAAGCAGGTGAGCAGCCACACATCTGACAGTGTGCAACCTTGTGGATACTCAGTTAAAAACCATGAATCCTTTTTCAGCAGTTTATTGAGTTTTGGGGGGGCACTGTGCAAAAAGCCCAGATTCCTCTGAATCATGTGTGGACAGATCACCATCTATTTGATTGGAATGGGGAGTATTTTAATTGTTTAGAGAAGCCTCCGAGTTGCCTGTGCCCCATTGACCAAGCCCTATGAGGAACGACTTAGGGAGCTGGGGATGTTTAGCCTGGAGAAGAGAACGTTAAGAGGTGATATGATATCCTTGTTTAAATATTTGAAGGGATGTCATATTGAGGAGAGAACAAGCTTGTTTTCTGCTGCTCCAGAGACTAGGACCCGGAACAATGGATGCAAGCTCCAGGAAACCTCAACATTAGGATGAACTTCCTGACAGTAATGGCTGTTCAACAGTGGAACACACTCCCTCAGAGTGTAGTGGAGTCTACCTCCTTAGAGGTCTTTAAGCAGAGGCTGGATGACCATCTGTCAGGCATGCTTTAATTGGGAGTTCCTGCATGGCAGGGGGTTGGACTGGATGGCCCTTGTGGTCTCTTCCAACTTTATAATTCTATGATTCTATGATTCTATGACATTCCAAATGGGAATGATGTTTTACTGTTTGTTTAAACCATATTCAAAGCATAGTTTTAGATCCTGGTTACTGAGCTGATATGAAACCATAGCTCTTCATTTTGGATGTAGCAGGTAATTTCATCATGGAGGAGTGGAGGAGGAATTGTTGTTTCTGTTCAAGGATGGGAAGTTGCACCCATGGACCGGGACCGGAACAGAAGCTGGTACATAAAAAGAAAACAAGTTGAGAGGAAGAGAGAAACAGGGGGACCAACAATGCTTGTTGAATACTGAGCTCAACAGAAGTACTGTTTCTTAGTTCTAGCCTAGGCTATCTATTGAATTCATGATTAGTGCAATGTTTTGATGGGAATGTGATAACATGTTCATATCTAAATGCAGATACAATCCCAGTTTCAATATGTTGGAGAGCTCCTACTTCAAGGTCACGTTACAGGAAATACTAAAAAAAATTCTGAAATTCTGTTTGGAGAAGCCTTTGATAATTTGGGTGCTCTTGCAATCTCATTTGTCATTGTGACAGGGGGCTAACAGACCCAACTAACAATATGCAAATAGCTCTAATAACACACAAAACAAAATTAAATGCATGGAATCATTCCTCCCAGCCAGTTTTCCCATTCCTAATCCACACAAGGGTTACTTGTGCCTCAAGGTTTTCCTGACTAATCCAATGTTGGAACTTTGACTAAATTTATTTGTATAAACTCTCCAATACTAAATTATAAACTTAGCATTACTTTGAGTGCCAGAAGCATTTAAGAAAGGGCAGTGTTGGATGGTTGTGGTTTCTAGCATATGGAACACATGTTTGGATGCACAGCTGTGTGTCCCCTTGTGAATTATTTAAGTCCTCTATGCCAGCCGGCAAAATGCTTTAATCTGGATTCTGCTTATCAAGCTATTAAAAATTCCTCCTACTTCCCAGTTTCTGCCAAGCATCACTGCCCTTTGCTGCCCTAATTCAACACTTCCTGACAGCCAGAAAGATTGCTTTCAGCTGAATTTGCCAGGGTGGGATTTATTGTATGTGAAACAAAATAACTGGTAAACTGGCCAAGTCTCATCCTCACACTGGGCCTGGCTATATCTTTTCATTTTTCCTTTTATAATTAAAATGGAAAACTGGGAAAAGAAATTTAAAAAAATAATCACTAGCCCCAGCCAAAGTTCACCATTCAAAGATGCTGTTTCCTCCCCTCCTTTCCCCCTTCCTTCCTTTTTTCCAGGCCTGGTCTAAGAGATTTTGGGGCTTTGCAGACTGCCAGAAATAGTGCAAACTGAGTCCACCTTAAGGGCTAGGGTTAGGGAATCATAGGAACTGTATTTTATTGTGGCACCAGAACTTTCTGACGGAGAAGGCTCAATGTCTCAGGAAAAAAAATTCCCATGATTCCCTAGCACTAACCCTAACCCTTAAAATGGACTCAATTTGCATTATTTCTGGCAGTCTGCAAAGGCCCTTTATTGCCTGAAAAAAGATGAGCAAGTGGTTCCCTCCTACATGAACCCCTAATGCAAGGTACTTATAGTACTTACAACTATCAACATTACTTGGGCACATGAAACAGAATATTCCACCTTTCCCTTTCCCTGGCAGAAAAGCAAACAAATAAACAAATAAATATAATAATAAATTAAATGGCCAACTAGTTCTCCTTTCATGACCCATAAGTCTGTCATTTGAGGACCCTGACACCACACTTAGCTCCCTGGGATAGTGGCATCACTAGGGGGTGCGAGGTTGCTGCCCGCACTGAGTGACACCCCAGAAGAGGGGTGACACCCGCTTGCTCCTCCTACACCTTGTTGCCACAACCTCATTCTCCTCATGAGGAGAACAATGCCATGGCAATGAGGAAGGCCAAACGTGCCCCCCCCAGTACTTCATTACTGTTGCCGCTGCCATCTCCAGAAGGCCTGCTCCTTGCATCAAGGGACACCAGGGTGGGGATCCCACTGCCTGGGACCCCACTCTGTCCCTCTGGGATTGCCCAGATTACCACACCATGTGATACCATCATGTAGTCGTTTCCCAGCTTTTGTATTATTTCCACACTTTTTCACAAGGGTCAAAATGCCTTTCCTAGGATTGGTTACCGAACAGTTGTTTTTGGGGTGGGTCTACACCAGCCAGAATATTCCAGACTGCCCCTGAAGCTGCCCCAAATTTCACGTTTTGGCTGTCTAAACACAGATCCCACTGTGCCACCTGGCGCCACCACTGCTGGGGTGAGTTGCTCCCTCTGAAGTCAAAAGCAAGGCACCCAGTGTCATTCACATGTCTGGGAGCCTTTTTGTGATCTGAGAGGGAGTGACTCATACCAGCGGTGTTGGTGCCAGGCAGCACAGACGGATTCATATGTAAACAGCTGTGCCACCTTGCTCATAGTGCTCTGGAGTTTCCTGAAAAATCTGGATCAAAAGGTAAGTCTTTTTAATCTGGTTTAAGGGATGGATGGACCAGATTTAGTGAAATTTGGCCTCAAATTTTGAAGACAGTCTGCACTTGAATTGGGAGTTTGGCCTTACTTCATGAAGACAAGGTGCTGTGAAAGGGGTGGGAAACCAGTTCATCTGGCTTGTGTAGACATGCCTTTAGTCTCATCCTTAGTCTCATCCCTGGAATGCAGCCCTGAGAATTTATCTAAAATCAAATTTGATCTCAGGCCTGGAAGAGCTTCTCAGTTTCACTATGCAATCGCAGGCACATCCCTGCTAAAAATGTTGACCTTGCCCAATGTTTTTGCTCCTTGACAGTAATTGTCCATCTTCCTGGCTGTTGGATATTACTCATATTGTGTTCCTCCTCCTCTTACTCCTTTGGCTTCATCTATTCACAATCATGGTGATGGGCAACATATGTATAAAGTTTCTAATGATGTCCTCATATCAGATATAGCCTTGAGACATAATGAACAAAATCTCATTGGTTTCCACAACCAATATAATTAAATGGCAGAGTGGAGAAATAAAGTTGAGGAGAAGAATGGAAATGACAGCTGAGAAGATCAGTACTGAAGCTTGCAAAAGACTGGTGAACGAAATCAAGTAAATCATTTTGGATCAGTCCTGTTTCTTCTCTAAAAGAGGAGCTGAGTTGGTTACTGTTACATTTTATAGGAGATTATTGCACATCTTAAAAACTCGTCTTACCTCCCCCAAATTGAAGTTTAATTCGGGCTGCAGATGGGTCCTATCTCATGGCTTTTGTCATCAAATCTGCCAGCGGAATACAGCCCGGATGCAGCCTGGGTCCCAAAACACTCCGGTGGCCATTTTTCAAAGACAGAAAGCTCCCGAAAAAAGGCTGCCAGAGCGTGTGTTGGGACCTGGGCTGCATCCGGGCTGTGCCCTGCTGGAGGATTTGATGACAAAAGCCATATGATAGGGCCTGTCTGCAACCCTTCAATTTGGGAGAGGTAAGACAGGTTTTTAAGATGTGCGGTAATCTCTATAGTCACCTAGATCTAAAGGATCTCTGAATATGGGGGTGGGGGAAGAGAGAAGGAAGGAGATGAGGAGGGTATTTTTCTGTCTTTCTATCATCTTGATTGTATCCAAATATAATTGCCTCTGGAGAAGGAAACCCAATAGGTAGAAACTGAGTACTTGAGGCATGGTGTTAAATGTTGGGGTTCCTTTAGTGGCCACATCCATGTCGTTTTCCAGACCAAGGTGCCACATTTACAATAAAGGTAAAGAAACAAAGGGAAAGAATGTTTGCTTTCCACTGACCATGTAATTTACAAATGAATCTCTGAGATCAAATTTCCTCTGAATGTTCATGACAGGTGGGGTCCAGCTTGCATGGATTACATTAGGCCGCAAGCTTTTTCACAGATAAATCAGGGGATCTATGACAGGCAGAAAAATCCAGCCCAGTTTGTTCTTCTGCTCACCATTAATTTTGACTTCCCTCAGTAAAGTAAAGGGACTTTACATGGGTATCAGTGATGGCTGGTGGCTCTCGCATCAATGAGCAGTGAATCCATTACATATTACATTTCAACCTGTTTTGTGTATAGGTTTAAGCACCCAGGATAGATTCTTTAAAAAGCAGAGGAAAACTTGGGGGTGATTCATTCTTCATTGTGGTCTCACAGAACTACAGTTACAGGTAAACAGCCAGTCCTTATCCACACTGCTGGGTATTCTGTCTTCTAGTACATTGCCAGTTCTGTGTTCTAAGTGTGTATTCACTTGGAAAATTCATAGGTGTGCAAACCAGTTGACTACCCAGATTTTTTTTTTAAAAAAAAACAACCCAGAAACTAACGAATGCAGAGGTTACAACTTACAAAATGTGATGAATACAGTTGGCAAAGCTGTTGTAAACAAACATTAAGATGCTTGAAGATGAAGGGCTACTCTAACTCCTAACAAGGCATGACACAACTATTCCATTTTCTCTCCTCTAGTTAATTTTTCTGGTAAGAAGATGGAAGAAATGGTGAGAAAAACCAGAAAGGCTACAAATGACATTATTTGTAACTGCTATAAATTCCACAAATTAGGCAGTGCAAACAAACAAACAAACAAATAAAACACATCTGGAAGCATACTCTGTATGCATGAAGAAAGAAGAAGGCTAAAATTAAAAATGAAGAAATTACCTAATCATTATCATTAATTGTAAAAACAGACTTTAAATTAACCCTAGGATTCAGATGTCACTGCATAGGCTATGTTAGCAGCTAGCAAAGAACAATTAAAATAAAATATTGGATTAAGAGGTGCCTATTCAGGGAAGAAAGATTATGTTTAGGAATGGCTGTGACCAAGCTAGTTATCCAAATTATAGCCATGTTGCTACTTCACATTGGTCCAGTAACAAATGTTTGAAAATTGCCAGAATCATTTTTCTTGTACAACAATCTACATGTTTAGGATTTGAATGCCAAAACCAGAATAACTGCCAAAATAGGCAAAAGTCCTTTTAGGGAAGGCTTTTACTCTAGAGGAATCATTGAAGCAATGTTCAGGGACTTTACCATACAACCCCCAATCTCACTGCAATCTCACTGCAATTGCATTAGAGAGAGGGATGGGATAACTACTGGTTTGGGAGCTTTCCTTATCACATGTCCTAACTTGTTTCCTGTATCATATGTTCCCTGTCATGGACTCATTTTCCCACCATGCTCCTTAACCCTGCCTCCCTCCCCATTGCCTTACCCAGCATGCCTTTTGGGTTTCTTTTGCTGTTTATTTCATTTTTAAAAAACGGATTTCAGCAATTATGGCAATGTGATTTAGGTGGGGGGGGGGGATAAGAAAAGAAAGTGAAAAAAGAAGAATAGAGGCTACTTAGGAATAGCTGGGGGAAGGGGGAATGAGGGAATGAGGAGAGGACTGGCACCATGTGAATGCCCAATCCTGGCACTGCAGCTGGAGGCATTATTACACTTTTCTTTCCTTAGAATGCAAGCACGATTGGGGGAGGCCATTAACAGGAATTCCCCACTAATGGCCAGGAGCACCCTAATCATAGCAGCAACTGGATGGATGTGGTGATGGGTAATGCCAAAGATGCTATGTTCCTGCTTTAATCCCCGTTTAACAGTCATGTGTGATAATTCCTGATCTCAGGGAACCCTTGCTTAAAAAATGATGGCCAGTATCTATACCAGTTGCTTAACCTTTTAACTTTTTAACTTAGGCCAAGAACAGATGGGCCAAATGAAGCAGCTTCTGGCCACTTTGGAAGCATGGCATTCAAACAACACACACCTCCAAAGCAGCAAGAAGCCACACCAAAGCCTAGCTCTGGTCTTTTAAGACTGGAGCAAAAAGGAGCCGGCACAATCTGGCTCCTGGAAGTGCCAGTTAGCCCTGCTGTGCTTTTGGAGTGGGCTGTGTGGTCGGAGAGGTTTGGATCCACTGCCAGCCAGAGCAGACTCAGGCTGCTCTTTTCCCCCTGTCTGCTCTGGCCCTTAGTTTACTGAACTGGAATCCATGCTCCTATTGTCAGCAGAATGGTCCTGCTTCTCCCCATGCAGCGGATGTCTGGTAAAGTAAGTTGCAGGGGGAGTTATGATTGTGGCATTAGTGTCACAGTCATGACTCAAAACAACTAATGTGAATTTGGAACAGTTGTTATTGTGGCTCTATTGCCATGATTGGAAACCCCCCTCAACCTACTTTATTGGGTATCAGCTGAAAGGAGTGAAAGAAATCCATTCTGCTGGTGATTTGAGCATGTGTGAATCACATTTCTTTCAGGTTTGGGAGGGGTTAAGCCAGGAGAGGTTAATTAGTTAAGCTAAGAATGCTTAAATAACTGATAAAGAACACTGGCCGTTATATATACAGCTTTAAAAAGTTTATTTTTTTAAAAAAATCACAATTTATTACAGAACCTCTAGCAACTATTTGTGAAACCACAGGGTTCCAGGGAATCCTGTTTGAGAAACCCTGTTTTAGAGAAACTACCTATGGACGTATTTGAGAATATCAGAATAAAAATAGGTAATTGGAACATTCTTGGCATTAATTGATGTAACCTGTTTCTTATCTTTGTTATTATTACCTTGATCCAGGGCTGACTTGACAACTGATTCTTGCTTCCTCCTCTACAGATACTTAAGTGTACCGAGATGGACTGTCTCATTCACTACATCAAGCCCAAACTATGATGAAAGGTAGTGTCCTCCCTAACAGCAAACTTCCACTCTCTTGCTTGAAACATACATTTCATCTAGGCAAGGCAAATCTTACAAAGAGCACTATGGAGCTAAAACATTTACTATCAGCAACTGTATTTCTGTCCTTTGGATTATTTCCTGTATGCTTAAGGATAGGGCTTGAAAACCAAACAGCATCTGGTTTTTGCACGGAAACTGCTTGCATTTGATACCGACTCCATGGAGAGTCAGAACAACTCAGAAGACAGAATGAAGGTGGCATTTCCTTAATGCATAATCTAAACCTCTATTATTTAAATTGAAGGTTCATTTATGAACATGTAATGCTGCCTTAAATTGTGAGATCTTCGGTTCCTCTGGGTTAGGACTTTCTACCCTGACAGCCAGTGTCTCATCAGGGTTTCTAAAGGGTGGTTGTGGAAGTGGTGTCTAGATTGGAGATGCTAGGATTTGAACCTACAGATCTTTTGCATGTAAAGTATCCCTCTACCTACAGTCCTTCTCCTAAGCTGGCTGGCATCCTGCTAGTAATTCCTAAGTGAAATATAGGAAATTGTAACTGCTTCATATTCTCATTTGCATTTGTGGCATTATTGCCTTAAAAGCCAGCTAGCCCTCTGGAGTGACAGACATCTGAGATGCCCAAAGGTGGGGTGGCCAAAATGTCATGGTCCTCCAGCCCCTGGGATTCCTCCCCAGAAGGAAGCCTGGGGCTGGAACAGCCAGCAAGGGTGCATTAGCACTCCTCCTACCCAAAGGGGGAGGAGGGCCCAACTGGGTGTCAACCGTCTTCTGGGTGTCACTCAGTGCCATCTGTACCCCTTGCACCCCCTCAGTGACGCCATTAGTTACAATATCATGGCTACATGTTTGATGCAGGATGTTAGCTTATGTCTGTTTCTACTATATATCACCATTTCAAAATTTACAGAACTTGAATGGGTGGAATTCTCTTATTGTGTTTCAGAAAACAATCAAAAGAGAAAACAAAATTCAACATATCCAAAGTTTTGTCATATTGTCACTACTGTGGACAGAAGGGGCTTTCCCAAATTGTAATCGCCCCCCCCCCCTTGAATGGATGTTTCTTCCATTTGCAGAGTCAAGACATTGGAATGGCAACAGGATTAATTTTCTTCTTTCTTTTAAATGAGAATGTTAATTGTATGATGGAAAAAAGAATAAGAACAACAACAATAACAACAGAAAGCCAAGATGTCATTCCACCATAGACAGCGCCAGAAGAATAAGACACTAAGGGGAGGGGAAGACTGACAACCATTATTAATGAGCTCTCATATTTGATACTGTTACTTATACAAAAGCTTGGTGAAGTAACCCAGTTAGGAAGTCCTTGCCATAAGAGGATTTGTTTGATCCAAGGTCAGTGAAAACAGAGCACTTGTGGAGCTAGCTTTTAAAGGCCTAGTTAATTACTATGTGCCTCTTACATACAGTCACTTTGTTTTGCTGTTTATTAGTGTTAATTCTAGCCTTCAAAATGGCATCTGCATTACAAATGAATTTTTATTAAAAAATATTCCAAACAAATGGCTGAAAATTTTATTTTTATGAGTGTCAGGAAACTAACAAGGGGGGATCTTGGACTAACAAAAATCTTTATTTGGGAATTATTGTGCATAAAATTCACACATGGTTTTCAGTGTGTTGGGGGGGGGAAGCATGTGTGAATTTTGCACAGAATAGTTCTGAACTGTTAATTATCTTCAAAAGCTGAATAGCCTTCCTCACAGCATAAATTACTAGCTGCTTCCTTAGAGATTTTGGGGGGATGCAGATGGGTGGCCATGGGTTGCCCTGGGAAGTGGATGATTGGGGCCGAGGCTGTCCCACACCTCGGCCCCAATCCTCCCTTCTGCCAGCCTTGGAAGGAGTGCTAAAATGCCAGTCCTTCCAGAGCCGGCAGAAGGGGTGCATGGCGGCTCTTCTGCGCCTCTTCTGGCATGGCACATGACGATGCTGCACCAGGAGAACATATTTGGGGTGCGCGCCATGCGTAACGGCGCGCGCCCTGATGATGTCCTCAGGGAGGGGTTGAGGCGGCTGCCGTGTGGTTGCCCCTCCCCTTCCATGCCTCCAAGAGGGTGCTTTGCGCCATCTGCCGAGGCACTTAGTAAAGAATTATATTCATAATCTACAAAATAAATGTAATACAGACATAACTCAGCACTTGCCATGAAAGAGCTATACTGACTTCAGTGCCACATTTCTGGAACTCTTGTGTACATGTATAATTTTTTTAAAAGTGTGGACTGGTGAACATATGCCCTCCCTTAAGACACTGTGGGAGTACAATTTCCATGCACCCTATATGGCAGGATTGGGTGCCAGTGGCCCCTAGGGCTATATTTGGGTCCCCATCCCTCCCTTGGCCCCAGTAGGGGTCAATTCTTTTCTCCAAAATGCTCCCAAATGATCTCTAGGGTCTGAAGAATATATTCCCCCAGAAAATGAAAATAAATTTGCAATTTTTTTAAAAAAAAATCCTCCCAAATACTGTAGGGGGACATTTCCATTATGTCCCTTTTGGGAGAGGGGCAGGCTATTTTATGCCCAAGAGAATACTTTTTTGAAATAGGAAGTGTACAGAAAATGATTTCTGCTCACTTCCTTTTTCTGAAAACAGGCATCTTCAGGACATGAAATTGCACAGGAAGGTCCCCAAACATGGTGAGAATGTGCCCCTGTCATAGGATCCTAGAATCCTAGCGTTGGAAGGGACCACAAGGGCCATCCAGTCCAACCCCCTGCCATGCATGGACTCCCAATTAAAGCATCCCTGACAGATGGCCATCCAGCCTCTGCTTAAAGACCTCCAAGGAAGGAGATTCCACCACTCTCCAAAGGAGTGCCTTCCACTGTCAAACAGCCCTTACTGTCAGGAAGTTCCTCCTAATGTTGAGGTGGAATCTCTTTTCCTGGAGCTTGCACCCGTTGTTCTGGGTCCTAGTCTCTGGAGCAGCAGAAAACGAGCTTGTTCTCTCCTCAATATGACATCCCTTCAAATATTTAAACACGGCTATCATATCACCTCTCAACCTTCTCTTCTCCAGGCTAAACATCCCCAGTTCCCTAAGTCGTTCCTCATAGGGCTTGGTTTCCAGACCCTTCACCATTTTAGTTGCCCTCCTTTGGACACGCTCCAGTTTCTCCACATCCTTTTTGAATTGTGGTGCCCAGAACTGGACAATTCAAAAAGTATGTGGAGAAACTGGAGCGTGTCCAAAGGAGGGCAACTAAAATAGTGAAGGGTCTGGAAACCAAGCCCTGTGAGGAACGACTTAGGGAGCTGGGGATGTTTAGCCAAGAGAAGAGAAGGTTAAGAGGTGATATGATAGCCATATCTCCTTGAGGGCATTTAGGTGCAAATTTATTTATGTATTTATTTATTGCAGAAGCAGTTGTGATGGAGACTGCAGTCCTCCAAGTTATCCTGTGGGTCTAGTGTGCCCCTAGCTTTCCCTGGTTGTCTACCCCTGCTGCCAGTTGTGACGGCTGATGGGAACTGCAATTCATCTTCTGCAGGGCCACACATTTTTGAAATGTCTTGAAAAGTATTCTGTCAGAGTATTCTGTCTCCATGCAGAGAATGTGTCAAAGGACAGGAAGGATGCTTTTTTAAAAATATTGATTTATTAGTTTTAGTATAGAGTCGAATTCAGCATCAACATAAAAAACATTCAGAAAGGGGAAAAATAAAAAGAAGAAAGGAAATGAAAGAAGGTATGCTTACTTATAAATGTGTGTGTGTGTGTGTGTGTGTGTGTGAAACTAAACTAAAATCAAAACACTACAAAGGTACTAAACTAAAACACTAAATGCAATAAGAACAAACTAATTCATTAAATATGAATTGGTAATTCATTTTTTTATTGTTTTATTGTTTTAGTATTTTTAAGTAAATTGCCCCCAATTGTTTTCCCTTGCATTTCCAGATCTCTGTCATACTGCCTGGTCAATAATGTGTCCCTAAAGTATTAACATTTCTGCTGGAAATTAGTATTGCATTTAAAAAAAAAATGAAACATATTTAAATAATTCTAAATTCTTAAAGATATCAGGCAAAGATGCAAATATAATCAAAACAGCATCCTTTTCTATGAATATCCAAGTTTGTTGCATGACATGACAATTATATCATGTGTGTGAAATTTAACCTGTGATTAATTACTTTCCTTGTCAAAGATCCCATGAGTTCCTCAAAAGAAAGGAGACACTTTAAAAAAATATATTGTGAATTGAACCTGGAAAAAAATAATCAGAAAAACGGGGATGTATAAGCCCTGGGGGGGGGGGGGAAATGGAAATATTTTGAGGGAAAAGCTGATGAATAAAATGTTTAAGAGAAAATGTTCATGCAATTACTTCTCTAAAATTATTTCTAAAAAATGTAATAGGAAGACTTTTATGAAGCCAGTGTGGTGTAGTGATTTGAAGGTTGAATTCCTGCTCAGCCATGGAAACACACTGGGTGACCTGAGGCAAGTCACACTCTCTCAGCCTTGGAGGAAAGCAAAGGCAAACTGCTTCTGAACACATCTTGCCAGGAAAACTCATTATAGGCTTGCTTTAGGGTTGCCATAAGTCAGAAATTACTTGAAGACTTTTGTACAAGACCATGCAGTATCATATCATTGCAGCTCTTGGTCTTGATTTCCTTTTCTCTTTATGGGACTGAGGCTGCATCCACACTGCAGAAATAATCCAGGTTGACACCACTTTAACAGCCATGGATCAATGCTATGGAATTCAGGGATTTGTACTTTATTGTGGCACCAGAAACATGGCCGTTAAAGTGGTGTCAACCAGGATTATTTCTACAGTGTGGATGCAGCCTGAGTAATTTATGTCTGCTTGACACTGTGGAGAACTAGAGGTATTTTAATATTTTTGCCTACTCTTAATAAACGGCAAAATCTAAGAGTTTTCCTTACAGTTTAGTCGTTAAGCATTCTTGGAGCCCCATTTGTAACTAGGCATCATTTGGATGAACAAAATAAATGGTGTTTTAAATGATCATGGGAAAGCTACCCTGATTATTAGAAGAATTCGGAGGTTAATGGACAACAAAAGAGTTAAATGTAACATTTGCCCTACTATTTTGGGTAGTTAGATGTAATTGGGTGCCTGAAATTTCTTTTCTTGATGCATTTTACTGAAAAAACCTTGAGGTTTACAGTTCCTTTGCTTATTAAGTATGTGTAGCTTACTAAAGCTCAAATCATATGAGGCAAAACAACTTCTCTCTCCATCTCCCCCCATTTGGTACCAGGAAGTAGTACGATGTTCTGAGATGTTATTAAGTCTTTAAATTACAAACGCTAGATTCCACCTTAAAAATGTTCCATACTGTACATTGCATAGCCTGGGGTGCTGAAAAGCTGCCAAATATCTATCAGAGTGTGATTTATGATATATGATATGTTTCTCAGCCCAAGTGGCGACCGTTTAGGTGAAACATGAGAAAGGAGAGGCCTAGCGCTCTCAAAACCATGATGACAACTTTCTGTTTGCTGGGGGAACGTACAGTACCAATTGCACCACATTTTACAAATGCAAAATACTAAGTAAAGACCACAAAAAATGAAAATAAAGGACTTTCATTATAAAGCACTTTTCTTTTTTCATATTTTCTCTCCGAGAGGTGGTTTCTGTTCTTTTGTTTTTCCTGCTCATTGGTGTAGCTTCTGAAATGGAAACATGAGAGTCTGGTTCTGACATGCACAAAAATCTTTTTTCCTCTCTCTCTTTCTCTGTTTTAGTTGCCGCATGAACAAATTCTAAAGAGAAGAGGCCATATTTACAGTTTAAAATTAACACGCCGTTTCTTTTCAACAATAGGCCCTCAAGTATCTTGTTTATTTGTTTTATTTCAGTTTTAAGGCCTTGAATATTTTTTTTTTTTTTTACTTTTGTCAAGCCGTTTGTGCTGCAAACACAAACTTCTCTCATCAGGCTTTCTTGGTATGCTGTAAAAAATATGTTTTGGTGGAACAATATGGACAATGACCTCAAGGGTCTCCAACAAGAAAATCTCTTGAGGTATTATGATATAGGCACAAAAAGTTGTATTATTTGTTACTTTGAAGGAAGTATATCGAGCTGTAATCACCATACCTCGTTTGAGTCCAAAAATTCAGAAATTAAAAAAAAAAAAACACCCACCAAGGATTTTGATAAGCACCAGGCTTTCTAGTATGATTGTATGTTGCTACATTAGTTGCCAAATAATGTAGACCAGAACAAATGATTCTGTGGATTACTGACATTGTGCATTCCTTTAAAAACCAACCTTCAGTCTTTATGAGAGACAACAAAGAAACAGAAACTGCAGATTCCATTTCCTGTGTTTTGTAGAGTACTAATTTTATGATACAATTTTTAAAATTTTCCAAAACAATTGCTTAAAGTAAGTGCCCCTTGTTTTAATAGGCATATGTTATATCTTCCAGCTCTCAAGCTACCAATCTTCTGATTAAATATGGGAAGCGCATATTGGTGTGTAGAGTTAAACCTGCTGTTTGTTAGCAATGGAGATTGCTCCATTTTGAATGAAGTGATAAGTGCTCAGACTTTATAAAACAGAAACCTGTAACATAAGGAAAGAGGAAACGTGAATATGTTAAACTTTTCACCATGGATGGACGTGATTTGCACATGGATACAGGAAAAGAAACTTTCAAGTCCACAACTAGCCCTAAACACCATTCCCAGGGATCAATTTTTAGCTATCAATACTCAAATTATTAAAGAAATACCCTAACAGTGTTTTGTTTTTTTTAAGTACAATACCATCCAAAACCCACAAAACATTGATACCTTTATGGGACCAACTAGCATGCACAAAATGCATGTTGCAAGCTTTCAAAGCTTCACTGGTTTCTTCATCAGGCAAAGGCATTAAAAAACATACATTCATGCAGGCAGGCCTGCCCTCCTTCTGGCCATGTGAATACGCCAGGAAATAAAATAAAAAAATCCTTTGATAGAGGCAACTTGGATCTCAGGAGAAGCGCCTCTTTTTGTCTTGCTAATGGGGCTTTGGGGGGATGCAGACTGGCACTTTAGGCCGTCATGGGGGTGGAGTTGGGGTGGGGCGATTGCACGCCGGCTGCCCCAACTCTGCCCTGACTCCACCCTGACTCTGTCCAGACGCTGTGCGCCTGACCACACGGTGCACGGCATTGGGTGCCCTCTTAGTGTAGTGTGCAGAAAGGGGTGCAAAAGAGCTGTGGTAGCATTTGTCTGCTCTTTGGGGGTGGCAAAAAGGAGGATCAGGGCCATGATGTGTGGTTGCCACGGCCCTGATCCGCCACTCCCAGGGGCGGCATAGAGCCACCCCTTATGGGCCGTTATTTTATTTTTTTAATTCCTGGGTATATGGCCAGAAGGAGGCCTGCCTGGATGAATGTCCTTCCAATACCACCTGAATTGAGTACAACCACATCTTGACAAAATGCATGCTTGGAACTAACATCATCTTAATTGTTTTTCCTCCCTCATGAGTTTTAACATCTTTGTCAGATGAAAAAGCCAGTGAAGCTTCAAAAACTTGCAACATGTATTTTGTGCAGTTTGGTTGGTTTAATAAAGGGATTACTGTTTTGTGGATTTTGGATGTTATTGCACTTTGCTACATGGCCAACATGACTACTCCTGGACATATTTTTTGGGTTTTTTTTAAAAGCACACATTGGAGTTTATCACATGGGGGAAATCCCGTGCAGAAACGGGGTTTTAAATTGAAAAAAACCTGCAAAAGTGCGCAGATTTTCAGACAACATCACTGTTAAAATGGGGTTAACCTGAACGGAAAGTAGTCAGAAACTGCTTCTTTTTACTTTTGGAAAATCCCAAAAGTAAAAAGAACCAGTTTTTGACTGTTTTCCGTTTGGGTTAACCCCACAGCAATGTGTGTGAAAATCTGCCTGCTTTTGCGGGTTCCCCCACCTTTTAAATCTCGTTTCTGCACGGGATTTTCCCCATGTGATAAACTCCATTGACAAGTAAAACAGCAACATTTATATTACAGGTTTTCTTTTGTAAATGGGTGCAGCTTGGAAGAGATTTAACATATCTGAGACTGCATATGTTCTCAGGGTTATTTTATATTATAAGAAACACAGGGATACCACTAAAACCCATGTCTCTGTGTTGAGTCCTAACTGTAAAGTGAAGTTGAACATCTTCTGATATCATGTTGTGTGTTTCTTCACTTATTCTCAACATTTGTTGACTGCTTCTGGCTTGGAAATGCATCTGGTGACCACTTCTGGACAATTTGGGATGTTTTACAGTATGTTGCACAGGAATACATCATTGCTTATTTTTGTTCCTATATGCTAAAGAGTTTTCTCCCTGTGGAATGAGGTTACAAGGGTTTTTGAGCATTTCCCAATGATTTTTCACATTTGAGATTTTTTTGGGTACAAAACAACATTTCTGGCAGTGGAAGTAGTGTGATTTGTAGAAAAACAGACTTCTGTTGTTTTGTACAAAAAACAAAAACAAAAACAAGGGCTTTCCCCCATAAAAAAACCAAACACCTGTTTTCCTCTAGGAAAAAACATTTTTGGAACTCACAATTCCCTCCACAAAAAAATAGTAAAGTATAATTTTTTTGCAGTGGGTAACTGTTTTCTCAGCAAGGTATTTGAGTGTACTGAGTGTATTTACTCTCCAAATATTGCACAAATGCAGAGGAAGAGTTTGATGCAATGATGGCATTTTGGGTGGCACCTCATCCTCTGTTTCTTTTGATCTTAGAGATAAGTTTACAATGTAGAAAATGTCCTAAAAGTCACCATAGACTGAGCATAATAACTAAATATGTGGACATATACAGGTTCTTCTTAAGAATCAGATTGCACTAAAAGGCAAAGGATTTATACGATCTGAAGAGAAACCAGAGTATTGCATTGAGGAGGTGGGAGATGGCGGTGCCTGAGGAATGTGATTTGGGTCTCCAGAACTGGATTTGTAAAGACGTTTGGGATGTGAGTGCTGTTCAAAGACTCAGGCTTTTCTGCTGTATGAGAAATTGATAAGTGTGAAGGACATTGAGAAGCTGTTGCTGTTTTAGGAAAAAAAAAAAAAGGCAACAGCTATTATGATACTGAAATAACTTTTCCTGCAATTTTCTTAGGTCTGGGCATTGAGCACAAGTATAAGTACTGAGCTTTACAGTCTGAGCAGTTAACTTTTGCAAACATCCTGTCTAAGAAACCTGGAACTCTGTGTTCCAGGATGATTGGCAGGAAACCGTTTGTTTGGGGAAGGGGAAGATGGACATTATAAAAGCAATACTCTCTTTGTCAAAACATTGATGGGACAGAAACATCACAGTAGCCTTTTAAATTAGTCTTATGGGCAGGGAGGGCTTGTTCTTTCAGAAAGGGGCCACACACACACATACTTGTCGAAGCAGTGGAAAATATAACTCTAGCTAGCAATGCAAATAATGTACACAAGGAAAATAGCAGCAGTTACACCAGTTCTGTGCTGGAGACAGAAGAAAATGAAACTGACTTGTTTTGATGATATGCTGAAACTATGGAACAAATCATTCAAAGAAACCCCGAATCTATCATAGGGGAGAGGAAGGAATTGATTGTTGTTATGCAAATCCCTCCTTGCATGATTTTGCCATGCCAACTCAAATTGTAAACAAAATGATGTTTGTCTTGATGTGGACGAAGCCACTAAAACTACAAGAAGAGTAGTTCTGCACAAACAAGTTGTTGCCTTGGAGTTAACTCCTTGCCTTTATGCTTGAAATGTGAATAAAAATGACAGGCTGTGTGGCTGAGCCAGGCCAGATGTATAGAATTATAGATGATATCAAAAAGAATGGTACTCAGATGGAACATTCTATGGCCTAATTCCTATTCAGGGACTGGTCCAAAACACACTGCAGAAACAATCCAGTTTGAGACTGCTTTAACTGCCCTGGCTGAGTGCTAGAGAATCCTGGGAATTGTAGTTTATCATGACACGAGCGCTCTCTGAGAAGGCTAAATATCTCATAAAACTACAGTTTCCAGAATTCCCTAGCACTGAGCCAGGGCAGTTAAAGTGGTCTCAAACTGGAGTATTTCTGCAATGTATTTTGAACCACAGGCCTGTTAGTCTGGAATATCAGCATGCAAAGGGATCTTGTAGCACCTTTGAAATATCAGTATGCAAAGGGATCTTGTAGCACCTTTGATTACACATAACCGTGTGAAAGAAATTGTAGCATAAGCTTTAGTAGACTACTTCGTCAGATGCATCTGAAGAAATAGACTCGGGGGGGGGGGGGGAATGCAGACGGGCTGCCCTGGGCCGCCCTGGGAAGTGGAGGATTGGGGCCGAGGCTGCCCCATGCCTCGGCCCCGATCTACTCTTTTGCCAGCCCTGAAAGGAGTGCTAAAATGCCATATCCCTTCCAGAGCAGCGTGTTAAGACACTGCGCTGGGAGGACGTCTTGACAGCACGCACCGTGCGTAACGGCGCGCACCGTGATGATGTCCTCGTGAAGGGGTTGGGGCGCCCGGCGTGTGGCTGCCCCTCCCCTCCCCTGCCTCCAAGACGGTGCAAAGCACCGTCTGTAGAGGCCCCTAGTCTATGAAACTTCTTTCACGCAGTTAGTTTCAAAGATGCTACAAAATTCATTTGCATACTAATTCCTATTAGCTGTCCTAACTACAGCAGGGCTTTTGAATCAACTTGTGAAGTTATCACTTATGTAAGTTCTATTGAATCAATGGTTTGCTTTAGCTGGTACTAACAGTTTGTATGCAGTACATGCAATTTCAAAGTGATCACTGTTTCATAATGTGGAAGGATAGACACAGCAGAGGTGCCACCTGGCCTGCTCACCTCTTCTTGGCCTCACTAGTGGATGAGAGCCAGCTGTTTGGCTCAGTTAAAGCCTTTGAAGGGGTGAGGAGCAAGAAGACCAATAAAAGAATGGAGACCAGATGTGAGAGGAGGGATTTGGAAGGCAGAAACTTCATGATGGAAGAAGATATGCAGAGGTCTGTTACCCAGGAATTGTATAGAAGCTCACCTGAAGCCTTGCCTATGTCTAGAATTGTGGGTATATATTCAGAAGAGCCTTAAGCTGAGATGGACTTATTGGAAGCCAAAAGGTGAAGCCTTCTACTAAAAGGAAAGCCAGGCAATTTGTCAAGACAAAGGAGTGGCTGGTACTAAGCAACCTTCTTATCTTCTTCGACACTTTCCCTTTATTGGTGTATTTTTTCAGGTTGCTATGTACTGTGGTTGTAATATACTGTGAGTCCTGTCTGGCGTGCCAATGAACCCACTGGGGTGAAGGACCAGATGGCCCCTTGATACCCTTACAATGCCCTTAGAAATCACATCTTTGAACCTATTGGCATCAGCCTGGTGGGGCCCCTAGAGAAGTCCACCAATGACACACCCATACTCTAATCATAGTCATTGCCTATGCTATATGCTATCCAGAAATTATTCTGCTTTGGTCTATCACAACAAGAAACATTGCCCAGGAACTATTGTACCTCTTCTCTAAGCTAGGATTTCCCAGAGATGTCCTGACAGACTAGAATATTAAGTCTATGAGCATGAGATGAAACAGATTTGGGTTACACTACAAATTAAGCCCCCATAAAGCCTGTGTGTCTTCCACAGATGAATGTTTTTGTGGAGTGTTTCAGTAAAACCCTAAAGCAGAGGCTGTGAAAATTCATAGCAGTAGACTAAATTCCTTATATCTCTCTTGTTTAACATAAGAACAGTTCCACATGTCTCCATGGGATATTCCAGTTTTGAGTTATAATATGGCTTGCCACCACAAGGGGTATTGGATTCAGTGAAAAAGGATTGCATGGAAGAACCAACAACAACTCAGTGTTACAGCACATCTTGGATATGAGGGAACATTTCAGGACAATAGTCAAGGTGGCTTGTGAGAACTTTGGTGTAATCCAAGCTGACTAAAAACTCAAATACATCCAAATATTAAAATCAAGTTTTTTTTTTCCAGCCAAGGCTACGGATGTTGTTGCTTCTGTCCTCAAAAACAGCTAAGCTTTCTACCTAGCGGAGAGGTCCCTATGAAAGTCCTGGTTGGTCCGGTAGGCTATGAAGTACAATTGACTGGTGGCTGGTGTCTA
Organism: Phrynosoma blainvillii; assembly: GCA_026167975.1. Taxonomy (NCBI): domain Eukaryota; kingdom Metazoa; phylum Chordata; class Lepidosauria; order Squamata; family Phrynosomatidae; genus Phrynosoma; species Phrynosoma blainvillii. The sequence continues at coordinate 119,860,756 of JANUYF010000002.1, read as the reverse complement.
ACTCAGGTGTTTCTTGTTAATTTATTAAAGGAATTGAAAGAAAGAGAGGCCTTCTGTGCAGGTGTATGAGAGAAGGTGTAAGACTGGGAGTTCAGCATGACCCAAATCTCCTTATAGGACAACCTAACCCCATTTCAGGTAATTCAGATCTGAGAATTTGCATGCAGCTATCCAAATGATTTTTCAGCATACCCAAAGCAAACCATGGTCATCTATGGCCAGAATTCTGGTGATCACTTATGCTGACATAACTTCCAACTGCACCAGTATATGTGTGTTTTCTGTTACAGGTTGAGTATCCCTTATCTGAAATGGATCAGAAGTATTTTGGATTTTTTTTGGATTTTGGAATATATGTATATACATAATGGAGGTGGGACCCAAGTCTAAACATGAAATTCATTTATGTTTTGTTTATACCCTATATGCATAGCCTGCAGGTAATTTTATACACAATATTTTAAATATTATTCTTCATGAAACAAAGTTTGTGTACATTGAACTATCAGCGGGGAAAAGGTGTCACTATCTCAGCAACCCATGTGGACAATTTTGGATTATGGAGTATTTTGAAATTCTGAATAAGGGAGGCTCAATCTGTATTACAAGAGGATGTTTTAGATCTATAACAATTCCTGCCTGCCCAGTGCAGTTTGATTCCACAGGTCCAAGGGCAATCATGGTTGGGGAAGGTGGGAAGTTCCTGGTCAGCATCCAGCTGTTGTCACACAACTGGAGAAAAGGAGCAACCATTGCTCTCTCCTCACTGGAGGTCCTGAAGGGCAATCCTTTTTCCTGGCTGCATACTGCAGTCATATGGTGCTTTAGGGACCTGTACCCCCTGACTAGCCTTAGAGCTGCACCCCCAGCATTATCAAACTGTTTGACAGCTAGACATCCAGAGGCACAGCAGATGCCCAGCAGAACAACACTGGCAGAGATGTATGTTCCACCAGTTCTCAAGAAATTTGGCCTGTGGCTGGCAGAGCACCCACCCATAAAATGTCCTCCTTGGCAGGATTCAATCTCAGTCTATTGACTCTTAACCAACACACCATGCATTGGTTCTAAAGACATCCAGACTCTCCTGATGCACATGTCACAGAGAAGTAGAGCTGGATGTCATCAGCTAAGACCATGAATACAACTGAATATTGGCAATACAACCTAGAAAAGATATTTGAGTGAGGACTGCAACTGTTGCCTATGCCTCACAGCCATCATCTCACCACTTGGGTCTGTTTAGTAAACACATAAGAGAGTTGGCACTCTAGTGTATGTGCTGAGTGGTGACACACCACTTACAAAATCATTTTTGAAACATATAAGACAGTGGTCATAAGGGCAAAAGGTCAATGCCATGACAAATTTAAATATAGCAACTGTCAGTTTTGTGGAGGATGCAAAGGTATGGTAAACAGTACTAGTTGAATGCCTAACTCATGTAGCAGATGCTGGGGGCTGTTTAAAGTGAGTAATAATTTGATTCCCCAAAAGGTCAAAAATGCATTTTTTGGTCAAAAATGTCTGTGTTTTTGTTCCTAAAAGACTGGCCCAGTACAGAAAAGTGGATTTAGGCACAGCCATGTTTTACTGGCTTCCTTTACCCTGAAGAGCAAAAGCAATCTGCCATGTGTATCTGGGCATTTAGATTTTAATGGTCTATATACAGGTCTTGGGAGAGAAGGAACAGCATGATATGAAACAAGATATTGATTAATTTCATGCTGATTGCTGGGTAATCAGAGTTCTTCCTGGTGTTATGAAAAGGCTATAAACATAATGCATTGTTAATATAGACAGGGTGAATCTATAATGTGGCCTGATTCCAGCTGACATATTAGTGTCAGGATATCAGCAATGCAAGACGATATTAAGTAAATAAAAAAAGAAAGAAGTTGGGAAAAGTTCATACCAAAGAGAACAACAGATCCAAATGGCAATATATTAACTCAAATCTCTTCTTCATTATATATATATAAAGACTGTGACATTATGTTATAAGCTTTTCTCGAATAATAAAGCTGCACATGGTACCTAAATCAATGAAGTTATTTTCCATCAGGTTTTGTTTTGTTGATTGAGAATGAAACCGTAGAAGCATCCCCTTTGATTTTGAAATAAAAAGGCCATTCCATTTATTAAAGAGCCTTTCCAGATGGAAGGCTCCCCACGCTAACAATTAGGAGCCAGTATGCAGATATTTTGTCTTTTTCTCCTTAACCAGGTGGTCCACAAAGTGTGGTCTGCAGGATGCATGCTCCCTTAGCCTGCAAGGGTTCCATACCCTAATTTTTAGGGAGCCAAATATTTGGCCTCAAAGTGACTCATCAGACCCCCAGATCTTTGGGTGGGGATCCTATTTGTCATTTTGAAACATTTGGGGGTATTTTTTGTCTCCCCATCTTTTTTAGGCCAGTAGAGGCCTTCCTTATACTGGACTTTGGCTTATACTGGACTTTCTTCAAAACATAAATTCATTGGAGTCTGAGTGTTTCCTGCTTCTTTAAAAAAATCATCATCATCATCATCATCAACAACAACTTCTTACCTGCCTGTCCCCATGGATTGAGGCAGGGAACAACAACAATTAACAGACACACCACATCAGTTAAAACATATAAATTAAGATACATATCAATTTAAAAGGGAATGCATATATTAAAACAACCCACATTTATAATTTGTCATTTAAAATTCACAGTTTAAAAATCATCTGGGTAAACATGCTGGAAGAGACTGGTCTTTAATGCTATTTTGAATTCAGCCAGTGTATCCAGCAGGCAAATCTCTTCTGGCAGGTCATTCCACAGTCTAGGGGTGGCTGAAGAAAAAGTCTTCTGGCTGACATTTGCCAACCTAGTCCTGGCTGACTGGAGCAAATTCATAGCCCTAAAAAGGGAAAGGTAAATAATGCCTGAAAATGCAATTAAGCTGAGTATAGCACCCTTCTAGAATGGATTGGTATTGGCATCAATGCCTACATTTTTAGGAGGTGCAGCCCTGCAGGGTCTCACAAGATATAACACATCCTCTGCCAGAATGGATTTTCTATGGAAGAAAAAAGACAAAAGACACAGTGAAAAAACAGTAGTGAGTTACGGATGCATGAAGGAAGCCGATGACATGCTAAAAACATAATCTGAAATGGATAAATGTTAATTTATTAGGGTTCTTTGTAGGGCTGCCAGAGTAAAAACTGGAGAAGGCTCTTATACTTTTAATGTTTGTGTAAAAGAGGAAATTTCATCAGGGGTTGCTTGTTCCCTGGTTGCTTAACAAGCAGCACCTCCTGAAATCCTCTCTTCTGAACATCTGTTAAAGGTACAGGAGCCTTCCTCAGTTTTCACTCTGGCAACCTCAGTTCTCCCACACTTTATCTCATCACACCAGTGGCATCACAAGGGTGTGTGGGGGGGGGGAGTGTAGACCACAGCAGGTGACACCCTCAAACACCTACCTTTGGGCAGAAATGGGCTGTGGGATTCATCTGTATCTCTTTTAAATGCTTTAAGAGATGGTGGGAGTGGGGTGAGACTCAGTGGGAAGAGAAAGAAGAAGCCCCATAATTTTTTTACAATTTTTTTTTGGCAATTTTAAATTTTTTAATTCTTTTAAAATTTTCTTTAAAAACATCATATTTTAATAATAATTTCTAACCTGCCCCTCTGCTTCAGCAACTGGGGCGGTGTACAACAGGTTAAAACTGATACAAATCAAAACGTTCCATCAACCAATCCCTAACCCTCCCACCCCTTAAAACTAAATTAAACTAATGCAGAGTTAAAATAGCACATAAAATATTATGTAAAACCAACTTGGGGCAACAGGCAATAGCAGCAAGGGGGGATGGGTGAGCAACCACCTCCAGTGAGCCGGGAGGTTATTCCGGGAAGGCATGCCGGAAGAGATCTGTCTTAACTGCTTTTTTAAAGCTATCAAGAGTGGTAATAGGACGGATCTCGTCCAGCAGGTCATTCCATAGTCTGGGAGCAGACGCTGAAAAGGCCCTCTGGGAGGTCTGTGACAGCTTAGTTTTCACAGGCTGAAGCAGATTCCTCCCAGAGGATCGGAGTGTGCAGGGGGGATCATACGGGGAGAGCGGTCCCTGAGGTAAGATGGACCCAAGCCATGTAGGGCTTTAAAGGTTAAAACCAACACCTTGTACTGTGCCCGGAATTTACGAGTATCTTTATGATTTACAAATAACATTAGGGCAAAAAAGGATTACTAAGGATTCTGTTTGGTGTGAAATGTGAGGAGGCCAATGGTGGGGGGTGACACCATGAGTTACCGCACTGGGGGACACCAACCATAGGGAGGCCACTGCATCACACTTGGTATTCTGCCATAATAAAAGTGCCTGCCTGTGTCCCAAACTCTGAACTCCAGACATGTGAAACTTTGTGTGTAAACATAAGGCTGCATCTGCTGTGCAGGAATAATGCAGTTTGACACAGCTTTAACTGCCACGACTCAATGCTATGGAATTTTGGGATTGGTAGTTTTGTGAGCTATTTAGCTTTCTCCGTCAGAGAGCTCTGGTGCCACCACAAACTATAAATCCCAAGATTCCATAGGATGGAGCCATGACAGTTAAAGCAATGTCAAACTGCATTATTTCTGCAGATGCAGCCTAAGGGAGTCTGGGAATGTATATCTGAGAGTATTTTGTTTTTAAATGTGTTGATTATTTTTCATTAATTATAGTTTGTGGCCTGCAAAGTATCCTATTGAGTCACACTGGGTGATACTGAGTCACTAGACCACTAAATGGCAGAGGTCAGGTTCCTCCAGTAAGAGTTTTGTGAATGGATCTGTATGTAATAGCTGGGTTTGGTTGGGGCCCCAGACTCCTGGCCTTTCTGAGTGCTGGAGCAACAGAGTGGTGCAGCAGAAAAAGAAATCAGCACTGAGAAGGAAAATAGTAGAAGACTCTATCAGCCAGGTGTCTGTCCACGGATTCCTTATCCACAGATTCAACCATCCACGGCTTGAAAATATTTAAAAAGACGTAAATTCCAAAAAGCAAACTTTCATTTTGACATTTTATATAAGGGAGACCATCTTACAATGGCATTGTGTTTAATGGGACTTGAGCATCCACAGATTTTGGTATCCATGGGGGGGGGGGGTCCCGCAACCAAACCCCAGCGGATACCAAGGGCCCACTGTACTTGGGTTCTAGCCATGCCATCTGGTACCTGTCATTAGCAGGTGTATATGCACTACAGAGTTGTATCAGTTTCATATTACTTTGTTATTGTTCCAGTCTAAGGTTCCTTGTTTGGCCAAGTATTTGGAAGATATCATGTAAAGAGAGGTATTGAGTCCCCAGCATGAGGCTCATCTTTCTCAGTACTCAAGAATAGTCTGAAGGAAGCCAGCACATCGCTGCAGCTGATCAGTGGCTGGGAAGATAGAGCTGAACCTGGAAGCCCTCAATCCAGCCATTGTGCACAGGTATGGGAGGCTTTGTGGAAGGAAGTATTGGATACCATCTTCCACAAGGTCTGAAAGTACATTTGCAGATGTTTTACCATAATTGGTGTTGTTATTGTGTGCCTTCAAGTAGTTTCCGATTCATGGTGATCCTAAGGCAAATCTATCGTGGAGTTTTCTTGGCATGATTTGTTCAGAGGAGGTTTGCCATTGCTTTCTCCTGAGGCTGAGAGCATGTGACTTGCTCAAGATCACCCAATGGATCTCATGGCTGAGTTGGAAATTGAAGCCTGGTCTCCAAAATAGTAGTCCAACACCCAAGCCACTATGCCATGCTGGCTTCACCCTAGTTACTCCTTGTATTTTCCCACCCTAGTTACTCCTTGTATTTTCCCAACAGTCTAGGGGTGTGCCATCCTGGGAATTACAGTCCAGGAAGAGATTTCTACCTTACCAAACTACAGATCTCAGGATTCTTTAGGATGGAACTAAAATGAAAATGGTATGAAACAGTGCAGTGTATATTTGTGTCTCTAGCTTTTGTAGAAGCAAAGATATGAGGCAAAACATAAAATATGTTTTTCAGTATTGTTTTCGGTTACAGTGGGGCCTCGCTATCCACAGATTTGCCATCCACCTATTTAAGCATCCATAGATGTCCCCAGTAGCAGTGCGTGCACCATTGGGGAAAACGGGGGCTGCCCCTCATGGTGGCATGGCCATGTGCACACGCCGCTATTGAGGATAATGGGACTTGAGGTCCTGTGTATTTTGGTGTCTGTGTGTGTGTCTTTCAGTGTGTTTAGCCAAAGGACTTTATCACACCAGGCTTGTAAATACCACAAACATGATAGTGTAGGAAATGCAAACATACAAGGTTGGGGACACTCACTATTGTACAGCTCCTCCAAATAATCATGGTGCTGCTTCTGTCCCAATTTTTTGTCTTCTGCATGCTGGCCTCAGTAGTGCCTCCTCCCTCCTTTAACATCTTCCCATCATGCCTTTTGGTCTGTATTTATTTTTATTTTTAGCACAATTGCACGATCATGGTAATCCATTAAGTAAAAATAAATAAACTAAAGAAGGGGGAGAAGAAAAACAACTACTTGGGAATAGCAATAGGATGAAAGGGGGAGAGAAGCAGAACTATGCCCACTCATACCACATGACTGCCCACATATCGGAACTGCAGCAGAAGGAACTCATCACACATGAATCAAAGTGGAGAGGCAGTGTAATTGGGAGTCATTGACAGGTTTTTCCCATCAATGGGAAGGAGCACTCCAGCAACAGAAGGACTACTGGCCAGATACTGGGCAGACACAATGCCATGTGATAAGGTACATCCACAGATCCCACTATACTGCTCAAATTCCACTTTCCACTCTCCTTTGATAAAGTCCAAAGAGTGGATCCACAGCTATGACCAACCTCAATTTTGTCCTTTAGAGATTTAAAATTATACAATGGCCCATTGCTCTCTTCACTACGTGGCCATGCTGGGTGGCAGATTCTGGGAGTTATAGTCCAAACCAGTAATATTTCCAAGCTCTGCTCTTTGAGCATATAATGCACATTTCCTACCTTTACTCAGTAATCCTTGTAGTAATTGTACATCAGTTTGGTATGATTATTCCCATTTTGCAGGTGGCAGGTGAGCATGAGGCTGAGCACAGGTACTCTTCAAGCAGTTGGCATGGAGTGTCATATGCATCAGTGTTGCAAATGTCACCAGTCCATTTTATGGGAATGGTAATGCAACATGAAAACTGAAAGCCTGACTTTAAAAAGGGTGGGGGAATGTTACCCTTTCTTGCCTTTCATTTGGAAATTGCTGAGAATTAAAAGCAAAGAAAATCAGGTGCAATGCATCTGGAACAAGCCCACCTGAGAATAAAAACTGTCTATAATTAATCCTAGATTAGGATGTCTAGGTACAAGCTCCTTACATTGTCTAATTTAAACGTTCTTTGTAAATGCTAACTTAAGACTTTATAACCTGATGTACAGTCTAAAGAGTTTATCGCACATCATTTAAATTGACTACCCCAGTTGCATTTAATTCTGAGGCTGGATTCTATCGCATGCACCGGGAGCCAGGCAAATGCAACCTGGCTGCATTTCGAACCCCAGATGCACTTAGCTGGCATCTTTTCAAAACCTTAAACTGTACATAGCTTTCCAGAGTGGATTACCCCCCACCCCCACCAAAAATGAGGAGGGAGAACCCAATGGCACATTCATCATCAGACAATATTAAAAACCACTGAATTAAAAAATAAACAGAAAGTTAGAAACCACAAAATTAAAAACAATAGATCTGGAAGATAATTAAAAGCAGAAGCCAAACAAAGTATTAAGGACTTTATCATGGCAGAGTGTTCTGCTGCTAAAGTAACATTCTTTCAAAAGCACTATGCAGCTGGGACTACTCTCTTCTTTATTGCACTTTTGTAATCTTCATAAACTTTCTGGCATTACAGCCCTCGTTCACAATAATACCTTATCACATGCAGCATTTGGCTTTTTCCCCCCAGTATTGCCTGGGCACACACAGAGAGATATCCCCCCAAGAAATATAAATTAAAAGGAGTCTTACCTTTATGAGGGCTTTTATTCTCTCTGGGGAGGGGGGAGACTAATCAGGGTAAAGTCTATAATCGATAGCAGATAATTGATCTGCCAATGATTAATCTTATCTACCTAACTCAGGAACTCACTGGCAGGCTAACGCTAAGTAGCACCTAAAGCTCACCCACAGACCACCCAAAATTGGGATTAAAACATAATTTTTTTTTATTACTGCAAATGATATCACCAGGGAAGCAGGGCATTCATGGACGGTTTGCATGAATGAAAAGAAATGCTTGGATAATTCTTCCCCACCAAAATAACAACAGAAAGAGGAATTGTGTAATAAGTCCCAGCAAAAGATGCTATTAACTACCTTTGCTCTGGTGCCGCAACAAACTACACTTCCCAAAATTCCATAGTATTGAGCCACGGCAGTTAAAACGGTGTCAAACTGGATTATTTTTGCAGTGCAAATGCATCCCATATCTGTTTGCACAAAACATTGTTTTCAACTTCTGTCTGAAAGATAACAGGGAGGGAGCCAAGCAAATCTCCATTGGAAGGACATTACAAAGACTAGTCATTTTCCATGAGTAGTCCACATCTCTTTTTCTTCATATGTTGTATTTTCCCCTTGTGTTTTCCTGTGTGTTTGTGTGTGTTTTAAAAAGTTCAAATTTCAACCATAAAGGATGAGTTGTTGGTGTTTTCACTTTGTTTCTAAATGTTGAAAAAATTATTATCCAAAATGTCTCAACTTCCATTGGCTATTAATACCTCTATCAGATGATTTATCATATGTTGGTTAATTCCATTCATTTTAAAAAGTGAATGTGGTGCTCATAAAGTTGACAGAAGTATGGATTTCATTCATTCATAAAATAGTTTGAAAATCCACCTTTTGGCTTTCTAAAGGGTTCCCAAGACAGCTGATATTTCCCCCAACCCTTAAGGTGCTGATGCAAAATCCCAGAAATAGTTAAAACACAGATATCAACATATTCCACCTGGACACTATGCCAACAGCAGAGAAAGAGACAGAGAAGAAAGCTACCAAAACTTTGAGAGAAAGGATCAACAAGGCCTTTTCATGAGGGACTATGGGAGCTTTGAAAAGTTCTGCTTTTTGGACTAAAACTCCCTGAATGTCTCAACCACTGTGGCCACTGGCTACAGCAGGTGTAGAATATTGGGAGTTGTTATACAAAAAATAATTCTCCAGTCATGGCGGGTTTCCATATCCTGGGGTGCATCTATAATATAGAAATAATGGAGTTTGATACCACTTGAAGTACTATAGATCCATCCTATGGAACCCTGGGATTTGCACTTTTACAAACCTTCTCTACTAAAGTGTGTTGGTGCCTCACCAAATTACAAATCCCAGGATTCTGTAGGATGGAGCCATGGCAGTTAAAGTGGTGTCAAACTGCATTACTTCTACAATGAAGTTGCACCCTTGGTTGCTGCCATCTAGAAGGTCTTATCCCATTTCCCAGACAAATTCCCCTGTGAAAGCAATGAGGCATACAGCAAAACATCAGACAATGAATGTAACATATGATCAGGATTGTGTGTTCATTATCTTGGTCTTGAACAGTTCATCAGTAACAACCATCAGCAGCTTGAACTCCAACCAGAAACCCATTGTGTTCATATCTAAAAGGGAGTGTTTGTGTGTAACTTCACTATTAAGAACAGTGGTTTCTAACAAGCTGATGAAAGGTATGTTTCATTTTGAGAAGACCCCAGGCTTCTGACTTTTCTATATTGTATTTTTTAAAACAACAACAACAACAACAACAAACCAATAATAGTATGATAATAAAGAGGAAATGAGCAATACAAGTAGATGGCCAGTAGTTAAGCAGTATTGAATGATCAAGCGCTAATGTGAAGCTATAGTCATCTTTCTACAAGTTGTCTCTGACTGCATTTTTGTATACAAAAATGCAGTCAGAGACAACTTGTAGAAAGATGACCTTAGCTTCACATTAGCGTTTGATCATTCAATACTGCTTAAATACTGGCCATTTTTTGAAGCGGGGGACTGGACAGTGACGTGTTCTCTTTTGCTCATTTTTTGTTGGTCTTGTTCCCTTATGATACATGGACTTTTAAAAACTAGAAGAAAGTATCTCACTGCCATTACAGTCAGTTAAATTTTTTGACACACTGGTGTGAGTGGGACGTGCACTGCTATCTCAGTTCTTTACAGTAAATTTGCAATTGACTCAGGGGCTAAGAGATGGCATCCATTTACACACTGAGGACTATTGTTCGCTGCAGCATCAATTAGAGCATAAGATTAGGAAAGCTGTAGAGGACAAATAGACAATTATATCCCATGCCACCATAGACTTGTACTGTGACATGTCAGTCTTCAAGCTTAAGTAATAATAAATTAGATACGCAGGGATGAGAAAATAAAGAGACATTCAGCCATACCTATGCAAATGAGTGATTTATTATCAAATCTGACCTAAATTGGCTTCTCCAACGTTACTCTCAGTATTTTTTTTATTAAGGAAATTACTCAATAGATGTATTTTTGGTTTGAGCTTGTAACCTCAGATTTAATTAGTTGGGGTCATCTGACTAGGTTGCAGCTGGGGTGGGAATTGTGCAACCCTTCAGATGTTGCTGAATTGAAACTCTGAACATTCTTCACCATTGACCATGATGGCTAGGATTGTTGAGAATTGCAGTCCAACAATATCTGGAGGGCTGCATGATTCCCATCCTGTAATACATTATAGTTTTGCTGTTTGAAGCTCTCATTACAAGAGACTCTTTGGAAGATAGTTTATCCATTTCCTAAGCTCTGCTGTTATTGTGAAGGAAACACCTTTGTGATAAGATTATTGTCAAATGATTCAGTACTTCATAAATCACATGAATTCACCCCTCAATTCTCTATGCTAATTATGATATTTGCATATTTTATTCTCGCTCTCTCATAGAACATTCTGCTATGAAAAATTGTGCTGAATTGAAACAAAATCAATATGCATAAGGCTGAGGTGCTGTTGTGACCAAGAAACAAACACAGAAGGAACTTTTTGGAGGCTGAAGGATGACTTGCTTGACCTGTGACTCAGGAGCTGGCTTGGTGATAGATACAGTGCTTTCCCCAGACTTCACCCAATCCAGGAATTGTTTCCAAGAGGGCAGGCAAAGTTTTGGCTCCAGATTTCATCATTCTTTTCTCTCTGCCCCCTTTCAAAACCATGTCCTGGACTTAGGTAGGCAAGGCAAAAATTCAAAGTGAATCCAGACAACGTGGAGCTAATAGTGGTTTAGAATGACTCTGGTCTGATGGAGATGGTTCTGCCTATGATCAATGGTATTTCTGTAACTCTCTCTGATCAGTCCAGCTTGGGAAAGGGTGGGCAACTTCAGCTGAACCTGACCCCCACCCCCAGTCTGCTGTGCCTACCCATACATGGTCTATGGTGGCATACTTCCTTACCAAATTTTGGTAGAAGGCCACAAAGAGCCATTCCAAGCAAGAAGGAAATACTTGTTTTAAAGAGGGTTTCTTGGTGTGTTGCCAAGAGCTGCAAAAAGTCCTTTGAAACAAACATTTCTTGATTATTTTGAAAGGCTTCACCAGTTTTCTGCTGAAATGTAAAATTTATGTTTTCCTACAACTGATGGGAAAATGAAACTTAGGCGCACACTTTTGTCAATAGGTTTGCAAACCATGAACTGGATACATTTGTTTTTTTAAAAAATCAGTTTTTGCAGTAATTCTAAAACAGTGGGATGGGACCCCAAGGGAAGGGCGCAAGAGTTGTTCAAGGGGAGCATGAGACTTGGAGGCCCTGATCCCTTTTCCTCCTTGTCTTCCTAGACTTTTTTGTGTGTAAAATTTACACATGCATTGAGTTAAATATTGATTTTAGGTCCAAAACACACTTTTGTGAGATATTGAGCCTTCTCTGTCAGAGAGCTCTGGTGCCACAATAAACTACAATTCCCAGAATTTTCTAGTATTGAGCCAGGGCAGTTAAAGCAGTCTCAAGCAGTTGTTGTGTGCTTTCAAGTTATTTCCAAGTTATGACATCTCTAAGGCAAAACTATCATGGGGGTTTCTTGCTGAGTTTTGTTCAGAGGAGTTTTGCCATTACTTTCCACTGAGGCTAAGACCTTGTGACTTGCCCAAGGTCACCCAGTGGCATTCATGGCTAAGCTGGGAATTGAACCCTGTCTCCAGAGTCGTAGTCCAACACTCAAACCACTACGCCACGCTGGATCTACCGTGATGTTATACTACAGCTAAAAACACACACAATGTGGCATCTTTTCTGATCAGGAGTCCATCAGTGCACTCCAGTAGTCAGACAAAAGGGGATTGTTAACACTTAAAGGAACCTCGATAAAGCCCTTCTTCTTGACTTGTTTTATCAATTACACCATCAAATAAATGAGAACCTATTTGACACAGGTTGGTACCATTACTTGCTCTTAAATCTATCAGTCTGCTTCCTATTGGTTCCACATGTGTTTGTATTTGTTCTCAGTGAGCAAAGATTCCAGAAGGAAAATGAAGCTCTTCAGATCAATTGCACTATCTGTCATGTGGGAGGCATTGGGAAAACATGCCGTTTCATTTGGTTCTAAGGTTAAGAAATGCACGAGTGAAAAAAATCTCAGAATGAACCAAAGTGCACATCAAAGGTTCCTTTTCTTTCCTGATCCACTGATTTCTATAACTTTTTCATTACAGGAATTCTGGCTGAAATAAGCCAATGGTTGCTTGAGAGCAGCACTTCCCTGCTGTACTGAAGAACATTATTAACATGATATGGAGAGATTATTTGGCACTTCTCGAGAAAAGAAGCCACCCTGTAGTGTGTATCATTCTATCTTCAAGCTGGACAAGTGTGGAGTTAGTTTTAAAAAGGGTAGCAAATATTTGACATCATCACAATGTTTTTTTTTAAAGTTCAGTTATAGGAGAAATGCTGGATGACATCACCATGTTTCTTTACACATGTATGTGTGTCAGATGAAACTGAATAGGTTTAACCCTCACTTCAGAGTCTGCATAGCTCTCTTTTTTTTCATCCCAGGACTAGCAAAAGTGGCAGGATGCCAATATGTGTAAATTCCCATAATTTATCCCAATTCTAGGATTCTGTTTTTCTTGGCATTATTGAAAGTACAATATTGAATGGATTTTGGACATGTGTATGTGCTCATGGACAGCCTGCAAAGTCTTATATATAACCCAATGTGGTGCTTCCAGAATCCAAACAAAAAACTTGGCTTGTTACCAGTGGAAAAACATGAAACGGCAATTCTTCTTTCCTTTCTTAACAGTTTTTTTCTCAGGTAAGTGAAAAGATGGAAGAAGCAGCAAGGAAAAAAAAGCAGGCTTCCAAACAGAACTCTGCACTCTGGCCCTTCTGCTTGAAGCACAGCATTTGCACAATAAAAGTTGAATCTGGAAGAACCTTTACAGTGCAAAATTACCCTAGTTGAGGCAGAGCAGTTCAGATTCATCATATCATTTTCTGCTAGTTGTGTAAGATGGGGCACTCTTTTGGTAGTTCATTCATTCATTCATTAATCTCATTCCTGTCATTGTTAACATGGAGACAATAATACAGCCATCTCATTCAAAGTGCTGGTTATGACATATAAAGCCCTAGAGAGCTCAGGCCCGGGCTACTGACAGAGTGCTTTTCCCCATATGAACCTACCCACATTCCAAGATCTTTAGGGTACAACCTTCTCAGGCACCTTTGGTGGGAAAAGGGCAGAGGGACTTATCAGTGGCTGCTGTCTGGCTTTAGAACTCACTCCCTAAGAAGGCTATGAGGACTCCCTACTTGCTGTCCTTCCATAGGCAAATGAAAACTTTTTTGTTCCAATAAATTTTTTTGACTGCCAGAGGTTTTAACAGAATGCTGTTTGCTGATTTTAATTTTTTTTTAAAAAATCAATTCATTTTAATTGGTTTTAATTCTATGGCTAATGTAATTGTGTTTTAATAATAATTTTTGTAACAAATGACTTCATTTGTTTTAACTTCTGTAAACTGCTTTGAATTCTAGTTTTTTTTGGGGGGGGAGGAAGGCAGGATATAAATAAACTCCTTCTTGCTCCTCCTCTCTTTCAACAGGGATGGGCAACATGCAACCATGTAATGACCTTGCTCATTTTATCAAGGCTGTTTTGGGACACCCCCCCCCCCCCCCCGTAAAAACAGATCCCTCCTGCTCTTCCAATGCAAGGTCTGCAGCCATTCTTTGTGGGAAAAGGTATTTAATTCTAATTTTTTAAAAAATTGGAATGAACTTCTGATCACTTTTGATTTCACAAGAATATTAAATATTTCTATAAATAAAACGAATGAAATTTTCTATGAGTTCCAGAAGAGGAATGGAGTCCCTCACTCTTACCCCCACCCCAAACTGTTCATCTTTTTAACTGTAGTTAAGAGATTGCCTCTCTCCCTGGGCCAAGCTGGGAGGTAACTGGTTAAAAATAATGAGCTATTTATAAATAGTTACTTTCCTGAATGACAATAAAACAACAAGGAACAACTTGTTTCCTTTGTAGTTTTACAGTAATTTTAATTACTTTTATAGTTTTGGAGTTTGGCCACTGAAATGGTAGCGGTAAATGTCCAATTCTTCAAGTGTTGCCTCTGCCCAGTTGTATATTTACATCCAGTGGTGGTGATGGGGAGATTGGACAAACTGAGAATATCTCTTCCGGGATAAGAAGAACAGTCTCCTCTTTTTAAACATGTTCTCCTAGGATACTAGCACAGGTTGGGAAAGGAAAAAAATTGCACACACATCTATTCCCAGTTGTTAGTGGTGCAGAAAGCTTTCCAGAGAGGAAAATAATTTGCTAGAATGTGGTTGCAAAGGAAAGGTACAGTGGAATCTTAAAGTGAAATGTCTGCATTGTCTACAAGAAGTAATTTGGAACTGGAGCTGTATATGCAATGCAACAGTAAACAGTCTGCATATATTAGTTTGTATCTGGATGGACAATTTATACAGCTACCAACTGAAAGATGTTGTGAAGCTAATTCTACCTTTTCCTCAATTGGACTGTGTGTGTGTAAAAAAAAAGGCAGTGGAGATGGCAAGAAAGCAAAGGCTACAAGTGGAAGGTATTGTCATCTGGATGCCCCACAAAATGCCCTGAACATGGTAGTGCCACCGTATGATAAAAGTCTTGTCTGGTAGCACCTCTAGTCCCATGGGCTTCCTTCTCAAAACAGCCAACATTGTATCTCTAGCTTTTAGTGTACATTTGTAGGAGGACTGGTGCACTCAAACATGGTGTCTTCTTTCAATGCTTCTTCAAAATCTGAAGATGGCAACAGCTGGAAATCCTTGGGAGTAATAGTAGAGCTTAGCATAGTTATTTTGAGGATCTGCAACTCCCAGAAAACCTCAGCCAACATGGCCACCAGCCATGCTAGATGGAGAATTCAGGGTGGTGCCATCCAAGAAAGTAATGTTGCCAAGTTCTGTGGTATAGGTGGTGCCACCTCTCTTTCCTTTCAAATCCCCTCTCGAATGCACTTTCCTGTGAGTCATCTGATTTAATGTTTTAGTTTAGTCCTCAACCCTGACAGAAATTAAGTCCAAGTATTCATGGCTGCATTTCTGCCATAGACACTCTCTCTTATCCTTTCCTCCTTCTTTCCTCTTTCCACCAATCCTTCTGTCAAGAGAGATTATAAGATCCTTGGGGCAGGGATCTGTCTGTTTGCTTAGCCTACTCTGAGAAAAGTGCTGTGTACATTGATGGAATGATAAATAATAAATGGTTATGCTTAATATTTTAAGGTCCACTGAAATGTCGAAATGCCTTGTATAAGCATGAGTCATATTTCCCTTGTTCAGAATTTCAAAATGGTTGCCTTGGCTGCCATAAAATGATCCGTCTCTTTGAAGTCAAGGTTTGGGCCTACAGAACTCTATGTTGGATTTTGCCCTTCGCGTGAAGGGAATAATCTCTTCTTTTCTCTTTTCCTCTCTCACCCTTCTGGTTGAGAACTCTAAGGCAGCAGTCAGCTTCACTCTGCACAGATGTTCCATGCTGGTGTACCAAATTATGGCTGTCTTTATGGCCACAAGTGCACTGTGTGACCTTAACCCATCACGTTAGATGGATGACAAAAATTATAAAACAAGCTGCAAAGCTTTTAGTGAGCCTTTAGATTACCCTGCAGTCTCTTAATGTAAGTGAAGCTATAAAGATAAAAAACCCATACAAGCAGCCCTCCGTCTCTTTGCTAGCCTTTGCTCTACATTAAGGCAATACCACAGATTTTGATAAAGTTATTTATGGTCAGCATATTCTCAACCCTTCAAGTATCCCCCGCCCCAATACTGCAATGCAGCAAGGCTAAAGAGTAAACCTGACTTTATATGATTACTGACTGAATGGATAAGGAGAAGAGAGCAATCATTTTGGCCTTGAAAAGTCAGGAAGAGTTCACAGCTAGGGTGGAAACTGCCTGCTGTTAATAGCACAAATCCTACGTATATTTTACTAGGAACACAATGGGACCTCTCTCTCTCTCTCTGTGTGTACCTACCTTCAAGTCACCTGTCAACATATGGTGGCCCCATGAATTTCTTAGGAAAGGAATACCTGGAGGTGGTTTTGCCAGTTCCTTCATCTGAAAAATAGACAACAACTGGTCTAGCAAATGTGCATGGAACTAGCCCCACTAAATCAAAATACTATGATTTAACAGGAAAGCCTCTGCTTCAAATAACCTTTAGTATCTTCCTATAATTTTAATGGGGGTGATGATATGCAGAGGGATGCAGTGGTTCAAGTGGTTAAGACACTGGCTCTGTTGATTGCAAGATCAGCAGGTTGGCAGTTCGAGGCCTGGGTGCTGCATGATGGGGTGAGCTCCTGTCACTTGTCCCAGCTTCTGCCAACCTAGCAGTTAGAAAGCATGCAAATGCATGTAGATAAATAGGAACCACTTTGGTGGGAAGGTAAACAATGTTCTGTGCAATCATGCTGGCCACATGGTCACAGAGTGGTCTCTGACAACGCAAGCTCTCTGGCTTAGTAATGGAGATTACTGCCCCCGATGGTCGGACATGACTTGACAACCTTGTCAGTGAGGAATACCTTTACCTTTACCTTTTTGATGATATGATAAATGATAAATGAAGTGCACCAGTCTTGTAGTGGTTTGCCATGTGTCCAGCCACCTCCCCATTTTCTGCAGTCCCATCATAGTTTATTGAGTCCCAGTGGGTCATCAGACATGACTAAAGAGATTACCACACTACTTTTAAAATGCATTAAAAAGAGACTTACCTCGCCTGAATTGATGTAAAAGTTGGAACACTTCTGACTTTGAAAAATGGCCACCGGAGCGAGTTAAGTCAGCTTGACTGAATTCGGGCTGCATTTGAATGGTGGATTTTGGGGGAAAATCCATATGATAGCACCCAGATGCAGCCCGAATTTTACTTCAGTTCGGGTGAAGTAAGTCTCTTTTTAATTCATTTTAAAGGTAGTGCGATAATCTCTTAAAACTGCCAGTTCAGGATTGTCCCAGATCCTGATGTTTCCAAGCCAAAACCTGAGATGTAGGGACATACCATTAAGAGTTGCACATTAAGGACAAACCACAATTGCCTACAGCTTGTCATTCTCTTTCTCTCTCTCTCTCTTTCTCTCTCTCTCTCTCTCTCTCTCTCTCTCTCTCACACACACACAGAGAATATATTTTCCTGTTTGGAAATTTAAGACAGAAAGCTTAAGTTCTCAGATCAAGGTGAAATTATTGTGGACATTATCACACAAGCCTCATTCTCATCACAATTTTGTTACTAAAAAGAAATGGATATATACCAGTTTGGGAGCTTTCTTTATCACATATCCTTTCAATAGCATGGTTTGAACTGTTTCTGCCATCAACTGCTCTTCATATTTTCTTCTCTTTAATCCTGCCTTCCTGCCCTATGCCCTACCCAGCATGCCTTTGATATATTTTTATTTGTAGTGCAATTTAGCAATTAAGGCAATGAGATTTAGTGAAACAAAAATGAAAGAAAAGAAACTGAATAAAGGAAAGGAAAACTGGCTGCTTGGGAATAGTGAGGGGGAGATTGGAGTGGAGGAGAGGAGGGGACTGACACCACATGACTGCTCGATTTCAGAACTGCCATGGGAGGAACTTATCACACCTAAGGATTAATGGCATAGCAGTGCGATTGGGAGCTTATTGATGGGGTTTTCCCTATCAATGAAAAGGTACACTGGGCTTGGAGGCACAGCAATGAGTTGGAGGTAATGTCTTATGATAAGTATCGCAAACGGCACTACTTTCCAGCTTTAATTGTGGTTTAAAAGCTATGTGTGATAATCTCTTTAGAGAGATGGGACAAGGATAATCTAGTCCAGCCTACTTGCTTCTAGAAGGTGGTTGCAGAGAAGAGTGGAGGGTAAACTCTGTCACCACAATGACTGAGAAGAAAAGAGGATGCTGAACCCTCCCCAAAGCTGCTCCTTCATCTTTTGCCTGGAAATGAACCATGGAAACGGGAGACTCAGGACCAGTCCTGAGATCTGGCAACCTTAGACATGATGGCTGATCAGGGCCTTTTGGGCTGGGTGAAGCAACAGCTATCTTCCCACTCCCAACAAGTCCCCCCAAGTTCCATGGAGCCTCTGGGGGCAAGCAGAGTTGTGTTAGTGACACATGGATTGTCCTGTACCCCCTTTGAAACTCTTCCACACTGATGGGTCATGAAGTTCCATAGAACTGGGGGGGGGGGGGTTGCCTTTGATTCAGTTTTGTAAAACATCTTGGACTGGCCCTGTTGTTGGGTTGTTTGTCTAGATGAGTCACAAAGTATGCAGGATGAGTTTAATGCTTAGGAAATGTAATAATGCTTAGGAAATGTAATAACTACAGTTGGGGTTGTCAGGTTACATATGGATGGGGCTCTTTTAGCTATAGTTGTAAGAGATCCTGTTTAACTGTTTACAGATCAGGAAAATTTGTTAACAGATCCTGGGCTAGGAAGATCTGGAATCCGGCTTATGGAGACTGAGCAGGGAGAAGGATCCTATAACACAAGGTTTCTGAAGCGAGAGTTCACTGGAACCCTAGCTTCTGCAGGAGGCTGTGACATTAAAAAACTTTTTAAAACTGTAGATAGAATAATTTTTAGCAGATGTTTCCTGAGACCTGAACATTATTTCAAGGGTTCCTGCAATAGCAATAGTATACATTTCTATACTGCTTCATACTGAACGAAGCAGTCGCTAAAGTGGTTTACAGTGTGTTAGCCAATTGCCCCCAACAAGCTGGGTACTCATTTTACTGACCTACAAAAGGATGGAAGGCTGAGTCAACCCTGGAGCCCTCAGGATCAAACTCACAACATTGCGGCTGAGGTATTGGCATTTAACCACTGTGCTACCAGGGCTCCTGCAAGGTAAAAAAGACAAGAAAGGCTGCTATAGTTGGGCACACTGTTTTATAAATAGCCATATTGGGTGGCTGCAGCAGCTAAAAAGTCATTTTGGGGTGGGTGTGGGAGGCGATATGTCAAAGTTTTGCCTAATGGAACATTATTGTACCTCTTCCGGATGCAGGATCTGTTAATAATTAAAGCTCTACAGGAGGTCCATCCTGTAATCAACCTGGAAATCTTATTTATTTATTTAATTCATTTATATTCTGCCTTTCTCCCATTAATGGGACTCAAAGCAGCTAACAACATATTTAAAACAATACAGATTAAAACTATACAAAGTTATTAATAATTAATAATATAGATTTAAAATAATTAATAATTTAGATTTTAAAAGTTATTTAAAACTGATTAAACAATTCATAAAATTAGAAACTGAACATTAAAATCCATCCAAACCCCATTTAAAAACAGCACTACACAGCATTAAAACCTCACTCCAGTCAGTTTTTAAAAGCTTGGTGGCATAATAAGGTTTAAACTTGGTGACAAAAGGAGAGCAAGGACAGGGTCATCTTGGTCTTCCTAGGGAGGAAGTTCTAAAGTCTGGGAGCAGCCACTGAGAAGACCCTCTCCCTTGTTCCCATCACACAAGCTTGGGAAGATAGTGGGACAGAGAGAAGGGCCTCTCCAGAAGATCTTAGCACTCTAAAGGGCTCATGTTTTTAATGCAATTGCATTGTTCATACCTTCCTGGTCTGAATTCAAGGTGCCCTAAATTGCTTGGGACCATGATATTAGAGACAGCACCACACCATACACATGTCTGGCCAAGGACAGAGGTCAGATAGAAGGCCCTCCTCAATGTCCCACCATTTGGAGCACTACACTGTGGGAGTATGTGGGGAAAGGTTTTCTCTGTTCTGGCATCGCCCTTTATGAAATGTCCTCCTTCTGGAGGACTGAATGGCACTCTTACTGACATTTGTCTTATCCCTGCATACAATGACCATGCTGGCTAGGAGATTCTGGAAGATGTAGTCCTTAACGTAATTTTTTTTCAAGTCACAAGGTTTTCTGATGCTCAAGTGGAACAGGCTTTGCTCTGGGGTGTGGGGAATCTTCCACATTTCAAATGGGCCATCGCTGCATGACTAAAGAATGTTTCTTCACAAAGACGGATCATAGAATGCCCTGCGCCTGAATGGGAATTTATGGCTGGAGAGAAGAATGCCACCCCACCTGCCTGGGTTCGTTTGCTTAAGTTACATTTTGGAAGCAGAACTGATTCATTACCAGTGCACAAACAAAACATGTTTTCAAATGTAGCCTTCTCCTGAACAGAAAGGCCTGCAGAAATGTAATTTCTGCAACAGTTTGAGTTTAGATGGATTGAATTATAAAATCTCATTACAAGGCTGTTTATCCAAGTGCCTTTCTTTTTCTCTTTAAGAATATGGCTTTGCAGAAAGATCTCAGGGTCAGCCAAGCATGAAAGCTTGCAGGTATGCATGAAAGGCATGTGAGATAACCTACTGTTATGAGGCCCCCTGACAAAAGACCATATGTGGCTCTGCCTCACAAAAGGCCAAGGAAAGTTAAATATGCTTGTTAGAGCTTCAGTTTGGATTATGTCTGCACACTGCAATTTCTCCATGAACAACATTAGGTATATATATTTTAAAAATGAATAAAATAAGAACTGAGATTCTGTTACATATTTTAAACTTGGTGTGAAAGTTATACTCAAATGCTCCAGGAAGAAAAGTGAGACCTAAGGCTGCAAGCTGGCAGAAACTTCCACTTGATTTGATTTTGCAGTGTAAGCAGGTTTAACTTCACAGTGCCTTATGGTCTGCTACTGCTGATAATCTTGGTACACAGTTTCAGAATACATTTTTTATGTTGGTTGATTAGAAACAATTAATGATCAATGGGGGAGGAAAAACTAGATCTGTCTTCTGTGTTGGTTATGAAGGTTGCAGTGTGCAATGTGGATGTAATGGTGGAGGGTTCTGTGTGCGCGCACACACACAGAGGATGGAAAAGAATTTCATTGGATTAGACCAGTGATTCCCAAACTTTGGTCCTCCAGGTGTTTTGGACTTCAACTCTCAGAAACCCAAGCTAGCTTGGCTAGCAGTCAGGAATTCAGGGAGCTGATGTCCAAAACATTTGGAGGACCAAAGTTTGGGAAACACTGGATTAGACAGTCAATAGCCTGTTTGCATCTCCTGAAACTTGCTATGAGAGAAAATTAGAAATAAAGGCCAGAATCCCTTTGGGGAGTTACAAATGTGTAAACACTGCAGCTACAGTGCTATGGAGTGAATCTTGTCCCAATCTCCCCAGTCCTCACTCACTGGGCAGCAGCCACTGTGATAGATGGGGATCTGTTCCCTGTCACTTGGGTAGCAGCCAACTGACATTCCCACCACTTCCCATGAGCAATCTCCAGTGTGACAGGCAGAAGCTCATGCAAAGGAGGGTGGAAATGTCAGCCACCTTTTTGCTGATTGACAAGGAAATGGACTCCCATCTATTTCAGTGGCTTTTTCTGGGTAAATTGAGACTGGGGGACCCTCATAGTCCCTACGGAGATTATCACATGGAGGGAGAAGGACGGGAGCAAAGCGGATTGCTACCATCCCATTTGTGTGATCGGGACAAAGATTATCACACACCACATGTTTCTCTCATCCTTCTGCCGTCAGTGAATTGTAATGGCCCTGTCCTTTAGTATTAATGGGAGTCTCCCTTAATACCAAATGATGAGTCCATTACACTTCATGGACTGGAGAAGAATGGGAGAAGCATGCGGTGTGTGATAATCTTTGCTCAGATCACGCAAATGGGACGGAAGCAATCCACTTTGCTCCCGTCCTTCTCCCTCCATGTGATAATCTCCTATGTATGCCCTAAAGAAAGGGCTAAGTAGAGATGGTGAATACAAAACAGTCATGAGTGCGTACCTCTGGGTTATGCATTCATATCTCCCCAACAGGATTCCAGCCACAGTGCCCATGAATTTTTTCAAAACTGTATATGGATAAAAATGCATACAATTGAACAAATGGACACAAACAAACATTAGTCAATGGCAGAAATGCATACATTAAAGAAAAATTCATAAATAAATGTACAGATTAGAAAAATCTGTGTAAACAGAATGCATACAAATTTCTCCTTTTTAGTAATATATATTTTAGTTAAAAACAAACAACATAAAAATCTTGATTATTTTTTCTAGATTCATATAACAATAAAATATATAACAAAATTCAACATAAAATACACTCACTTCAGTTTCATCTCCAAAATTATGTTAATAACTTCCTTCCCAACAAAATTGAAATATTTCTCTACTGCCTAAAATCCTCATATTTTGTATACATTGCAATATTTAAGCTAATTATGTTTTCCATGCTGCTTTTTTTGATATCCTTAGTCTCTGCCCTGCCTTAGGGCCTCGGCAGACGGCTAATAGGGCCATCTCCGAGACCCAGAAGAGCAGGGGCAGCCGCACACGCGGCGTCCCTTCCTCTTCCTGAGGTCGTCCTCGGAGCTTCCGGCCCTCTGGATGGCTGGCGCTCCGGAGATGACCTCCCTCCACAGCGACCGGACGCGCTGTGGAGGATAAGTCAGGGAAAGTGCGCCCTACGCGTTTAGGGCGCACTTTCCCTGTCTTGTGGAAGGAGCGCTGATTTTGCGCTCCTTCCAGGGACGCCGCAGGAGCGCCGTGGTCCGGCTGCCGAGGTCCCGCGGCACTCCGGACCAGGGCGTCCCCGACGCCCTGGTCTGCATCCTCCCTTAATCTTCTTCATCTATTTTGTATTCTTCCTTTCTTTAGCATTCATTTTATTTCTTACATTTTAAAAAAACATTCAAATATAGCATCTCTGCATCTTCATTTCAGTCAGTATAATTCTAATTATGATATAGTTTTTCCATCTTCAGACTTCTTCTGTTATGACTAAAGTCATTACATTTCCCATTTCTTTTTCCATTATTTAACAACTGCATTCTAGTCTTCTAAACCTGTTGTCATATATCCTCTGTTTTTTGTGACAGTCTATCATATCCATTAATTCATCCATTTTTCAATCATAAGTATTTGCTTTAAATTTCATTTCTGTGGGAAGAGAAGTCTTGCTGCAGTGACCATATATAAAATTATCTTCCAACACTTTCCCTCTGTAGCTATGTCCAACATTTGTATCACATTAAGTAGATAAAGCTTGTGCTCCATAGGTAATGGGATTCCTAGTATTTGTGACAGTCAATTGAATTAGCTTCCAGTATTTTTTAGCTTCTTGACAGCAAAAAAAAGATGTTTTTAACTTTCATACACAAGTGAAAAGAACCCGTACACGTACTGGAAATGAGTGTGTTTTGTGACAAGACTCCTCCTTTTCCAGGGTGGGTCCTGCATTTCCCAGGAGGAAATGTCAGACTGTCCTCCATTTGGGGTCATGTCCTCCTGCACAGGTCCTAATCTCCTTCCGTTGGGGTTAGGACCTCTCAAGAGAGCAGAGGAGGATGAGGATGAGGATGGAAAGGCAAGGAAAGGCAAGGCAAGGCAAGCTGAGGCAAGGGAGGGATTGAGATGGCTCACCCTCCCTTTTCTCTCTCTCCTTTCCTGGCATTGGAGGCTGTCAGCTGCTGGGGAGATGGGCAAGGGGGGCAGGATCACAGGCAGAGCTGGCAGGGAAGGAGAAGGAGGGGGAAAGGGAAGGAAGGAAGGAAGGAAGGAAGGAAGGAAGGAAGGAAGGAAGGAAGGAAGGGCTGGGTGTTCCCTGGGGAGAGCCAGAGCCTTGGATGATGCCCAGGAGAGGGGGAAACTGGAGGTAGCTCCCATGCCCCCCCCATAAGCCTTTTCCCTTTGTAGGACCTGCAGGGCAGACCTTCATGGTGAGATGGATCTCCAAGTTGCTCCACAAGCACACCCACACTTGCACCCACATCCACCCACAGCTGCTGCGAGGGAAGCCTTCTTTCCCCTCCATCCCAAATGCCAAACTTCTCCTCCATCCCAAACTTCCCTCTCCTGGGCTGCCTTCCCTTCCCTTCCCTGCATGGCACTGAGGAGGAGCCCGGGACTCTCCCTCCCTGGAAGCCCCTCCTCCTCTTGGCCCTCCTCCAGGTTTAAAAAGAGAATTGTCCGTATGTATTTGCTTTTCAGATTAAAGTAAATGCGCAATTATTGTAATTTCGCAAATGCATGTCCTCTAAACTCCCAAAATTAAAAAGATCTCAGATAATATGTCCAGTTTCTGACCAGTTTCTGTGCGACGTCATGTGAAATTGTGAGGCGCAAATTTGCTCTTTGTTTGGGATTTGTGTGGATTAACCAACAGATTTCCCCTGTGTGATAATGTCTATTGACTCCATTTTATCATGACTTCTTTCATCACCTTTTGTTCTAATTCCCATTTTAATAAAGCATTGTAAAATTTGGACAGCTTTTTACCTTCATTTTATCAAAAGATCTTGTCTAATTCATTGTTTTCCTCCTATATTTCTTCTGATTTCAAATCCATTTTGAATCTTTCTGTTAACGGTCTGTTTAGAAACCATTGTACTATTGTACCTTCCTTTTTGAGTTCTTCTCTTGATTTAACCTGTATTTCCTTTGATTTCCATTCACCAAAATTTGTTTATATTTTTTCCATTTCTCTTCTTTTCATTTCTATCTCCTGAAGAGGGCTTCATGCAGTGATAGCCATAATGGAGCTTTCTTATAATTTCCCCTTATATTTTACCCAAACAGAATGCATATAGATTTCAATATGGGAAGGAAAAACAACATTTCTTAACTCTCACAACCTGGTATGAAGAAAGGACAAAAAGGAAATTCAAGTGACTTTGGGAGTAGAGAGGTGCATTTAAATCAAGACTGAGAGATTATCACATCCTCTGTGTGTGTGTGCGCACGCATATGAGCACACTACAGTTTACTATTCAGATGATGGGTAGGATTTAAATGAGAGGAAAGTCCGCCTCTGTGAGAGAAAAAGAATGATAAGCAGTAAAAAAACAAAACAAAACAAAAAAACGTTCCCCCATGCAAACTGCTTTCATCAAGTAAAATCATAAATTGATCATCACAACCTTGAAAGGAACATGCAATATGTTATTTACCTTCAAATCAACCAACTGGACACTTTTACCTCCAGGATTGTAATTACGAACATCTTATCACTGTAGCCTCCTTATTAGAAAATAGAACGTTACAGATACCCTACAGGGATATATTGATAATTAAGATTCCACCCAAATGTTTTATTCCTAACAAAATAATTTTGGAATAATCACTAATTTGACATAATGTTTTAAAATGATTGATAAATTAAGAGCTAATTTCCCTGAAATAGAAAATTGTCACAGGCTAATGGTCTCCTGCTGCACCATAAACTCAAGAACATTTATTTTCCAAGTAGGAGGTGTTGATCCTCTGACAGTGTTGTATTACCATGACATTATTTCCATTATACCATTATGCCATTATCTGATACAGGCTAGAGTGGCAGATTGACATGGTTGATTCACTAATACTATGCGTTGATCCAGTTTGTTCCAATAATGCTCTGTATGACTGATAGCTAAGTGATTGATTTTAAAGAACATATCTCAATAACTGTGTCAAATGGCTAAGCAGTAGCCTCAATTTCTCTTTAAAATCCCTCCCAAGCCCTATCTTAATTATAGTATTATTGCAAACATACTTCTTTAGTTCTTAACTCAGCAGCACCCAGGGGCAATCTAATTGTAAATTACTAGTTTAAAAAGTGTACAGTGGGCCCTTGGTATCCACTGGGATTTGGTTCCAGGAACCCCTGTGCATACCAAAATCCTTGGATACTCAAGTCCGATTAAATACGATGGCACAATAAGATGGTGTCTCTTGTATAAAATGACAAAATCAACATTTGCCTTTTGGGGTTTTTATATTTAAAAAATATTTTCTAATAGTAGATGCTTAAATCCGTGGATGTGGAGCGCTGACTGTACTTTTTTACAACTGACTTCTCATTATATCTTTAATATAAATGCAGGATACATATTGGAACATGAAACAACAATTGTGGAGTTTGGAACTGACAAGCAACACAGGTGTAGCTTGTTTAAAGTGACAGACGTAATATTACTTGAATACTGAACTTAACACATGCTCTTTCTTTTCACCTCAATAAATGTTTGCCAACACTGCAAACATTATCAGCTTGTCAAAAAGTGTCCAGCATTTTAAATATCCAAAATATGTGCCTAATTACCATGTGTTTGGAAACTGTTATCTCTTGTCAGCATCTGATCACTAACAAGGGTTAAATGGTAACTTGCCTCAGATTTGGAGCCTTTCCTGTCGAATGTAACCCTCTTTCCCCCTTTGCTTTTTAAAAAATCTGTCACCTCTTACAGTATGCCCCAATCTGCTGAGCATATAATTCCTCTGAAGCAATGACCCATAGAAGACTACTGCTAGAGTACATGCTCATTCTGCTGTGAAAGTGTTAGGCTCAGAAAGGAGGGTTTGGACAGGCAACCCCCACTCCCCCATATAATGAATGTTGTTACTCATTTGTAATTTTGCAATCTACTAATAATTTAAATGCTGCCTCTTTGGGAGAAGGGAGCTGCTCCTTGCTCTTGCTTATAAAACCCAATATAATACTGTTTATTACCATACTTGCACAGGACAAATGTCTCTAGATATATTTGTACCATCCTCCCATGTTGAAGAAGAAAGCTCTTCTGGAATAGGGATGAATGGTGGGACGCAACTGAGATGTGTGCTAGGAGAACTGTTTTCCAATGCAGCCTTGCTGGAGGACAGTCAGCCAATGTTGGTTTGGCAAAACTGGTCAAAGCAAACACCTTTTAAAGCAAGAGACGGGAATGCTGTGGCCTTCAGGGAATACCTTGCGGACATCAGTCCTCCTCGGGTTCCCACAGATACCTCCAACTCCAATTTATTTTAAGGGATGATGGGCCAAAATATGTTTTTACCCAAAAAAATAAAATCTGTGAATGCAGTTTGGCTTGTAAATGCTATTTTGAGCTTGAAACAGCAAGAAGCAGCATCTGAAATCCATTTCAGTTTGGCTATGGGATGGAGATAGCTTTGGTAGCCTTGGTGCATGCCCTACGTAGGGAACTGGATAAGGGGAGTGTGTGTCTGTTGGTTTTTCTGGACCTCTCAGTGGCTTTATCGTTGAGGCTGTGCATATCAAATTGTAATTTAAAGGTATAATTTTAATTTTGATAGTTGTTCTATGTCACAACAATTACCATTACAGTCAGTGATATGCAGGAATTACGATTAATGAGTAACATTAGTACTAAAGATTCTGTATGGTGTGGGAGAGGAGGAGGTCAATGGGCGGGTGACACCATGAGTTACTGCACTGGATGATGCCAACCCTAGTGTATGCTAACCCTAATGTGCTGGGGTATGGCATAACTTTTGAAAGTTTGCACACAGAGTTCTCTCTGAGGGCACGTGCTCCATCGCCCCTGTCATGGCAGAGGCCAGGAGGAGCTAGGGAGAAGGAGTGCTCCATTTCTCCACCCCTCCCACCTTGGAAATCTAGGATAAGTCCCACCCCCTGCAAGTCCTGCCCTGGAAGTCCCATCTCCCTGGAAGTTTTGTCCCCCTGGCACTGGGTGACACCTGGTGTGGGAACATTACTGAGTTTGGGCACTTGGTCTCTAAAAGGTCCACCATCACTGGCTTAGGGTCCCCATAAGTCAAAAATGACTTGAAGGCACACAACAACAACAACAACAACAACAGTCCAGGGATACTTGCTGCCCATAGCAATTGCTTCAGAGTGCTGGTGTGACTGGGGCCAGTTCAAGCCATTGTTTAGAACACAGGAAACTGGTTTTGTTAAGTCCTTCCACATACAGAAGCTGACTGGACTGGCAGCTGAGTTTTACTTCAACACTGGCAATGCTAGGGTGCCCACCTGTATTATTCAACACAGTGACACACTTGGGGAGCTCATGGGAAGAGCTGGGAACTCTCACAACAGCCTCCCAGTGATGTAGTCATGAGCTGATTACTCGGATTCAAGTTGGACTCAAGTTGCTTCAGTGACTTGACTTGAACTAGGCTCTGCAATAAATGACACACTGCCTCAACTCAGAACCTGTATAGTTGGCCCTCCATTGACACCAGTTTGGGGAGCTGGGTGCAGGAAGAATCCAGGGAATCTTCATGCTCCTAACTCTCAAGCAGGAGGCTGCTGTCTTCCATTGACAAGCGTGATGAATTTGATTAACAGCATAGCTTTATTTAAATAAAGCCTTGTTGAATTGCCTATGATAATTTATTTTTTAAAACCTACCTTTGTGCAGGTCTTTTTGATTTTCTAGTTATTGAAACCTCCCACCCCACCACAAACTCCTTTTCTTCTGTTAAAGTTAGCTCCCAGACTTGAGCCTTGCTTTGAAAGTATCGTGCATGGATTTGAGCCTTGACTTGAAACTTGAAGGTAGAGACCTGAGACTTGAGACTTGGGCTGTATCCGGATTGCAGAAATAATCCATTTTGACACCACTTTCATAGCTCTGTGCTATAGAATTCTGGGAATTGTAGTTTGTTGTGGCACTCTGATAGAGCTCTCTGACAGAGAAGGCTAAAGGTCTCACAAAACTTCTGTTACCAGAATTACATAGCATTGAGCTTTGGCAGTTAAAGTGGTGTCAAAATGGATTATTTCTGCAGTGTGGATGCAGCCTTGGAGTAAAAGTCTTGAATACATTGCTGCAGCCTTCCAAGCATCTGCTGTCCAAGGCAGTTCCGTCATTCTCTCCAACAGTACAACCAGGCCTGGGTGTGACAAATCTAGTACTGGGAAAGTAATATTGGTTAACATGTAGCCCAAGGTGTTACCCTTTAATCTGAATCACAAGCAAGCAGAAGAGAGCAAGCATTCTTAGCCTGTAGTTAGCATTTTTATCATCATCAAGGCATTATCAGTTTTCAGCGTCGCTTACATGTGTGTTTTGCAGCACTAGCATTATCCAGTACATACAATCCAAGTGTGAAATATGGGTAAACCACATCCCAAACTGGTACTGCAGATCCAGCAGCACAATAGTTTAATTACATTGTGGTTGCTTTCAAAGCCTTTAGTGCAAAGTGCTGTGGCTGCTTCCTTTTAGTGTGCGGTTTTGGAGCCAGGCTGAGGGTGGAATGGAAAACTGCCCAGTGTACTCCTCCGACAGACATATAATTAAAGCCTATGAGGCATGATAGGACATGTGCTAAGAGGAAGTTACTACAGAGTTCCATTGACAGCTTCTTAAAGGGAAAGAGACCAGTTTTTCTGGTATAACAATTATTACAGGCAGTTGTTCAAACAAATTGCAGGAGGATATTGGCAGTGTGATTCTGGCAGCTATAGTCTTAAAAGCTAAAATTTCCAGACTCTGGTTGCTGGGGACTTTATTCCTGCTGATTACAGAATATATATCAGATGAATAGCCTGTCATAGAGATTTCCAAATGTCTTGTATCTTTCTTCCTGTACAGGTTGAGTCTCCCTTATCCGAAATACCTGGGACCAGAAACGTTTTGAATTTCAGATTTTTGTTTCAAATTTTGTTTTAGAATATATTTAGAATATATACATAATGAGATATCATGGACATTGGACCCCCATCTAAACATGAAACTCATTTATGATTTGTTGACACCTTATAAATATAGCCTGAAGCTAATTTTATGCATTTTTAAAATTTTTAAATGTTGTGCATGAAACAAAGTTTGTGTTGGACCATCAGAAAGCAAAGATGCTACTATCTCAGCCACCCATGTGGACAATTTTGGATTTTGGAGTATTTTGGAGTTCGGAATTCTGGATAAGGGTTACTCAACCTGTATTGCATTTGTAAGAGTGGCAATATGATCTAATGGCTAGACCAGTGGTCCCCAACCTTTTTATTGCCGTGGACCGGTCAACGTTTGATAATTTTTCCACGGCCCACTGGGGGGGGGGGGTGCGGCATCCCTGCGCTTATTATTGGGACTCGCTTATTATTATTATTAGCAGGGCGGCCCGGTACCATTTGTTCTGCGGACTGGTACCGGGCCGCGGACCGGGGGTTGGGGACCACTGGGCTAGACCACTGAGATAGCACTGTGTTCATGCTTACTGAGTGACCTTGGGCAAGTCACTAGCAACCTCACAGGACTGTTGTGAGGATTAAAGTGGTGGTGATGGTGACAACATGATTATGTACAGAAGAAAGGTTGGGGTGGAAATGTAGCAAGATAACAAGGTTCCATCCATCCAAGGGAAGATACTGAGAATACGTGACATAAGGATATTGGCAGATGGCAGTGTTATATGAAACAGTTGTAAATGGGAGAGAAGGAGCTTATTCTAGTGTATTTGCTGCTTTCCTCTATTGATTGTGACACTGTGGCTTTAAGGTGTGATCATGATTCAATATATTGAAATCAGTCACAATACTGTGGTTTGATTTAATGAACACTGTTTCCATAATATAATAATTGAATAAATATAACAAACTAAATAATTGTAAATTAATTTGCAATTTATTTGTAACTAAAAACAAATATATAGTTGTTCAAAAGAAGAAATTTAGGCAGGAGCAGTTTGACAAGGTACATGGCCCCCAGAAATGAACATCTGCATGTGTATTAAAAATATTGTGTGCTACTTTCCTTTGACCATTGCCACCTTTCCTATCTCTTCCTCTGCTGCTCAGTGTGGTGTAAATGGTCTATCTAGATCAGGAATGAGAAAGTTATGGTCCTGCAGATGTTGTTGGACTCCAGCTGCCATAATCTCCAGCCAGCATGGTCAATGTTCAAGAGCAAAGGAAATGGTAGTTTTAAAAATAGATGGACTAAGGGCCTAAGCAGAGAGCGCAAAGTGCCGTCTTTGAGGCCAGGGAGGGGAGGGGCAGCCTCACGCTTGGTGCCCCAACCCCTTCCCCAAAACGTCATCGGAGTGGCCGGCCCTCCGCATGGCCGGCGCTCCAACAACGCACTTCCGCTGCAGCGTCCGCACACGCTGCAGTGGAAGAGGCGTCTTGTGGAAGGAGCGCTATTTTAGCGCTCCTTCCTGGAGCAGGGACATTGCGCTGTGGGGCCGAGGAATGCGGATGCCTCGGCCCTGATCCGCAGCTTCCTGGGGCGGCCCCGTGCCATTTGTCTGCTTCCCCCCTAAAGCTTCCTCATGGTTGATTTAGCACTGGCCCTTCAGATACTGATAAACTATGATTCTTATCATGCTTCAACCCTAAGAGTCTTACTAGGAACAGTACGCATGGGACTTCAGGAGGGCCACAGGTTTCCCCAGCTCCTAATAGCCTCTGGGGCAAAGTGCTACCACTTTCAGTGACAGAAAGCAGAAGGCTATGCTACACCCAAAGAAATCCATACAATTATTAGATTTTGGAAGTCTGTGATTATCAGTTTTGTGAATCACATAAGCAGCTGATCCAAGGTCAGTTGTTCTGTGAGTAAAAATACTGGATTCCTTGAAATTAAACAATGGTGTGGCCTCATTCCCACTATGATTTAAAACAAATTGCTGTCATTCCCACTTGAAACCAGTTCCAAACTGACTGGACTCAGTTTCAATCACGATGAAGCGAGGCAAACGCAAAAGAACCGCTCTTTCCTGACACTAGTTTTTGGCAGTTCTTTTGAAAAGAAACGATTAGCAAGCACGTTCAGCAAGTGGGAATGACGGACCTGAATTGCATCAAACTGGAGGGAGGGATTACTGGGGAAGTGAGTTGGTACAGGGGTGTATCCCATCCCTCACTAGTTTTTGGGGAAATCCTTCATTCCCCCCTCCTTTCCAAGGCCTCATCCTACATTCCAACCTTCTGTCCAGGAGGAATTCCAAAACACCATCCATTCTGAGCTTGACTAGGAAACATGTCCTCCAAATCCTGCAAGGCTGGGAGGCCAGCACCTCAACTCTCCATGTCCTCCATGTCCCGCAAGGCTGGGAGGCCAGCACCTCAACTCCCCATGTCCTCCAAGTCCTACAAGGCTGAGAGGGCACCACTTCAACTCACCATGTCCTCCAAGTCCTGCAAGGCTGGGAGGTCAGCACCTCACCCAGGGGAGAGTCTTCCATATGACATCCAGGGAAGAATTCTGGTACCCATGACTCCCTCCTGTGATTTCTTGAATGTGTTGCTGGTTGTGTTACCGATGATGCGTAGATGATTGATAAGCATTTTGAAGGGCACGAACTAGTGGGAATGACAATCATGTCAAAAAAGAAGTGAATAAAGAAAAGACCCACTTCCATAGTGGGAACGACGCATCGACTGGAATCGATTCACCGACCTGGACAGAAAGGAAATCGCAAACCAGGTTAAATGTAAATGGGAATGAGCCCAGAAAGGTTATTGAAATTACCTATTCTGCCCAGCTGCTTAAAAGTTCTTTGCCTTGGATCACCAGCCGATTACGTAGAAAATGCTTCTTGGAAAATGATAACCTGTATTTACTCTTCAAAGAGATCCAGGGAAGGAAGTCAGAAAGGGTACTGGACCTGCGGGAGACAGTTACAGACAACAAAAGTTATGTTATACAGTGCATGTTTGCAAGATATATTTAGACACACACTTCTTTTAACAAACTTCTGAATGCAGCTTACATAAGCCATTGGAATACAGTACTAATAAAATACATGAAGAGGGAGGTAAAATGGAACAGGCATGGGAATTACGTGGCCCTGCAGATATTGCTGAAATGCAACTCCCATCATTCCTAATCATTGACTATGTTGGCTAGAGCTTCTGGGAGCTCAGATCCACATCATCTGGTGATCCCCACAATTTCCACATCTGCCCTAGAGATACCCATTGAAAATGTAGATGTGCAACTGAGTTCACTCCCAAGTAAAGTGAAGAGAGGATTATAGCCTGAAAATAGCAGCAGGAGTAGCTGTGGCATTCAAACCACTGGAAAACAAGACCCATGTTTCCGAGGAGCTGCATAGGGCAGAAGTGGCTGCCATCAACCTAGTCATACAGATTGTGTCTGAGATGGGCCTTCCAGGTATCAAGGCCTGCTCCAAAGCATGAGGGTTGCAAATCTCTGCATTCAGAGTTATATGTTGATTGTGTCACACAACCCTTGTGCTGAATGGCAATGCTTGAGCAACCAAAGGGGCAACAAAAAAAGGACTATGTCATAAATCTTTGTGGAATGCTGCTAGTGTGATTCCAAACCTGTCCAGGGGTCAATTAGCCAATGATGTCTGTCCACAGCAAAGTGGAACAAACTGAGTGGATGGATGTACAGAAGGATAGCCCAGAAGCCCTTGCATGAAGCCATCAGGATCTGACCTGGGAGGGATGTCATTGGAGCTTATCGCTTGGGGTTCTAAATCGAATCAAGTCTCCTGGGTTGCAGCAGGAGATGGGGATTATCGCATGCTATATTGCCACCGAATCACCAACAGCCATCAGACCAGATCCCAGCCAGACTCAGCTGGTACATTTTAGAAATCGGAAAGCTTTCTGGTTTCTAAAAAGCACCGGCTGAGCCCGGCTGGGACCCGGGCTGATGGCAGCTGGGATTCGGCAGTGATTTAGCATGTGACAATTCCCGTCACCTGGCTGTAGCCCAGGAGGCTTGATTTGATTTAAAACTCCAAGCGATAAGCTCCTTAGATGGATTCTTTCCAACATTGTTGCCAGCAAACTCACTGTGCTCTGGCTCATCTTTTCTGCAGAGGTGGATTGCAAAACAGGAATAACTGGGCTGCTCTGATGTTGTTGCATATGTTTGCCTATGTTTTCCCCAAATACTCATATTTATGGCCTGGCTATCCCTGCCACCCTAGCAGAGGGAGGTGCAACAGAATACAGCCACCACTTTCAGCAGGGCAGACAGGTATACATCCGATGATGATGATGATGATGATGATGATGATGATGATGATGATGATTAATATTATTATTATGCCCCCATGAGCAAAGGTGCCCATACACAATTCTTGTTCCATGACCTTGAACTGAACATTGCACATCAACCAAAAAAAAAAGGTCAAACTGCTTCTATAAGGGAATTTACACATGCATAGGAATCTGGCCCTCAAATGTTCCACCACAGCTGAATGAAGCAGAACTTGTGTGATTGTGTCACGAATAACCCAGACAACACACCTGTTCCAAAGAGCTTGTTGCATTTTCAAAAAGTTTGACTGCAGGATAAATGGCTCTGGGGCTGAAAAGGGTGCAGGGCTCTAATATTTTAAAAAACTATGTAAAAGAAAGGGATTAGGAATTGTTAATCCCCCACCCCCCCTCAAATTATTCATTCCAAGCTCTAAATAGGAGCCACTGCCTGGCTTGAAAACCCTGACAGATCAGCCTTAATATTCAAGATCCAGGAATCCTGGCCATTGCAACTTGTCTCCCTACTCTAGACTAAAATTGTGTTTTTCATCTACAGAGGATTTTCAGTCTACCTGAGTACTGAAAGTGGTAATGCTTAGCAAATAAATAGAATATAATTATTTGTGGTTTGGAAATGGTGTGTGTGTGTGTGTTTGTGTGTGTGTGTTAATATGGCATTCCAAAAAATATAATCAGTGGCACACATCCAGTTCCTATTCTGAAAGACTA
This sequence comes from Phrynosoma blainvillii, assembly GCA_026167975.1. Lineage (NCBI taxonomy): Eukaryota > Metazoa > Chordata > Lepidosauria > Squamata > Phrynosomatidae > Phrynosoma > Phrynosoma blainvillii. The sequence continues at coordinate 119,825,667 of JANUYF010000002.1, read as the reverse complement.
GAAGTGGATGCAGCTGTTTTCTGTGTCTGGTTGGTGCCAGTTTGATAGTATGTAATCATATTTGCATAAAGATAAAAAAGAAGGTGTTATAGAACAGAGTCGAGCCTATGGTTTCACCATGCATTAAAGGTAATTTTAGACTAATTAGGTGTAATTTGTTAAGGAATTCTTCCTGGCAATCATGGCTCTGATTTTGTAATTAGAGGACAATGCTTACTGTGGCTTTCAAAGGCAGGATAAAGGGCCCCCAAGGGGGTCACGTCCCACACTAGGCAGATCTAATGGTGCCACAAAAGACAGGTGTTTTGTCAGATTTCAGCCACACACTTTCACACCTGCAACACATTAACTATAACAGTGATGTTAATGAAAACCAGGTGCCTCTTCTATAGCCTAAATGAGGCACTGGCATTGAGGCTTACAGTTTGCTACCTGGAGACTCCCACATCCCTCTGTGGAGGAGTTTTGAAAGCTGTCATAAATTTTGCATTTCAAACTTTTGGTTCAGGAGGAAACCCAGGCATGAGAGGAAATTTTGTCTCACCTTGCTCAGGTTCTCTGGTGCTTTTTTATCTTCACCGTAGCTTGGGAAAATTAGGTTTTAGGATTCCAGCTCCAGAATCCCCAGACAGCATGGCCACTACTGGATTCAAGAAGCTGTAGTCCCTTAAACAAAGCCTCCCTGCAACCTTTCCTAACACTGCAATAATTGAATATGGGTTTACACCTCTAAGACAGTGGTGTTCAGGTAGGGTAGTTATGTGGGTGATAAACAGATCCGTTGTTTTATCAGCCTTAAAAGGTTTTATGTACAAACCAGGGCACCAGTTAACAGTTTCTAGCAGGATGAAATCTACAGGAAAGATTAATGGGGTGCAGTGCACAAGCAGCAACAACTACCCATGATCTAAATGAAGGGCTTTTAGTCTTTTCAGACTTGATGGTTTGCCATCTAATATGGAAATGAGCAATGGGTGCCTTAAGCAAGGGCTCTTTTTAATAAAGCACAAGGTTTTCATTGTGAAGGAACCGATGTCATTTTAATGTTTTGTTATGGACTGCAAAACTCAAACAAAAAAATATTTTTTTTTAAAAAAGTGAAAGCCCATTTCCCCTTCTTTTCTTTTCCACATAGTAGATTCAATCCATACCCGACAGTTTACAACAGTTAAGCTAAAGTTAATAATGGCTCTGCAAGAAATATAAAACCTAAAAAGGCAAAAAAGAAAATGTGGCCAGGTCTACATGCTCAGCAGGAGCCTAGTTAATTGTTTGACTTCTTCCCTGCCACTTCTAGCACATGACATCACCTTGACAAAAACAATTAATGTCCCCACATTGAAGGGCAAGGGGGTGGTGGGTCAGCAAGGCGGTTGCACATGAGTGTATGCGCTGACACTGTGCGAGTTCCAAACTACTAATTAGGAAACAAAACATTTGATTAGCTGGAGCTTGGCATCTCAAACTGCAGGTGGTGGGACGCTGAATATTCATATGTTCATTCAGGTAAATAGCTCTATATGCTTCCAAAATGCCCAGGTTCTGGACTAGAATCTTTCCTCCTGCAAACACTGCTATTGTATGTGGGTGGAATCTGTTTCTCTTCAAAAACATGGAACATTTAAATATTGTTCTTCCACTTGTTGGATGCAGTTCAGTGAAAAGAAGATGAAAAAGGATCTTGTAGCACCTTTGTGACTGAGCAAAAGATGTTGTAGCATAAGCTTTCGCTTATTTGGGAGATCATCCCACTGCTGAAATAACCCAGTTTACCTCTTCCGAATTGAAGCCTAATTTGGGAGGCAGCCGGGTCTTATCATAAGGATTTTGCCACTGATTTTGGGTCAGTTTTGCAATGTTACTACATACAGCCAGCAAAATGAGCAGGCAAATCCAGCCCAGCTGCAGCCCAGGTCCCCGGTGCACTTCGGCAGCCTTATTTCAAAACTGGGAGCTTTCCGACTTCAAAAAATGGCCACCAAAGCACTCTGGGGACCCGGGCTGCAGCAGGGCTGGGTTCGCCTGGTGGCTTCGGTGACAAAATCCTTGTGATAGAACCTGTCTGCCTTCTGAATAAAACTTCAATTTTGAAGAGGTAAGCTGGGTTATTTCAGGGGTGGGTCCTTGGCCTACTTCCTCAGATGCATGGAGTGAACTACTGCCCAGGAAGGACCTTTATAGACTGTATGGATACCCATGGGGATGCAAAACATATGGATAAGGTGATGAGGTGACAAGTTCAGTTTTAATGATGGACAAAGGCAGGAGAAAAGATGTTGTGTAAGGACAGAGTGGGTGGATAACCATATGAATGGTAGAGGAAGTTTTGAATGTAGTGTGTGCAGGCTGGGAACCAGAAGGAGATATGATATCCAAGACCATCCTCATGAGGAAGGGGTGTTAATGAGGATGCTCTTGGCTAGTTTATCATATCTCCTTTCTGGCTCTCAGCCTGCACATACCACATTCCAAAACTCCCTCCACCATTCATATGGCCATCTACCCACCCTGCCCTTAGGCAACATCTTTGCTCCTGCCTTTGTCCCTTAATGACCATAGTTAAAACTGATCTTGTCACCTCATGACCATTCCCCACAAGTTTTGCAATTATATGGCTATTCATATAGTCTGATTATAAATGTCCTTCCTGAACACCAGTTCATTCTATGCATCTGAGAAATTAGACCAAGTCTACAAAAGCTTATTCTACAATTTGTTTTGCACAACTAGTCTCAGTGGTGCTATAAGATACAGATATTGCATACAGATATTCCAGACTAACACAGCTATGTTTCTGAATTCAGTGAAAAGAGTTATCATGTGCCATGGGTTCAGGGCTAGTCTTCCCATCAGGAACAGTGAGGCAGTCACCTCATGCCTAAATCCAACAGCTAGTCTCAACTTGAATAATTTGGGTTCAATAATAAAATGTTGATCCACAATTGATTAGGTGAATCTACTCTGACTGGGACTAGTGATTGAATTTGTGCCCCATTGGACAAATTTGGAGTTGAATGAAAGGGCAAGAAACTCTTAAGACTTTACCGCATGAGGAAAGAAAGGCAAAACTGATCAGGAGAGGAGTAGCTTTCTCCTTGCTGCTCCACATGCCCTCATAGGACTTCCATTCTCTTCCCCAGAGGAGATGGTTGCCAAAATATGCCTTTTACCAAACAGTAAAAATCCATTCAGCAAAAGGCACACTTTGATGACAGTCTCCCTTTGGGAAGAGAATGGAGGTGCTATGAGGTCATACAGAGTGACACAGAGAAAGCCATAACTCTCTCTCCCAGTCGGTTTTATTTTTTGTTTCTTGTGTGGTCCTTAGGTATTGAAATTGTTGGCTGGAATTCACTTGGAGACTCATGTCTTTGTAAGTGGACTTACATCAATGGGAAATAGAATTGGGTCAGTTTTGCAATGTTACTACATACAGCCAGCAAAATGAGCATTGCACATTTGGGACCAATGAATGACAGGAACTCAGCTAGGGAATGTTGATGACTTGGTGGCCACCATTTTGTTTTCCAAAATGGAGGCCGCGGCTCATTTGCGCAAGCGCAGGAGTACTGCGCATGTGCAAATGAGTCGCAGCCACCATTCTGGAAAACAAAATGGCAGCCGCAATGCATGTGGTGGCGCCACAGTGGCAGCGCGCATGGCAGCGGTGGGGGATCGATGGCGGCGGGGGTTGGCGGGGGCTGCACGCGTGCGCATGAGCATGAGCATGCGCACCACCATTTCCCCCCCCACACCATCGGCCGTGGAAGACCAGGGGGTCCCCGGCCCGGCCCCAGGTAAGGGGAACTTGCTGACCCTGATTTAGGTAAAGAATTTGAGCAGAGGGTTTAAGTTCCATGCTTTTTCATTACAGCCCTAATGCAGGCCAAATCCCTAACAATCAAGTACATTTCTGATCTTAGCTTTTTGTTTGGCTTCCTGACTCCTCCCTCTTTCAGCTCAAATGTATCCTGTCACTGGCCACAGCAGTCAGACTGTCCAGTGAGTGAATGTGTAATGTCAACAGGGGGTGTTGCCCAAGTATCAACACCCCCCCCCCCAAGTTGGGAGCAAGGACAAGGTTCGGGGGGGAAGCAGAGGTGCACTACAAAGAGGAGTAGTGCTGGAGGAGGACTGAGTTGGAACCAGCTGAGCGGCCTGTGTCAGCTGCAGCGGCAGTGGAAATGGGAGGAGTGCTGATGGGTATTTAAACCCGCCCAATACCATCTCTCCCCCGGCAACATGCAGCGGCTGCAGCGTCCTGAGCCGCTGGAGGAGGACTGAGCTAGCCCTGATTGGAACCAGCTGAACGGCCTGTGTCAGCTGCAGTGGTGGTGGAACCAGGAGGAGCGCCAGCGGGTATTTAAACCTGCCCAATACCATCTCTTCCCCGGCATCACGCAGCGGTTGCGGCATCCTGGGCCGCTGGAGGAGGACTGAGCTAGCCCTGATTGGAACCAGCTGAGCGGCCTGTGTCAGCTGCAGCGGCGGTGGAACTGGGAGGAGCGCCGGCAGGTATTTAAACCCGCCCAATACCATCTCTCCCCTGGCAACACTCGGCGGCTGCGGTATCCTGGGCCGCTGGGAGAGGACTGAGCTAGCTCTGACTACCATCATCTGGGCGGCAGCATATGCAGTTCCTTCTTATCTGTATACAATTCTAATAAGGGATCAATTGTTAAGACTGGATGGGAGTCAAAAATCCTCCCAGCCCCTTTCTCATTGTTCCAGCGACACTGCCCTACTTATTGTGGGATGGGAGGTAGCTGGTTCCCATCATGTAATCGTTGCCATCATGTAATGGAGCCTGGAATTGTCTGGGAGCGAGTATTGAGGTTGTGTGGGGGCAGGGAAGGTATGGTGGCAACAGAGTGAAGAAATGTTACAAAAGAAGAAGGGATCGATGTTTGATATCTATCCCTTCTTCAATTCACTCTGTTTCCCAGAATAATTTGGAGAGCGTACCATCCATTCCACAGACCCTTACTCTGCTCCTCTGCAATGCCAGGTCGGTCAAGAATAAGATGCACATTATCTATGACCTTTTACAGGATGAGGTGGCCGACCTGGCATGCTTCACTGAGACCTGGCTGGGAGAGGCAAGTGCTGCAACATGGGCACAGGCCTTCCCGGCTGGGTATTCGGTTAGTGAGCAGACAAGGGAAAGTGGGCGGGGGGGGGGGCGGTGTGGCCTTGGTTCATAGAAACAACTTAACCTTGACCTGGAAGCCTATCCGGAAAACAGCCTACATCGAGTGTATGTACCTTAGCCTGAAAACCAGGGATCGTTTGGGGATTCTGTTGGTTTACTGGCCACCCCATTGCTTAACAGACTCCCTAACCGAGCTGACCCAGCTGGTCTCTGAGTTGCTGTTGGAGTCGCCCAGACTTTTGGTTTTGGGCGACTTCAAGATCCCACTCGAGACCAGTTTGTTAAATCTAACTGGCATGGCTCGGGAGTTCATGGAGACCATGACAAACATGGGCCTATCCCAATTGGTTGACGGGCCCACACATTGTGCGGGTCATACCCTCGATGCAGTCTTCAGTACGGAGCAGGAATATCCGTGGGCGGAGGTTATAAATACCTCTGCATTGTCATGGACGGATCATTTCCTGGTCAAGATGGAACTAGGAGCCACCGTTTGTCCCCCCCCAGGGGTGGCAGACCTATTAGAACGGTCCACCCTTGAAGGCTAATGGAACCAATTGGTTTCCAGAAAGCCTTAGAGGGTTTAATGGTTGGTAACGCCAGTGATTCTGTCGAAGCCTTGGTGAATACTTGGAACATCGATCTTACCAAGGCTATCGACACAATCGCTCCCAAGCGTCCTTTCCAGCTTGCTCCTAACTGTAAGCCCTGGTACACAGAGGAGCTTAGGAGGATAAAGCGAGCCGGACAGCGACTAGAGTGCAAATGGTGGAAGACTCGGCTCTTATCTGACAGAACTTTCCATAGGAAGCATCTTGATTCCTATTGGGAGGCATTACGTGCAGCACAGAGATCCTTCTGTTCTGCACGCATTGCATCTGCAGAGTCCCATCCAGCAGAGCTGTTTAGGGTGGTGGGGGAGTTGACGAAGGTTCCTCCTGCGCCAAACCCCCTACTCAACCCAATGACAGCCTGCTGTGACACATTTAACATCTACTTTGAGGATAAAATCTCTTAGATAAGAGCCGACTTAGACACCATTGTTGCGTCAGGATCTATAGACGAGGTGTCCAGCAACTCCGTTGATGGGATTCTACTGGATCAGTTTCAATCTGTGAGTACTGATGACGTGGACAAGCTCCTTGGAACAGTGAGGAAGACGACTGGCCCTCTCGATCCGTGTCCATCTTGGCTAGTCGTCTGGGGGGGGGCGCATTGAGAGTATTCCTACGGGATACAATCAATGCGTCCTTCAAGGAAGGCATTGTACCATCTTGTCTGAAGGAGGCGGCGGGTAAGCCACTCCTGAAAAAACCTTCCCTGGACCCCCTGGATAGAAACAACTATAGGCCAGTCTCCTTGCTACCATTTTTAAGCAAGGTGATCGAGAGGGCAGTTGTTTCCCAACTTCAAGCCGTCTTGGATGAAACCGATTATCTTGATCCATTTCAAACCAGCTTCAGGACAGGATATGGAGTGGAGACTGCCATGGTCGCTCTGACTGATGACCTCCGCCTGGGCATCAACAGGGGTACTGTGACCCTGTTGGTGCTCTTGGATCTCTCAGTGGCTTTTGATACGATAGATCATTCCATCCTCTTGGATCGCCTGAGAGAGTTAGGAATTGGAGACACTGCCTTGCAGTGGTTCCGTTCCTTCCTCTCTGGCAGATCCCAGAGGGTGGGGCTCGGGAACAGTTGCTCTTCCAAAATTGAGCTCAATTGTGGCGTCCCTCAGAGTGCCATCCTGTCCCCGACGCTGTTCAACATCTATATGAAGCCGCTGGGTGAGATCATTCAGAGGCATGGAGTGCGGTGTCATCAGTACGCTGATGACACTCAGATATATTTCTCCATGACCAGATCATCGCCTCAGATTTCAGATGGCGTCTCTCCTCTCAATGACTGTCTTAGAGCGGTAATGGATTGGATGAGGAAAAACAGATTGAAACTAAATCCAGACAAAACGGAGGTACTGACAGTCACGGGCCCGAAACCAGGTTTGGGAATACAGTTTCCAGTCCTGGATGGAGTCACACTCTCCTCAAAGGACTGTGTTCGCAGTCTGGGGGTACTTCTAGATTCGTCGCTTCACATGACTAGTCAGGTGAATGCGACGGTCAGGAGTGCCTGCTATCAGCTTCGGCTGATACGCCAACTGTGCCCTTACCTGGACATGAGGGACCTGGAAACTGTGGTACATGCTCTGGTAACCTCATGTCTAGATTACGGTAATGCACTCTACATGGGGCTACCCTTGTGCCTAATCCGGAAACTTCAATTGGTACAAAACATGGCAGCCAGGTTAATTTCTGGAGCATCTAGGAGGGAGCATATAACACCTGTGCTTAAATCTCTCCACTGGCTGCCGATTAGTTTCCGGGCACAGTACAAGGTGTTGGTTTTAACCTTTAAAGACCTACATGGCCTGGGTCCATCTTATCTCCGGGACCGCCTCTTCCCGTATGATCTCCCCCCCATGCACTCCAGTCCTCTGGGGGAACCTGCTGCAGGCTATGAAAACTAGGCTGTCGCAGACCTCCCAGAGGGCCTTTTCTGCGACCGCTCCCAGACTATGGAATGGCCTGCTGGATGAGATCCGTCTTATTACCACTCTTGTTAGCTTTAAAAAAGCAGTAAAGACGGATCTCTTCCAGCAGGCCTTCCTGGAATAACCCCGGCTCAACTGGAGGTGATTGCTACCTGCCCCCTTTCTGCCATTGCCTGTTGCCCCATTTGGTTTTTATCATATTTCATGTATTAAGTGTTTTTAAATCTTGAATTAGTTTAATTTAGTTTTAAGCGGTGGGAGGGGGAGAAAGTGGGTTGATAGTTTGTTTTAACTGTTGTTTGTTTTAATCATGCTGTACCCTGCTCCGGTTGCTGAGCAGAGGGGCGGGTTAAAAATAAAACTGATTATTATTATTATTACTAAACCCTATAGCCGAAATCCTACTACCAGTACCAGCTAGGTTGAACCAGTTGAATCAATGGGATTTACATAAATATTGCTTTACCATTCAGCAACTAATTCAAAGGGTTGGCTCTAGGTGGGACTAGAATTGGAGCTTAGAAATGGTAGGGAACCTGTGGATTTCCAGATCTCGTTGGACAAGGAGTCCCATCAGCCCCCAAAGTCCAATGTTTTCTCATCCCTGCTCTAAGGCACTGAAGCAGTTTCAGATCACTGCCTGTATTTAGATACGTCTCAGAGCAGTGGTCCATAGACTGATGCTAGTCTGTGAGCTATTGGCCGTTCACATTTGTAGTCAGTGGGCACAAATATGCTGACCGTCTCTTGTATGGTCTCTTGTATGGTGGATGTCCTGCTGGTCACCCATATCAGATAGCTCAATGAGCACAAGTTTATATCATTGTCATGGAGGTTGTGATGGGGGCAAGGAGCACTTTTTACTCATTCAGTTTAGAGAGAAAGCTGTGATCCTTGTTAACAAATGCATGCATGTCATCTGGAGGCCATCATTCATGCTTGGCTGAAAACAAACTCCTTGTGGATGCTGCTGACTGTTGCCTGAATCCTATTCAGTCCCAACTACAGTAGACCCACTGAATTAATGGGATTTAGAAAAGTGTTGATTTAATGTTCAACTGATTCATTAGGTCTGCTCCAGATGAGATACCAATAGAATTCAGGCCTGTGTATGTTAAGGTTTGAAACGTGCACATAGGGAAGATAGGATGACTCACAATCCTGCTATCAGACCCTAACATATCTTTAATTTTTGATATTTTTTTTTAGAATTAAAGTTACAGGATGAATCTGAACACATGCTTGTTATCTCTACTCGTGGCTTTTTGCTTGTGTTTTAAAACATTTGTGTATAGCTCACCTAAATCCAAACAGTTTGTTTCAGAAAATAGAACTGGAACACTGTGTGGCTGGGTCTTCTGCTTCCCCCCACAGCATGTTTTAGCATTAAAGAACATGGTTGAAATGTGCTATCTTCAGAGTACATCCTGCATGGCCCTTGGACTGCACTGTGGAGAAAATAAACAAAGTGCTGTCTTTCTAAGCACACAATTATTTTTAATTACCCTTCTACTGAAGCTGAACAGAAACCTAGCCAGGTCATACGGAACAACATGGCTCATAAGTTTTATGAATCCTGTTGCATGGTACAATAGTGTGCTTCCCAGGCACCTTTCATAGGAAGCTGCGGCTCTCTGCCAGCCAGAAAGAACAACAACAGCAGCAGTCTGTGCTGATGCTGCCACTGGTGTACCATGTGTCTCTTCTCAAAAGGTTTGTCATATAAGTTTGACACCAACTATTAAAATGCTTCGTATTGAACCTGAGAAGTCTCTCATTACCATGCCATTGCCTCTGGATTTCAAGCAGATGATGGCTCTTGTTATTGCAGGGACATGTACAGCATGTCTTTCTGGACCACTTTAAGGGCCTGTTGTTAGTGCAGGATAACTCATTATCCAGCCCTGCCACAGGCTGGAGGCACAGCATTTGCATTCCTCTTTGCTTTACCTGTATCCAATTCGATGGACTGGTCAGACAATCTTCAATGGCTGATTGTTGTTTTTGATGGTGGCAGTGGCAAGTGAAAATAATGTGGAAGGTAAATGTATGGGGGGGGGGGGGAAGAAAGAGACTAGCTATATGAGGAGGTAATATGAGGAGGTAATAAGGATGACTGAAAGTACCAGTTGGAATATGCCCAATTCAACTTCTAATGAAGGAGTGACTCCTGCTATACTAGGAGTAAAAACTGGACTGGACCTTCCATTAGGCAGAGTGAGGAAACTGCTTCTGAGAACAGATGTTGAGGACAGTGATGGATCCCCACTTCTCCTTAGCCTTTTGGCCATTCTTCTGTTTTGGAGGATGAAGTTGTGAAAATCACCACTGGAACAGGCCACCTTTCCTTAAATGTGGTAGAGGTTGTTGAAGTAAGATTAAAATCTCAGTTGCCAGCTGCTTATGTCAAACTGAGGGCATTTGTGTGCCATCTTGTATGGCTCTGACATCAAAATGTCTTCAGCTGGCCCCATATATATAATTAATGGCCCCATATATATAATTAATATATATAATATATATAATTAATTATAATTAATTATATATAATTAATGCTTATTAAAAGCAATTTACACTTTGAAGTCTGTTGGTGCACTGCACTAATGGTTGCAGTTTCCCCAAGGTCATGCATTGAGGGTGAGGGAACAAAGAAAAAAAAATCTCAGGATCTGAATTCATTTCTTCTCTAATGCTTTTCTTCCTTTACGGCTGTTGCACCTGTGGACTTTCTCCTCCTTTCACCATTGCCTATGCCAGTGTACAATAACATCCCAAGCCCACAAAACAGTGATACCATCATTGGGCCAACCAAAATGCACAATATACATGTTGCAAGCTTTCAAAGCTCCACTGACTTCTTCATCAGGCAAAGGTGTTACAAATTATACTGGAGAAAGAAAAAAAATATGTCGATGTTAGTCATAGGCTTGCATTTTATCAAGATGTTGTGGTTGTTGTCCTCAGTTCAGATGGTATGGAGGGATATTCAGGCAGATGGTATGGAGGGATATTCTTCTGGCCATGTGAGTACAAATTCCACATCAAATAGCAAGAGAGGGATTATTATGGTAATTTGTTTTGGGGGTTTTATACTGTATTTATACCAGTGCTGTTAACACAGAGCAGTGCCCTTCCCCCCACATTCTTCTGCTGGGGCAATCAGAAGGCTTGTGGCTTTGGCATATATCCTAGTTTCTGCATTGTTTCTTGCAATAACCATTTCATGGGACTATCATCTATCAACCCCAAACCAAAGGCCTGATAATGTATTTACGCTATTTTGAGAATCTACATCTCATGTTACAGCCACTATGAAGATATTGTGCTTCCTGAGGGAGAACTATGCACTTCCCTTAGGTGTACAGTGCCCAAAGCCAAAGTAATTTTTACACCTGAGGCAGGAGTTCCCACCAAATTCTCTCTGTGGGTCTGGTATAACAACAAGTTAAGCATTTGCAGTTGTTTTGTGACATTCAAAATCTGCTGCTTGTGGCAATTGCTTCTCTCTCCCTAATGGCAGAGCTGGCCTTGAAAGTGGCAATGGTAAACTTAGAGATGGGCTACCGTTGCTTGCTTTCTCCAGCTCTTAGAAGATGATGATAGTTTTTCCTTTTGCATCTAACACTTAAAAAAAAAATCATAGAGAGAACATATATCTCTGAATAGAACAGGATGGCTCTGAGTTCTGCATTCAGATTTGTGTTCATGAAGAGGAGCAACCCTTGGTGAACAATCCCAAGAGAATGTGCCTAAGGAATTATTTGATATTACCACAAGGAAAGGGTCTGACTTTGTCAAGAAAGGGATCAGCTAGACAGCAAAACATAGGCAGAGGATGTTTTGAGTCTGTCTCCCAAATCAGTAAATGCAGATTGCAGCAGGATGCTGACCTTTTACTGTAACCAATGTCATCTGCAAGTTGTAACCTCATGCCATTAATTATAACCTAGCATATCTCTAGAGTGTTTCTGGACTATTTCTCCTGTTGGCATTAAAATTTTCTCCTTCTCTCCCTCCCATGCTGTCTCTCTTTTCCATTCCCTAACTCTCCAAAGAGATCAGGTTTCACACTGCACTCTGAAATGAAATAAAGGGGAGGGGGAAACACCCTGAAAGGGAAGGATATGCTGGTAGATTTGTATGTGCTTTTTAGACATGGGGCCCCAATTTGAGGGGGAATTTTACTACTGCTGAGACTGTATCTCATTTATTTAGAGCAGCAGAGACATTCCCTCCTCTATAAATTAAACAAAGAATAGACATATTCAATATATTAAGTGTCTCTGAATTCTGATTAAGTCTACAATTTTATGCATGCTTACGAGGGAGTATTTTTTTCATCCAAGAAATGAGCCATACATCTCAGTAAATATGGAAAGGTCTTGGGTTCTTTTTATTTGAACATTTTAAGCCTGTCTGATACACGTACTTCCCTCCGTTAATAAATAAATGTAAAATTAAATTGGCCTGTACTCAAACAGGCCAAGGTATAACTCAGCTGAAACTTTGCGTGAATCGAAGACAGCCCTCCATATCCATGGATTTTTTTATCCATGGATTCAACTATCCACTGCTTGAAAATATTCACCAAATATATAAATTTCAGAAAGCAAACCTTGATTTTGCTATTTTATATAAGGGGCATTATTTTACTACCCCATTGTATATAATGGGACTTGAGCATCCATGGATTTTGGTGTACACAGGAGGTCCCTGGTCCAAACCCCAGTGGGCCTACTGTAGGGTCTACTCACACCAGGCCTGACTCTGCCATTGGGCCCAGTGAAGCAGTCCCTTCAGATGGCAAACACTGAGGGAGAGTAGCAATTGACTGGCTGTTCTTCTCAATCCCTGGGTCACTACCTTTTGTGAGAGAAGATTGCTCTGAATGTTGTATCAGAATAGAAAATAATTTCATTGGTTTCAGCAGTGTCAAAGGACCTTTTTGTGCATCTTCAGGGCTTCTTGCAAGAAAAAATGCACTTCAGCTTGAGAATCTATGCACTGGTAAGGTTTATGGCAGGGGTTGGCAACCTACGGCCCGCGGGCCGGCCCCTACCAACCCCCGCCGCCATCACCGCCACCATGCGCTCCCGACGTCGCGCCACCACGTGCCATTCCCCCCCCCCAGCCCGCCGGAAGACCTGGGGACCAGCAACCGGCTCCAGGTGAGCTAACGTTGCCGACCCCTGGTTTATGGGGTGTTTCAGGACTTTGTCATGCTTGGCTTTTAAACCTCCATTAAAGTTTGGTGATACTTATCATACAACGCTGTCTCCATTTTATCACTGCCTTGCCTTCAAAGCATTATTAGAATGGACATTGATGGGGAAAACACATCAATAAGTTCCCAAATGCACTGGTGTAGCATTAGTACTTAGGTGTGAAACATTGCTTCTATGACAGTTCTGGTACTGCTAGTCACATGGTGTCAGTGTCTCTTCCTCTCCTCCTCCTTCATCACTATTCCCAAGCAGGCTGCTATTTTTTTAAAACTCTTTATTAGCATACCTCCAGAACTACGTTAAAATAATAATAATAAAAAAAACAAAGGCATGTGGGTAGGGCATAGAGCAGAATGGCAGGGTTAGGAATGAGTATGGCAGAGAGCATGAGGGCCTAGTTGTAAGGAGATGTGTGATATGGAATCCTTCCAAAGTGGTATGTATCTGGTTCCTTTTACTAACCCAATCACAGTGAGAATGAGGCTCATATGATAAACTCCTCCTCAGAGAAATAAAGTGTCCACCAAACCATGCACACTATATAAAACGAGAATGGTTAAAATGCCATACACAGATACACTTTAGCCAATGGATTAAAACAATGCATATATTAAGAAAAACATATAAAACATGTGCAAACAATTCCATATGAACGAAGACTCCAACTCTTGCAACTCACTATAGAGAGATGGGAAGAAAATGCAGGTGGAAGAAGAAATGGAATGAAAAGATTGAGAAGGTTTTTACATCCTTACTGTCATAGGACATGTCTAGACCCCCAGCGCAAACTAGGATGGTTGATTGATGATGCTATACAGTTACTGAAGTGTGATTCAATTGGTAGTCCAGGCAAGATGTATCATTTTGTCCTTTACCTGAGGCACCCAAGTGTCTTCAGCTGCTCTTGCTTCAAACCTCATAGTCTATAATACTCTGCTGAAGACATTTTTACCCTGTATTTTTTCTAATTTCTCCACTTATATTTCTTGTGCATAGAAATGTTCCATAATGATTTCCTCAAGTGTCCACCATGAAGAGCACCAGTGTATGAGGTGGATGGAGATCAAAGCAGGAATTCCTTGAGTGCATTGAAAAGTCAAGTACCTACAAATCCTTGGTGCTTCAAAAAGTATACAACTTCCACAAACATTCTATTTTTTTCTATCTTGCCCTTTCTCAAAGCCTTAAATCAGATTAAAGCAGATTTAGGTTGCAATCCTAAATGCACTTACCTGGGAGTATATTTTATATAATTCCATGAGCAAGCACATATTGGCTGGAATTTTAATTTGCCACAAAATAATCTTTAAAAAACATATTACAGACTATTGAAATAAAATGTCCTGCTACAGTCCAATAAAATTAAAATTTCAGTTAATCTCTACTTATAGGTATGTTTGTGTGAAAATGTAAAAAGCCACAAATATGAATTAAGGGATGAAATAAACTGAATTAAGGAATATGCATAGGGCTTTTCTGTTCACACAATTTAGTGGTGTTTGAGTCAGAAAAATTTTAGTGGTAGTGCGAAAAGCAAATAAGCCTATAAGCCATATTTACTAATGTTAGAAGACATGGGAGTATTCTATTCTATACTGTTGATACTCCACTGCAGTATCTTGAGGCCTTTTTAATGAGATGTCTCTAAAAGTAGAAGAAATTCATTCCATCCCTTTATCTTGTGATGGTAAACTATTGTTTGTTTGGCAATTCAATGAAAGTCCAGTTTACTCTCAAAGAAGAATGACATGTTGAAATGGTAATATGAACAAGGAATCACTAGGGTAATCAGGTGTGCGGACTGCACCAGGTGACACCCTAAGAATGAACACTGAATATAATGATGTGACACCACTGCTTCTCAAACATCTGCCTTTGGCAGAAACAGGCTGTGACATTCACCTGTGTCCCTTTAAAATGCTGAAGAGATGGTGTGAGTGGAGTGAGACTCAGTGGGAGGAGAAAGGACAGGCCCCAGGCTGTTTTTTTAAAAAATTAATTTTAATTTTTTTAAATTAAAATTTTAATTATTTTTTCTTTAAACATAACATTTTACCAAATTTTCATTTTAAGTGCATGAAACTATGTATATGTAAACACATTTAGGCTGTGCATATGATATTGTAATTTAAAAGTATAATTTTAATTGTGCTAGTTGTGTATGTCACAACTCTTACCTCTAAATTCAGTGATAGATGGGAATTATGATCTATGAGTAACATTAGTATAAAAAACATGACTAAGGAAGGGTTCTGTATGGTGTGGTATGGAAGGAAGTCAATGGGGGCTGATATCTTGGGTTACTGCATCAGGTGACACCAACCCTAGGGACACCACTGAGGAAGACTAGAAGCAACACACACCAATATCTTGTGTGTCTGAATCTGGCATGGCAGTCTGAATCTGGACAGTGTAAGCAGCACCAGGAAAAGTTACTTGAAAAAAACAACACAAAACTCCAACTTCCAGAATCCCTCAACTACTTTTAATGCTCTGAATGCATGTCATGAGAGGTCTCAAAGAAAAAGAATATCCTTTCCACATTTTCAAGCCTAAGGATGTTTTTAATGCACACAAGTAGTTCTTTGGTCATATAAAATTCCAGTGGAACCAGAAAAAGAAACAGTAATTCTAAATCCAGCAGAATGGGCCAAAAAGTTGTATCCTACCGGGAACTGCAATAGGACCATTGTGTTGGCAAATGCGACTGCAAAACTAGATCTTGCCCAGTGATGTTTAGTGAAGCAACATCCCAATTTCCCTATTTTGGGATCTTTTCCTAGCTTTTTGGTTGGTTTAGTGCAGAGGATTTGCAGAAGGATGTTTTGTGTGGCAAGCATTCAGATGGTTAGAAAACCATTTAGGAATCATAACTCAGTATTCT
The DNA here is from genome assembly GCA_026167975.1 of Phrynosoma blainvillii. Classification (NCBI taxonomy): domain Eukaryota; kingdom Metazoa; phylum Chordata; class Lepidosauria; order Squamata; family Phrynosomatidae; genus Phrynosoma; species Phrynosoma blainvillii. Next base: position 119,809,856 of record JANUYF010000002.1, on the reverse strand, counting down.
GGCATCTGCAGGCAGGGGCCTACAACTGATCTAAACTCATCTAAATAAGAGTCCTCCTGTGTCTCCTGTAGCTTTGGGGCCGCCTGTAATTCCTCTCCAATGAGTTGGAATAGTCTTGCTGTTATTAAATGTTTCTAAGGATACAAATCTCTTTTCCATGCTCTAAACCCTCAGCTAAAAGTAACTGACAATGATGTAAGTGTTCATTTTTAGGTAGATTAAAGTACCTCCTGGGCACCTCCAAACAATTTCCTGTGCTAGATTTTTCAGGATCCAAATCTTTCACTGAGTGCCTTAAACACTGTGCTGAAAGCCTCATTGGGAAAAATATGATTGCAAATATCTAGATAGATAGATGATAGATAGATAAATCGTGTCTGCCTGCTACATGGATGTCATCACACCAAACATACCTGTTTGATGGACATCATCAGCTCATTGTAATATCACCTGAGGAATATTGGTCTGGTCAGTGTTGCCTTATCATACACATCAGTGGTTCCCAAACTGTGTGGTGGGACCCGCAGGGGGTGCAATAGTTGCTCAGAGGACGTGCAAGAAAATTCAGCCTGCAAGTACAGCAAATGTGAAAAAGAAAGGCAAGCCTATGTGTATGTGTGTGTGTGTGTATGCATGTACAGTTGAGGATTGACTAAGCGTCACCTCCATCACAGTTCCCTTAGCACAGGGGTTGGCAAGTTCCCTTTACCTGGGGCCAGTCCGGGGATCCCCTGGTCTTCTGTGGGCCGATGGTGATGGTGGTGGGGAAATGGCAGCAAGCGCGCTTGCTCGCGCATGTGTAGTACTTCCAGAGTACTGCGCATGCGCGAATGAGTCGCGGCCACCATTTTGGAAAACAAAATGGCGGCCACAACTCATTTGTGCAAGCGCAGTACTCGGCGCATGCGCAAACGAGTCACGGCCACCATTTTGTTTTTCAAAATGGCAGCCGTGGCTCGTTCGTGCATGCGCAGGAGTACTGCGCATGCACAAACGAGTCACGGCTGCCATTTTGGACAACAAAATGGCGGCCGCGACACGTGCGGTGGCGGTGTGGTGGCAGCACGAGCGGCAGTGGTGGGGGTCATCGTCGTCGTCGTTGGCTGGTCCAAAGGCGTCTGGGGGCCGGCCCCGGCCCACGGGCCGTAGGTTGCTGACCCCTGCCTTAGCAGGAAGAGGAGGGGTCAGGAGAGGAAGGAGGAAGACGAGGCTGCTGAAAAGGCTCCACAGCCACCTCTGCACTTCTGAAGCTGGGACAAGTTTGCAGCAGGCTTCCTTTTCTTTGATGATCCCTTGCCCCCTCCTGGCAGCTCAGTCTGGGGCAATTGCTCTGGATAGTTTTTCAGGGAGCCTGTGCTGCTGGGGAGGGCAAGAGAGAGCCTCATCGAAGAAAAGAAACCAAGCAAACTCCCAGCTTGAGATGTACAAAGGCCACCCTACATGGCTTATAGGGAGAAGGTAGCAGAAAAACAAAACTGCTGAAAAGCTCTTAAGGCCACCTCTGCATGTTCTCCAGTTATGCCTTCCTCCAACCTCAGGCATAGTAAAAATGGACTTCCCCCTTTTAATGCATTTCCCATTCAGCTTCTTCATACATTTCTTGGCACACCAGGTGCATGCCCCTTAGCAACCACAAGACAGTTTCTCAGATTGGAGGAGAGGAAAGTGAAGAGAGGAGGCAGAGAGTACAAGAGCTCAGTGTTAAGGTGGAGGGCATGTGCAGCACAAAAGGCCTATGTGAGAGGGAGAGTCTCTATCAACAGGATGCTATCTGTGAGGTGAATGAAAATATACACACCACACAAACAAAATATTTTTATTCATATACTAGGTTGGGGGAGGCACGACTTCTGCAAATAGATGGAAAGGAGGTCACAGGGGTAAAAAAATCTTCAGAACCACTGATAATATGAATAGGATGCTGAATTCTAGTAAAAAGCAAGCAAACAAAAATACTCTTGTGCACCATGCATGCACTAGAGGAAGGTTTCAGCAGATGTGTGTGTGATTTATAGAAAAAAGGAAGAGCCCTCTCCCAAAACAGCCAAATGACAATTGAATGGGTTTAGTGGTGTTCAGGGCAGGGGAATGGAAAACCAGGAAGCCACAGAGAATGGAAATAGAATACAGTAGACACAGGGCTCATTCCCAGTTACATTTAACCTGGTTTGCGTTTTGCTTTTGCTCCAGAGCGGTTAATTGATTCCAGCCAATGTGTCATTCCCATTATGGAAGCGGGTCTTTTCTTTATTCACTTCTTTTTTGGCACGATTGTCATTCTCACTAGTTTGTGCTGCTTCAAAATGTATGTCAATAATCTACGCGTCATCGGTGACACAACCGGCAACACATTCCAGAAAACACTGGAGGGAGTTATGGGTGCCAGAATTTTCCCTTGGGATGCATGCATCCAGCGGTGTCATGGGGGAGTCTCCCCCAGGATGTAAGCATTTTTTTTTTAATGACAGTATATGCACTCTATTGTTTTTTCAATTACTTGTCCTGCTGAGCTGCAGTCGGTGGGCTCACCCGTCTATATATATATATATATATATATATATATATAGCGCCCATAGGTCATACCACAAAACACAAAGGCAGTGCTGAAGGGGGAGGGGGGGAAATGGCAGATTTTTCCCAGAACTGATGAGGGATGTGCCAACCCTCTGCCACAGTAATCCCTCCCCTTCAGTTTGATGCGACTCAGGTCTGTTGTTTCCACTTGCTGAACACACTTGCTAATCGCTTCTTTTCAAAAAACTAGTGTCTGAAAAGAGCAATTTTTTTGCATCTGTCTCGCTTCAAAGCAAGTCCAAAGAATCACAGTCACATCTGAAACCATTTCAAATGGGGACGAGGCACATTTAAAATGATCAGCAAATCGATGTAAATCATAGTGGGAATGAGCCCATAGAAGGGCATTGCTAGAGGCAACCCTAGTGTGGAACACTCTATATTGCACCATTTTGTTGCAGGTCCACTAATAAACCTTCCAAACAGTACTCTGCCTCATGCTAAGGAAACTTAGCCACATGCACATTCTTATACTTTAATAGCATATAAGATTAGATATAGATGGGATGGTGTTTATAAAATTATTCTTTTTATGTATGTTCCACAGATCATTTGTTTTGGAAAAAAAGGAAAGACATAACCAGCAACCACCAAATCATCAAGCCAGCCTTGAAGCTAAATCCTTAGATATGGTAGTTTTGTCCCCAAGCTCATGTTGCTAGAAGTTGGTTGATGTTCAGTGTTTAAAGCAGAATCTGGAACTAATCCTTCGTGATAGCTTGCTGAAATGAAGCTTATGTAGTGCCCTATGAACAACAGCAACTTTAACAAAACCAACAAAAAGTTATATATTTTGTTAAAGATATTAATTGGGGCCAAATTTAATGGACTTGAGTCCACTTTGTCAGATGTATTTAAAAAACGATACTTTAGCTTTATTTTCAATTAAAAGTGTACAGTGTTCTGTGTTTTTAGAGGTTAGATTCTTTAAGAGGTATTACTCATTTGTGTGTAATAGAGACCTGTATTTCAGATTTCAAGATAGAATAATCCTTACAAGCTGAGGCATTTTTCTGTTTGATTTGAAGTATGAAAATAAGAGACATATAAATATTGGGAATCATGTTTACAGCCACTGATTCTCATCTAGTTTTAACCCCAGAGGTAAGGCCTAACTAGGGAGTGCATATGCCCACTTCTCTGTGTGGTGGGATGTGCCATTTGGTGATATGCTCTCAAGTAACTCCTTCATTGTTTGTCATTCTCTGAATTTTTATAACTATATTATGTACACAGGGCCCTTGGTGTCTGCTGGGATTTGGTTCCAGAACTCCCTGTAGATACCAAAATCCATGGATGCTCAAGTCCCATTATATACACTGGGATAGCAAAATGGTTCCCCTTATATAAAATGACAAAATCAAGCTTTGCTTTTTGTTATTTATATTTTAAAAATATTTTCAAGCTGTGGATGCTTGAGTCTGCAGATAAAGAATCTGTGGATACGGAGGACCAAGTGAATTACTTTAATAACCTACCTTTCCCCCAAAGGGTCAAAGGCAACACACATGGTTTACCCACCCCATTCGTAACAAGCTTATGAGGTAGGTTGGGCTGAAAGCTAATGACTAGCACAAGATCACACAGTAATTTTCATGGCTGTGCATAAACCTGAACCTGGCCCTTTTCTCTTGTAATCTAAGAATGACATTACATGGATCCTTGTACTCTGTAAGTTAACTGCACCAGGAATGCAATAGCAGCTTAACTGGAATTATGTTGTACTAGGAACATGGCCACTAGTCCATTTATGAGACATATACAGGCAGTTTGAGCTTCTTTGCTGAGGCTATGCATTGGCTTAATACTGCAGTGTGGGTTACTTTGTTCTTTCAGCAGTCCTGGGAGACTCTCTGCTCTACCCACTCCCATCCCAAATTGTGCTTTGGCTGAATTCTGAACCATTTGTGTTTTCCCTCATGTGCTGACTTCCCCCTCAGCCTGTTTTCACAAGCAGAGCTGAGCTTGCAAGTTGTACTCATGCGTACCGAAGTGTAATACTAGAACTCCAGGAGTAACATGGATTCTGTGTAATGTGAGACTCTCCTCCATTCCCCCTCCTCTCCATATATATGTATGTGTGTGTGTGTGATAAAGAGAGAGATAAAACTTGTGCCGAAGGTCCCTTTGTTGAAGTCTCCACAGCCAGTTAGGTGATAATATTAAAGATTCTGAAGGCAGTTTAAAGTACCCGCTGGTGTTTCATGCACTGTCTGCCTTTCTAAACTCTTTTTTCACCTCTCAGTGGATCAAAAGCTGAAGGGCCTCTCAAACAATGCTAGATCTTGCAGATCCCCTTGCAGTTTTTCAGCGTTCAGAATGCCGGCAATTTATCCCCTACATAGTCTTGCCAAGAGTTTGTAACCAGGAGACCATTTGGGTTCCTTAACTGCATGAACTGTATAGCAGATGTGTGCAGCTCTGTTCTCACGAGTTGCCCTAATCCTTCTCAGTTTTGAAGTGTGGAGGCGGGGAAAAGGTACAAGGGAAAGAAAATAAAGCACTTTATTTTTTTTTCCTCCTCTGGAGCTATTAAATTGCAACAGTTCATACTGAGCCACATTGCTGTGCATAGCTGAAATCCTCATAATTGGCCTGAATATGATTAAAGAAACCCCTCACCCCTGGAGGGTTTTGACTCTGAATAAGTTCAGTTCATTTTCCTGACAGATAAGCGTTGTCATGTTTGATCTGACATCAAAAGTACAGAGAGGAAAAGCAGACCGAAGTTTAGATCCCCCTCTGCCCCTTTCTGAGATTGAGTAGAAAATCTGTAAGTTATGTGAGACCAAACAATTATACCTTTTCACACTGTACTCATTGAATATAGAGCTGTGCTTTTCTTCTTGGGGTTCTTTTTGTGAATCAACGGTTGCCAGTGGAAGGGAGGGAGGGAGGGACAGGGAGAGGTTTCTTGGATGGGTGGCCCAATCCCATAGAAATACATAGCCCATAGGTAAAACCAAAGCAGCCTAATATGTTTAGTGATTTATCTTAATTACAAGATGCATTTCCTTCTCTACCCACCCATCTTCCACTTTTCTGTATTTAAATGACATTTCAAAACATTGTAAAAAATTATTCATATATGCCATTGAGGATGCAGCAAGCATGGAATAGGAAGTTGTCTATGTTATAAAACTATGGAAGTTGGCTTGTGTTTACTCTCAAAGTCCTAATGTGGCATTGTCTGTAAGAAGATATGAAATAAAATAGAACAACCAAAAGTGGTGGCAGACCTATTGGCACAGAAGACCTCTATCAATTCACAGCCAGCAAGGCTTTATCCAAATTCTGCTGATTATTTACAGTAAGGTAGTCAGCCTTATCTAGCAGTGAAGCATATCGAACCCAGAGCTTGGAATGTTTCTTTATAAATCAATTACTTATGGTTATAGTTTCAACTTTCCCCCAATAGATACCACCAGAGACACAACTTTTACTTAAAAAAAGAAGGAAAGGAGAGGGAGAAAAAGGGAATATGGCAGCACCTTTAAGCCTAACTGAATTTTATTTTAGCCATCAGTTTTCATGGGTATAAACCAACCCAAGATTTGCATTTTGGGACTTTTCTTACAAAAAAATGTTTTGCACAAAAAATGTTGGGGTATTTTGGACAAAACTAATTCTGCAAACAATATTCTGTAAACAATACTAGCTGGAATTCACTAAGGCAGTTTTTAATATATAAACTAAAGCATTTGTGACTGGTTTGTATTCATGATCGCTACATATTCATTTCTTTAGGGAATACATAGGGACTGTGAAAGTGCCCCGTTCCCCACTTATCAGGCAGCAGCCATTGCAGTCAATGGGAGTCAATTCCCCTGTTGATTGGGAAGCAACTGATCGATGTCGAGATTCCACCTCAACATTAGGAAAAAACTTTCTAGCAGAAAGAGCTGCTTGACAGTGGAATGTGCTGCATTGGAGAGTGGTGAAGTATCCTTCCTTGGAGGTTTTTAAACAGAATCTGGATGACCATTTGTCATGGAAGGGGGTTGGACTTGGTAACCCTTGAGGTCTCTTCCAACTCTTATGATTCTATGATTCTGTGTTCTCCCCCCCCCCCCCCCCACCTTGCCACATGAACAATGTCTAATGAAGGGAAAACTGGGATAAGACCCTGCATCTGCCTGTTGCAAAGGAAATCACTTGTGGGAGGAATGACAGTCAGCTGATTCCTGAGTGACAGGTGAACAGACTGTCATTGATCACAGTTGTTGCTGCCCAGTAAGTGGTGACTGAAGGGGGTGGGGATCAGGCTAGGAGACACTATGTAGCTCCATAACTATGGTTGTTATGTAGCCGATAGGAAATTCTAGCTGCTTTTTTGTGTGTGTGTTGAAATATTGTGCAGATATTTTTGTTTCTAGAAAAACATGTTTTTGTCATGAATGGTTTGAGTGCTGGACTAGGACTCTGGAGACCAGAGTTTAATTCCCAACTTGGCCATGAAACCCACTGGGTGACCTTGGGCAAGTCACATACTCTCAGCTTCAGGGGAAGGCAATGGGAAACCTCCTATGAATAAATCTTGCCAAGAAAACCCCATGATAGGGTCGTCTTAGGGTTGCCATAAATTGGAAATTACTTGAAGGCACAACAATAACAACAACAACAACAACAACAACAGTGGCCCCCAGCAGGTCTCTAAATGTAACAAATTATAAGAAAATGTGCAGAAATGTCTCATCATCTCACACAATGGGGAGAAAAAAATGAATTTTCATTCTTGCTTATGAGGATGAAATAAGCAAAGATTTACATCTCCCACTAGTTATTTGTTACTTACCAACTCTGATGGAATCCCACTGGCTCTGGAAAGCATAGAGATACTTGGATGACAGGAGCCTGAGCTGTTTCCTGCATCTTGGTTGGGTCTGAGGCCAGGCCTAGTGAGTTTTACATAAATAATGTCGGTAAAGTGGGCCAAGATGGAGAGAGGGCCCCAGCCAAAGGCCTTGTTGTGGCTGTTCTGTGAAGGCACAAAGCAATGTCTGTTCCCTCTTATTTAGGCCATTTCTCTCTGCCTTTGTGGAGCAAGTTATGCAGCAAGAGCAGCAAGCTCTCTGACCCGTACTGCTGAAACTACTCCTTGCATAAAGAACATGAGCTCACTGGTGCTTCCTCTTTCACATCTTCCGGTAAAAAATGGAAGAGCCCTGGGAAACTGATCTGGAAAACAAGAAATGACCGGACCTTGGTTTTTCAGTTACAATGCCAAAGATGGTTTCCTTTGCCAGTGAGCTTTTACATTTCATTTGAGATTTAAAAGTGGAATGGCCAATGAATTGTCACCAACTGAAGTGAAAAAAGTTGCAATTTTATACACCCTAGGTATAGATAAATTTATTCATCCTACCTTCCCCTAGCTTTTTAAAAATCTCAAGTTCTTTCCATCATACTTGGGAATTTTGTTAAGTTCTTCTCAAAAACAGATTGAAACAAATTTCTTCCCCATTTGTCATGGAGAACTTCAATTGATACATCTATTCACAGCATGGAAAGGACCATGCTGTACCTACCACAATACTCTTAAAAATGACATACCTCTTGGAAAAGAGGTTGCAGTCTTAATTCAGAATCACAAACATGACAGAAGGAGAAATGGCCCTAGGCTTAACTGGATCATTTGTAGTTTTTGGCATGGAAGAGAGGTTTTGTCTGTGTTGTTACTATCCTCTTCCCTGTGCAGTTTTCATTGCTCCCTGTAATGATGGAAATAACTAGCCAATCATATTAGGTGCAGTTATTTGGGGGAGGGGCAAGCACATCACCAAACAGGATGAAGTTTTCATTTTGGGTCACTTCTGTTGTTGTTGTGTGCCTTCAAGTCATTTCTGATTTATGGTGATGCTACAGGGTTTTCTGGGGCTGAGAGTGTATGACTCATCCAGTGGGATTCCATGGCTGAGTGGATAATAATAATAATAATAATAATAATAATATTTTATTTATATCCCGCCTTTTGCCGAGGCTATCAAGACAGCTTACAATCTAAAAGCACAATCCCATACAATACAAAAACATTCACCCCCCCTAAAAATATATTAAATTCATAACAACATTAAAATTTAACTTAAAACAAAATTATAAATGCAATACGAATTAAACAGGGCACTCTGATTATAAAAGAGTGATCTAATGGTGAGGGAGAGATTATGGGAAATATCATTCTGGGAACGCCTGCCGGAAGAGATCCGTCTTGATGGCTTTTTAAAAGCCATCTAAATTGGTTATCTGATGGATCTCCTCCAGCAGGGCATTCCACAGTCTAGGAGCCATGGCAGAGAAAGTCCTCTGGGACGTTGCTGCCAACCTAGTTCTTATTGGTTGAAGCAACTTCCTCCCAGAGGACCTGAGGGCATGGGGCGGATTATATGGAGATAGGCGACTCCTTAGGTAAGATGGGCCCAGGCCATGTAGGGCTTTTAAGGTTATTACCAACACCTTATACTGTGCCCGGAAACTAACTGGCAGCCAGTGCAGAGATTTTAAAACCGGAGTAATATGATCACTTCGTGATGTTCCCATGATCAGCCTGGCTGCCATATTTTGTATTAATTGCAGTTTCCGAGTTAGGTATAAGGGTAGCCCCATGTAGAGTGCATTGCAGAAGTCGTGTCGTGAGATTACCAGAGCATGTACTACAGTTTCTAGGTCCTTTGCTTCCAGGAAAGGGCGCAGCTGGCGTGTCAGCCGAAGCTGATAACAGGCGCTCCTGACCGTCGCATTCACCTGATTCATCATGTGAAGTGACAGGTCTAGGAGCACCCCCAGACTGTGGACACAGTCCTTGGTGGAGAGCGTGACCCCATCCAAGACTGGCGGTTGCAACCCAATCTCTGGTTTGGGGGCCCCAAATGTAAGTACCTCCGCTTTGTCTGGATTCAATCTGAGTTGGTTTTCCTCATCCAGTCCATTACCGCTTCAAGGCATTGATTGAGGGGAGAACTGCCATCTGCCGTCATAGCAGTTGACCGAGACATAGAGCAGAATATTTGAGTGTCATGAGCATATTGGTAACATCCTGCTCCATGTTTCCTGATGATTTCTCCCAGCGGCTTCATATAAATATTGAATAACATTGGGGACGGAATGGCTCCCTGAGGAACGCCATATTTTAGTTCTGTTTTTGATGAGCAGCTGTCCCCGAGTACCACCCTCTGGAACCTGCCCGAGAAAAAGGAGCGGAACCACTGAAGAACAGTGCCTCCCAATCCCAATTCTCTCAGGTGCTCCAAAAGGATGTTGTGGTCTATAGTATCAAAGGCCGCTGAGAGGTCCAAAAGCACCAACTGGGTCAAGCTACCCCTGTCGATCCTCAGGCGAAGGTCATCTACCAGAGTGACCATGGCCGTCTCCACCCCATATCCAGGCCTGAAGTCAGTTTGAAAATGGATCTAGAAAATTGGTTTCATCCAAGATCGCTTGGAGTTGGAAGGCGACGGCTCTCTTGATCACCTTGCTCAAGAATGGTAAGTATGAGACTGGTCTGTAGTTTTTCATGTCCAGGGGGTCCAGGGAAGGTTTCTTCAGGAGTGGTCTAACAGCCGCCTCATTTAGACTTGATGGAACAATCGAACCCTGGTCTGCAGCCATAGTCCAATGTTTAAACCACTGCACCATGCTGGCTCTCTTCTGGGGAAATATATAAACAGTGCCCTGGCTGGCTGAGCTTCATTTGGGCTTCAACCTTTGTGAAGTAAGATCTAAGAGGAATAATGGATTAAAGAAGACATTGGTGGCAGCAGCACTAGTGGAAGCAGTGGCAAGAGGCACACCACTAGCAGGGCAAGGGACCAGATGAAGGCATCTGTAGCGGCAAGATGAGTATCAGCAGTGAGAAGGAGAGGCAGAGAGCCAACCCCTTTCAATCTAAATAACAGCCCTTCTCAGGGCTACTTTGAAATAAAAGGTCTTGTAAGGGATGATAGAGTCACCATCAGTCAGAAAGAATGTGAAGCCACACAACAACAACAGGATTCTTTAACGTGTTATTATGGGAGTTTTACTGCCAGGTATAATTTTGTTGGTAACTTCTGCCTCTTGTATCAAAATAACTTGGGCTTTGAGCACTGTGTACTGTGCAATAAACAGGTTCCAGTCACTGGACTTCTCAAGCTAACATTGGCAGCACCACTTGATGGGCAGGCTGGAAACTGAGAACAACCTTTCCCAGGACTAATTTGCAACTACAGCCCTGACCATGGCTAATTGGAACAGCCCACTAAAGGCAGCAGGGCAAGACAACTCTTCAGGTAGAGGGGCCAGGCAGGAGGAAGGCTCTCCAGAGCTGCAGAACAGTGGTCCAAGGAGGCAGACATCTGGCAGTGGAGCAGGATGGCTGGGCCCAGAAGCAGCACAACACACTAAGCTGACCAGCTGAGGAAGTGCGTGAGTGCTATAGACACATGTGTATGCATGATTGCATGGCATTATTAGTCAGTTTGGCCACATCTCAAAGTTCATAAGGGAGCTAACCTCATGAACAATCTATCCCCTTTCTTATCTTCTTTGGTATTGTCCCTCCCCCACTCCCCCCCCTTCCCACTAAAAACATATCTATGGGGATAATCACAAGGGCACTTACTGGCTGGGTAGAAGAGTACTTGCTAAATCTTTTTGGTAAAGTGGAACTGCAGGTATTAATTTGAGTGCTTGCTAATAGCTTGGGAATGCCGTCTAAGATTAAAAAGACTCCTACGGTCCAACTCTTTCAAAGACAAGAGGCCAAGCAGAACAGGCTTGTAAATCCTGGACAGAGCAGGTTCCAAGAAAGTTACCCAGACTAACCCAGGCTAAATCAGGTGCAGCTAAGAGGAAGACATGAACTGAGGTGGGTGGGTTGCCCAACAACCAAATTCTGATGCTATTACAAACACTAGAAAGTCTGGTGGAGATGGTGGAGCAGCTGGAAGTACATTCTTGGTACATTCCCTGGAAGGAGAAAGAAGCAGCAGCTGGGGATGTAGATCTGGAGCCTAAGAATAGGTGGGAGGATGAAAAACCTGGATGATGGCAGAGTTTCCTTCAAACTCCACAGCAACCAACTGCAGCAGTGGTGAAAATCCATCATGGACTAGAAGTGAGCCTGCAAAGAGAGAGAAAAAGAAGGACATGGTAGATGGTGCAAAAGGACCCAAGGATGGAGGGGAACAGGCAGCAGGGGAGCAACAGGCATTTCAGTTTCAGTTTCAAGGAAGAAATTGGTTTGGATCTGAAGTCATAATATCATCTACTGGGCTGAAGATTATGTCACCAAGCATAGATGGGGAATGCATCTCTGCCTAGAAAACCACTGTCATGTGGCATGTATTGGGAAATTCTAATTCCTGTTATTTGAGTGATTCAACAGCAGGTCAAGTTGGCAGAACCACAGGAGGTTTTGATTATTCAGCTTGGGGAAATTGACCTACCAGCCAAAAAAGGCGTTGCCTTGGTCCTGGCAAAAAAAGAGAAGGCTTTGAAATGGCTACATACAGCCTTTTCAGCAACCACCACTATGGTCTTTGAACGGTAATGCTGGTATGGAACTGCTTATCTAGAGAAAGTGAACTTGGTTGGAATGAGAGTCACATAGACACTTGGCAATTTTGTAACATTCTTGGGGACTGATGATAGATCATCATGAGATCACCTTTCACTTGGAAGCCTTGTATAGAGACAGTGGAGTGCGTCTCACACAGAGGGACCTAGGCACTTCACTTCAGTTTTAATTTTGGGTTTGGTTGCATCTACAGTAAGTTTGGAGGAAGGTGGTTTTCTCAGCTGTGTGGTGATTTGACATGGGATAGAATCCAGTTTGAAGGAAGAAGGGGCCTGCGTCATACCTGGTGGATGAAGGTGACATGGGTCATACCCAGCTTGGTGGTGGAGGACCCTCCCTCACCCTCAGGTAATAGATGATCCTCACAGAGTCTTTCACTCGTGTGACTTCAATTTTTGTCACTCCAGTGGCACCCAGAATGTTCATTGATCAACAGGTGGGTAGGCCAATGCAGGAATCAAATCTCATATGGGCCAAGGAGCTGTAAACAAAATAAAATTTTCCTATCTTGATTCACAGTGTCATGTGTGTCACTCCTTACTATCTTGCCTCTGAACACTATAAATGGCTTCAGGCTTATGTGGGAGCCTATTTTTTGTTAGATTTTTATAGTTTTTTTTTTACAGGGCAAAATCCATCCACCCCCCTCCCAAATATTTGTTTTGTGGCCTTTCTGTGGATTCCAGGAATACATGTCTCAACTGACTTGGAGTACAGTTGTCTGTCTGTATTCATATGTTTCTACATGGATTCAACCAACCATGGCTTGAAAATATTTTTTTAAAAATTCCGAAAAGTAAACCTTGCTGTTGACCATTTTATATAAGGGAATGCCATTTAATTATACCATTGTATATATTGGGACTTGAGCATCCATGGACTCAATGGGAGGTCCCGGAACCAAGTCCCAGTGGATGCCGAGTGCTCACAGTCTAATAATAATAATAATAATAATAATAATAATAATAATAATAATTTTTATTTCTATACCGCCCTATGGCGAACCAATCTGGGCGGTTTACAACAGTTAAAAGAACAATAAAGATAAAACAGTATATTCCCTCCCCCCTTAAAACATTATTAAATCAGATACCAATTAAAACAATGACAGATCAATTAAAATATAAAATTCAAAATTCAAGTACAAACCGTAAAAAAAACAACACCCCACCACTGCTATTTTTGGGGGGCTGTAGAGGCACTGTAGAGGGGGAGGGGAGGGGAGGAGAAATCCTGAGGCTGGGATATTTAGTTTGGAAAGGCCTGCCGGAAGAGATCCGTTTTGACAGCTTTTTAAAAACTGTCCAGAGATGTTAACTGACGCAGATTGTCGGTCAAGGCAACCATGGCAGTCTCAACCCCAAAGCCTGTCCTGAAGCCGGTTTGAAATGGGTCTAGATAATCGGTTTCATCCAAGACAGCTTGGAGCTGATGAGCAACTGCCCTCTCGATTACCTTGATCAGAAATGGCAGCAATGACACAGGCCTATAATTACTCGTATCCAGGGGGTCCAGGGAAGGTTTTTTCAGAAGCAGCCTAACAGCCGCTTCCTTCAAGCAAGATGGAACATGTCCTTCCCTGAAGGATGCATTGATGATAATCCGTTAGGAATCTCCTCAATGCACCCCCTCCGGACAGCCAGCCATGATGGGCAAGGGTCGAGAGGGCAGGTTGTTTTTCTCACCTTTCCAAGAAGCTTGTCCACGTCCTCGGTACTCACAGATTGCAGCTGATCCAGAATAACTTCATCGACGTAGTCGCTGGACACCTCACCTATAGACTCTGGACGTTTTCACACGGGGCTTTGGTGGAGGCAATCCTACCTCCCGCCGGCCCCACTCCGGAATGGCTCTGGCGACGGCAGGCTAATTCCTTTTAAAAGTCGGAATTACCTTTCCGCCGCTGAAGCCGGAGTTGGACGTGCTGAGGCTGGAGGGACGCCGGACTTAAGGCTCCGTGCGTTTGAACACACGGAGCTAGAAGCCGGACGTACGCAGGGATGACACTGGAAGGGGTGGGGTTTTCTGCGGCGTGCGTTTGAACAAGCTGGAAGAGGAGCTGGAGTGGGGCCGGCGGGAGGTAGGATTGCCTCCGCCTAAAGCCCCGTGTGAAAACGTCCTCTGTTACAACTGTGGCATCTAAGTCGGCTCTTATCTGAGAGCCTAAATATTCTCTGGCCCAGTCCAAGAAGTACAGACTGAGACAAACCCCTCACACATCTGACTGAACATTCCTCACATGTCCTTAATATTGATTGACTGAACAGAAGAAAAATCACACCCAAACTAAAAACTGCTCATAATTGACAATCTGCTCATAATTGACAATAGGAAATCGTATTGCTTCTAAGTGAATCTAGGGAATCTAGTCTGTGTAAAGCTGGAAAGATTTTGTATGACTTAAGCCAGGGGCCAGCAACCTACGGCCCGTGGGTTGCACCCAGCCCGCGAACCCCCGCCGCCGGCCACTGGCCGCTGCGCGCACCGCTGCCTCCATTTTGTTTCCCAAAATGGTGGCCGCGACTCGTTTGCGCATGCGCAGTACTCTTGTGCATGCGCGAACAAGCCACGGCCGCCATTTTGGAAAACAAAATGGCGACTGCGATGCGCGCAGCAGCGGCATGGCCAAAATGACACACCAGAGGAACCCTGCGGCAGTGCTGGGCCTCTCTCGGAGGCCCGCCGCTGCCGAGGGAAGCCTCCTGGGGGGCACCCGCGGTGGCGCTGGGCCTTTCGGAGGCCTGGCGCTGCCGAGGGAAGCCTCCTGGGGGGCAGCCGCAGTGGTGCTGGGCCTCTCGGAGGCCTGGCGCGGCCAAGGGAGCCCTCTTGGGGGGCCCTGCTGCCATGCGCATGTGCGCACGACGCAAGGGGGGGCGGTGGCTGTCATTTTGTTTTTCAAAATGGGGGCCGGCACGCACACCCACGTGCACAGGGGAAGTGTGCGCGTGCGCACCTGCCACTGGCGCCATTTCACCCCCGGCCCATCGGCAAAAAAGGTTGCCGACCCCTGATTTAAGGCCTTTGCAGATGGCTAGAAATAGTGCAAATTGAGTCCACTTTAACTGTCCTGGCTCAATCCTAGGGAATCATGGGAATTGTAGTTTTTTCTGAGACATTGAGACTTCTATCAGAGAGCTCTGGTGCCACAATAAACTACAGTTCCCATGATTCCCTAGCATTGACCCAGGACAGTTATAGTGCTCTCAAGCTGGATTATTTCTGGCAGTCTGTACAGGCCCAAAGTTAATTAATTTATTTAAGGTTTCTTTTTTTTTTTTAATTATGTTCATCTTGGGGAGGGGGAGAATTTTCCACATCTGATTTTTAAAAATATAATAAAGTAAATAACTAATGCATGAATGTTATTTATACCTCAGTACTTATTGTCCTGAAAATGCCTGTCCCTTTGGAAGTATGATTCAGATGCTCTGAACCAAAGGAACATTTTCCTTTTTCCTGTGTTAAATATGAAACAAAAGACAACTGCAAAACACCTCATTAAAAAGTATTCTTTTGTTTCCTCCACCCATGGTTGACAAAATAAACTAGAAATAATCATAGCAGTTTTCCCTATGTAGGTGGTCCATTCTGTATGCTGGCCTTAACATGACCTCTCAAATACTTCAATATGCATTTGATTAAATAAATAAAAATAAATTAAAAATAATTTAGGAAGTAAAAGTGTCTGTGCTATTGCAGTATCAGCAGTTTCAGCATGCCTATTAATTCATTAGAGGTTACACTTAGCCACAGCAAGCAGAATGCTTCAACTTGTGTAGAAGCTATGTGCAGTGATGTATTGGAGTCTTACTCCAAGTTTCAAGTCAGGTCTTATGTCAAGTGTGAAGTCCTTGCAAGATACTTTCAAGTCACATCTCAAGTCGAGCCTTAAGTCTGGGAGCCAACTTTAACAGAACAAAGGAGGAGGTGGTGGAGTGTAGTGAAGTTTCAATAACTAGAAAATCAAGATGTGCCCCAAATTTGGTTTAAAAAAAATTAAATTATCATAGGCAATTTATCAAGATTGCATTTTAAAAACCTGAGGTCTGATCACCTGTCCCTGCTCCACATTGGAGGAGCCTTCTAAAGCTTTTCCTAGGAACAGGAGGCAAGACTCGCCCCATAGCATAGGCAAATGTCTCAGAGGGGAAGAGCAAACACATCAGACATTGGGCATGAGGAGTCTATAGGAAGCAGGGGCTTTCCTGTACAGGAAATGTAAAGTACCACTTCTGTCACATGGCTGGTAGACAAAAAGCAGTGAGATGGGAGTGCAGTTCAAAGGAGGAAAGCTGTTTTCTGTTCCATATTGTTTCTGGGTGAAGTCAGACCAGCAAGTCAGTCACTAAAACTATACAGGTCACAAGTTGAGTCGAGTCAGTGAGTCATTTATTGCCAAGTCGAGTTCAAGTCAAGTCATTGAAGTGACCTGAGTCCAACTTGAGTCCAGTCAACTTGAGCCTACATCACTGGTTATGTGGCGTCTAGTCTTAGAGGCCATATTTTTCCACTGGTGCCAGTTCACACATTCAGTTGTTTTCCAATTTATAGGTAACATCTGTAACACTGTTTATCCCTGTTCTATTCATGTCTTCCCTTCTTCCCATCTGCTTAATGTCCCCCCCCCCCCCCATGCTTTGCAATAAGCAGCCCTGCACTGGTTTTTAAAACCAGATGTGCTAGTACACTGATAATGACAGTTCTCTTCTTTTAGAATGTAAAAGAGTTTTTGGATCTCACAATGGATATGACTATAGCTATACAACAGTTTTAGCACACAGTCAGCAATATCTGTTGTCTGTATAGGTAATGCTGAGCAAGCTGAAATGGTAGCAATGTACTCACATTTTGTTTTCAGCGTTGCATAGTCACATGCATGTGCATTTTAGGGAAGATGTTTTCTCCACTCCCACTCAGATATTAAATATCTAGAACTCCAGGGATATGGAGCTGAAAGATTAAGAGCTCTATTACATGTCTGAACACATAAACAATGTTTTAGAAAGACCATCATCTCCCTATAAGATCAAAAACAGAGGGGGGTTGTTTCACCACTGAGAGATGCCAAAAACTAGGAAAAATTGGAGCAAGAGACAAATTGATGTATGTCTATATCAGGGGTAGGCAACCTTTCCCCTTTAAGGGCCGAGGGACTTCAGCTCCCAGAATCCCAGGAGCTATTGGCCAACATGGGACTATTGGCCAACATGGCTGAGGCTTCTGGGAGCTGAAGTCCCTCGGCCCTTAAAGGGGAAAGGTTGCCTACCCCTGGTCTATATGTTACCCTTTAGTGCTGCTTTGCTAATGCCTTTAAAATATGTGAATCAGGTGTTTGTTTTCATACTGCTTTGCAGTCAGCTATGAACTTTAAAGTTACATTTAGTGAAAATAGTTATTTAGCATGTTAAAAATGAGTGTACTTACCTAATAGCAAGCTTGGGAGTTTATCGCACTGTAAATAATTTTGACTTATTCCCGATAGGATATAGTTGCTTTTAAGGTGTTAAAAGTGGGTATTATCACACGTGAAATCACCACTGCTGCCACTGGGTGACTACAACCTAGGTCCCAGCCACACACAGACAGCCACTGAGTAGTTACTAGGGAGTACTTACTAGGGAGTAAGTTCTTTTGAATATGTTGAAACTTTCTTCTGAGTAAACCTGCATTTACATTTGTTACTCTGTTTGCTTTACAACACTTCAGTAACTCGCTAGACTAATCAGTCTCACTTGCTTTAGTCATGTCATACTCATTTAACTGAACTCACATTTCACAATTTACAGACTACTCTGACTCACACACTCATTTTATTTCTTATTCATTGATTCTCTCAATTCTTTTTCTTCTCACTTATTAATTTCATCCATTCATGTCTTGTTACTCACTTTCTTTGCTTGCTGGCTTTTCCTGCTGTTCTTATGGCTTTCACGCTCTCTGTGCACAGGGAACCTTGCATTGTTTCCATAGGGTAGCTGTGAGAGGTTGGGCTAACAGCCTGTAAATACAGCAGAACTTCATTTTTCCCCATTGGAATGGAAACATGTCAGTACTTTTATTTCCCCCCAGGAACCTCTGCCATTCACTTGTTCATGAAAGAGCAAAGAGGTGCACTTGTAGGAGGTGTTGGCACTACCAAGACTTCAATACCAGTCTTGGGGTCTATTCCTCACCCTTTCCAACTGTGTCTCCACTCCCACCTCCTTAGTATGAAACATAAGGTGTCAGATATTAGAAGAGTTCTTGGGGAATCAAACCAAATACATCCTGCATTCCATTTCTTGTTATGGCCAACCAGCTGCCTATGGGAAGATGCAAAGAAAGATATTAGTGGTACATTCCTCCACCACGATCATTACCAAGCAACTGATAGTCAGGGGTCTGTCACATAGAGGTACAATATACGTACTCATCATGATAATTAGTTATTTATCTTCTGTAAATGCAGCTGATCTCCTTTTTAAAAACATCTGATTGGTTGCCATCATATCTTGACTACACTCTACATAAATAAATACTTTGGTTTGCCTGCCCCAAATTTCTCACTGTCTGACTTTGTGGGTTTTTTCTGGATTCTAGGATTATAACAACGGGAGAAGAACATTTCCCTATCCACTTTTTTCATAATTTCATACTCTTTCATTAGTCTTACCTAGAGTAGATGCATTGAAATGAGCTGGACTTTTCAGTCACAATTACTTTAAATCCCATTAGTCTATCCAGGTGAGCCAGCAAGGTATAGTGGCTTGAGTGTTGAACTACGGGCCTTTGCAGACTGCCAGAAATAGTGCAAATTGAGTCCACTTTAACTGCCCTGACTCAGTGCTAGGGAATCATGGGAACTGTAGTTTATTGTGGCACCAGAGCTCTCTGACAGAGAAGGCTCAGTATCTTAGAAAAAAATACAATTCCCATGATTCCCTAGCACTGAGCCAGGGCAGTTAAAGTGGACTCAATTTGCACTATTTCTAGCAGTACGTCGCTGGAGACCAGGGTTCGATTCTCTGCTCATCCATGGAAATCCACTGGGTGACTTTGGGTGAGTCACATACACTCAGCCCCAGAAAAAACTGTGATAAGTTCACCTTAAGGTCTTCATAAGTCAGAAATGATTTGAAGGCACACAACAACAAAAGTCCCAGGTAGGACTACCATTGGATTTTGCATTTTTTTTTTTTTTGCCTTATTGCATTTCTTTTCTGCAAGTTTTTATTCCTACTTGTTCTTCTTTGGGCAACTATTCTTCTGAAGGAAGCCTTCTTGATGCCACTGTCTTCTTTGCCTGAAGTCCTTCCTGACTTGGTGGTACCTTTCTTGATTTGTGTTACACATTCCAGCTGATCTTTTGTTGATGTTGTGGTTTAGAATATGCTTTCTGGAGAGGTTGGCCTCTCTTGATTCTTTGTTTCAGATTCTTTGTTTTTTGTTTTTTGTTAGCAGTCCCCTTATTTTATGGGGCTATCTGTTTTTAAAAGTCAAAATGTGACTTGTGTGTTGGACTTGCTATTTTCATGTGTGTTAAATTCAATAATGCTGTGGTCTCTTTTTCCATCTGGACCAACAACACTGAGCTAAGTTCTATCTGCATTGGCTCCCTACTTCATTTCATACTAGAATGAGAAAGGACCTTACAAAAGTTCTATTGCATATTTAGATGAATATTTTAAAGATAATTATCCCAAATATTGGTTTGTTATAACCCACATATTACAGACACAGTCTTTCTCTGTCTCTCTGCTGTATCAGATAAATCTACAGTATATCACTGAGCTTGTCACTGATAATTCTTTTCTGGTCCAATGATCCTAGAGCAGATTTACTTTCCTCTTTTTAACTCCTATAGTTCAGGAATGTGGGATAGAGGAAGTCTGTTCATATGGAAACTTAAATTCTGTGGAGCATATCCTTCACAAGTGTAAATCAGCATAACTGTAGTGAAGGTCACTGTAGTTTACATCAGCAGAAAATTCACTCAGTAGTAGCTTTCTTCCCTCTTTCCTATTATTAAGAGACGGTATCTTTATAGGCTTTTTAAAAAAGTGTTTCATATCCTCAAGTTTCAAGAGAGCAATTCAACACTTGAGTACATTGGAGCACTTAATACAAAGTAATTTAATGAAGCCTGATAATCAGCATGAGAATTTTTTGAAGCAGAAACAAAAATGTTCAGATACCAAAAACAAAATTCTTTAAGATGGAAAAGAAGAAGGTATAAAGAGAATGTTTTTACATGCCACATGAAAACAGAAGAGTTCATATTGCACCCTATCTTCTAAACTGTCACTATCCATGCTATGATAAAGTTGTAGGAGAGGAACCATTCAGTATCTTGGCCTTCATGTGGTCTCTATATAATATTGGGAATGTCATTGCACAGTGATGTAATTTCACTTGTCCATGGTAAAATCCTCATCGTGTGACAGAGTGTTTTAATTGTTAGCTCTGCAGTGCTTATTCAGGGAAGGGATGTTGAACTGCAGATAGTGTAAGAAGCTGCATGGAATTATTGTGGGTTGGCTTGTTTTGAAATTGTGCCCATACAACCACATTTGTTTCTTTAAAGGCGAGCCAGAGGTCAACTCAAGAAGCTGATGAAGTCGACCGTGATGGGCTTCCTTGAGAGTAATAGAATCACACATCAGCTACTCTTTCACCATTGTGCTCTAGATTTATTGCTTTTGTATATGACCATGTCCCAATTCCTTTTTGTGTGGAGACTAATTTTGAACTGTGTAAAATGACCCCAAGAGAAACAATGGTTTCATTTGTTAATGAAATATTAAGCGACAACTTGCGAAAACAGAAATTTCTAGCACAGAATGCCAATGTTTGCAATGTTACTCCAGGTGGAAGAAATTATAACAATCACATAAATTGATACCACAAATCTGTCACCTTACCCATTCAATTTCATAGGTGAGTTGTGGGGGGGCTTTTTTTTTTTTTGGTGGGGTCAGTGGGAGGTTCCAGCTTTTTACTTTGCCATTAAACTTCTCCTGCCCTGCTTCACTTTCCTATTTCCTGTGTTTCATTTTTCCATTACCTCCTCTGTGTTTTCTGCTTTCAAACATTGGACTAGCCCATTGCCTGTGGTTATTCCAACAAGCCAAATGCATTTATATTCCCGCTTTTCCTAGTGGTGTGGTGCAGGGAACCATAGGACCTGAGATCATGCAGTTGTTGGATTGGTGATGGGAGAAATGGTGGCTCCAAAATAGCATAGAGTGCCTAAGGCCCAGTGGCACTCCATTTCCTGAAAGGATAAAACAACAAGAATATGTAACTTTAGAAACAACAACCAGAAAACAATAACAATAACAGGGTGGGGCATGGAATAAGAATAGCAAAAGAAGCCTTCAAATAATACAAGCCTCCAGATGTTGTAGAATTGCCATTACAAGTATTCTTCACCTACTAAGTATGCTGAGCAGGTCTGGTGGGAAACCAGCAACACTTGGAAGGGCACACAATTTTCACCCTGCTATAAATAATAAGAGAAGATGATGGCACAAAGTCAAAAGATTGTATGTTCCATAAATATGGGGTCACCACTAGTTTTAATATCCATAGACAAGCGTGGATTGTTTTTAGCATAGCAACTTACATTTACTTATTATTCTGAACATTTCTGGCTATTAGGGTTGCCAAGTGATAACTGAAGAGAGTGCCTGTACCTTTGATAGCTGTGTAGAAGAGGGCATTTCAGCAGGAGTTACTGGTTTCCTGGCTGTGTGACAAGCAGCACCTCTGAAATTCCCTCTTCTACACAACCATTAAAGGTACAAGAGCCCTCTCCAGTTTTCAATCTGGCAACCTTACTGTGGCAAGAGTATTTTTGACTTTCTAAATAACAACAACAATTGGAGAGAAAGTAAGGGCAGGAAAGGCACACAATTGATTTTGCTGTGGGGGTGAATTAACTTACATCCCGGCAATCTGCCATAGTCATCCCTTCCTACTGCTACTACCACTGAAAATGTAACATTCTTTGTCTTTCCTTCTTTCAGTGACAAGCCAGTCATGGACACAGGCTGCTTCTTTGGGTCTGAAAAGCCCTAAAAGCCCTTTGAAACTGCATCTACACTGCAGAAAGAATGCAGTTTGATACCACTTTAATTGCCATGGCTCAAAGCTATCGAATTCTGGGATTTGTGAGATACTGACCTTTGTTGTATTTTTTTAATATTTTATATTGTTGTATTTTTATATTTGTTATGAGAGCCAAAACAAACTATAAATCCCAGGAGTCCATTATAGTTAAAGTGGTGTCAAACTGCATTAATTCTGCAGTGTGGGAGCAGCCTACATCTCTTGGGATGTTATCACACGGGCTCTAAAGCAGACAGAATCCACACTAAATCCCGTCCTATTGCACTTTATTTTTCCGTGTGTTCACATGACATCGCACAGAACCCTGTCACAACCCCGTCACAATGCGGCATCATCCCCATTCTTTTGAATGCCAGTTTCTTGGGGAATTGCAATCACGCGACCGGAATGATAGCGCAATCATTGTGCTTTCGCCGTATGTCTGATCACCAGATACGTATCCTGGAGCCCAGGCCCCGCGCAGGCTTGGGAAGGGGTGTGTGTGACAGCCGGCTGTCACACACACACACACCCCTTCCCAAGCCGGCACAGGGTCCGCGCTCCATGCAGAAGTCCACTCTCTGAGGACTTCTCCTCGGAGCGCGAACCCTGTGCCAGCTTGGGAAGGGGTTTGGGGGACAGCCAGCTTGGGAAGGGGTGTGTTTGACAACCGCAGCAAGTGACAGCCGCGGCTGTCCTGTTTCTGCGCATGTGCAAGAACATCCTTGCTGGGTTCTGTATGGGATCTTCTCACTTATGTGTGAACAGCAAATATGGTTCCCGGGGGGCGCTTCATCGCGCTTTTGTTAATTGCGCGATGATGCTAGTTGCGTCTGATGGCCATTTCCGTATTGTGGGGTTTCTACCGGTATAGTTCTGGATTGATTCTTATATCGCTTTCTTGCCGCTTTGAGCCCCACGTGTGATAAGGTCCTTGGAAGAGCTAATAGGACCACAAATAAGGCATAAGTAAGGCAGAGCCAAACTAAGACATTATTATCATGTTTCATTGCTTGCTATTCATGAGCCACTGCAAATTGTCAGTAACAAAACATGTTGCTCCTAAAATTTAAATGTTATAAGCAATGCCTTGACAAGCATTTTAATAAAATGCCCAAACTCGTCTTTAGATGAATATCCACTTAATCAGGAAAATGATTATTTTTCAGACCCCAGGAAAAAAAACCTGAACAGAAGAACTATTTATTTATTTATTTATTTTTATCCTGCCTTCCTCCCAAAAAAGGACCCAAGGCAGCTCACATAGACTCCCCTCCTTATTATTTATGAATTAGGGTGATGATTTCTCTGTTACTGAACCAGAGTCCTAAACCAACACTAAAATTAATGGAGAGGACACAGAAGCCATACTTCCTGATGGGGAATACCTAATGGTACAAACATTACTGCTTCAAAGCTTTTTGAAAATGACGGACTCCTTTGCTTCATTTCACCTTTTTGTTGTGTAATGGTTTGTTTGTTTGTTGTTATTTGCTGTCAAATCTATTTTGAATTATGATGATCC
This sequence comes from Phrynosoma blainvillii, assembly GCA_026167975.1. Lineage (NCBI taxonomy): Eukaryota > Metazoa > Chordata > Lepidosauria > Squamata > Phrynosomatidae > Phrynosoma > Phrynosoma blainvillii. The sequence goes on along the minus strand of JANUYF010000002.1, from coordinate 119,786,115 downwards.
TACAAATGAGGGACTTTCAAAATCTCCAGTCATCAGCTGCCATCCTCAGTGCTGTGGCTTCCTTGACTGAATCAATTTATTTGTAGTGTGGTCTCCTCCTTTTCCTGCTGCCTTCCAATGAGCAGTTATTGTCTTTTACAATAAATCGCGTCATCTCATGATATGTACAACAGTCTCAGTTTGGTCATCTTGGCTTCTAAAGAGAGCTCAGGCTTGATCTTCTGTAAGACCCATTCATTTATTGTTATTGTTGTTTTAGCAGTCCATGATATCTGTAAAACTCTTTTCCAGCACCACATTTCAAATACGTTGATTTTCTTCCTGTCAGCTTCACTCTAGCATTATTTTTACAGCTTTTTAAATTATTACGTTGTTTATTCATGGCAGTCTTATCACACCTGTTCTTTCACGAAGGTCAAGGCGCGTATGTTTTTCCTCTCACCTCCAATCCCATTTTATTCTCACAATAACTGTGTGAAGTTGGATGGATGGATAGGATAGAAGAGATGGGCTCAAATTGAACCCAGCAGCTTCATGGCTGAATAGGAATTTGAATCTAGCTCTTCTGTATATCATTGCATCACTCCATTGTACCATACTGGCTCTTTAACTGTCAGCCCTAGGAAAGTTACTTTTTGGTACTATAATTCTTGGTTTGGGGATCCTGGGTGTTGTAATCCAAAAAAGTAACTCTGATAAGCTGGTGAAGATGTTTGTGAAGATTTTGAAATGTTAAAAGTACTGTGAAACCATGTGTGAAGAGTGACAATAGGAGGAGGAAGAGAAGGAGGATCCTACTTATCATTCATCACCAATTCAATGTTGTTTCATGAAACCAAGCCAAGGATCATATTAACTACAGATCACAGTCCAGTCCTCTGTATGTGGCTCTCATCCCATTTTACCAGGCAATTCAGTCAGTGTAGTGTAGTGGTTTGAGTTGGATTAAAGTCAGGAGAGCAGGGTTCAATTACCTGCTTGGCCATGAAAATGCACTGGGTAACCCTGAGTGCTTCACACTCTCAGCCCCAGAAAACCCTGTGATAGGTTTGGTTTACGGTTGCCATAAGTCGGAAACTACTTGAAGGGATAGAACAACAACAACTATACCAGTCTAAATAACATTCTCCACTACCATTGTGTAAGATCAAGTCCACCTATTAACCTGTGCAGTACCATATCTTGTTGCACTCACAATATGGGGGTTTCACTATTTTGCCTCTTCTAACTCTGAGTCTCTAATTGTAAAATGTTTTCCCATTGGAAAAACTTTCATAAACATGGCTTGTAAAATGTGACTCAATGTGCAATATAAATGCTGTAACTGTTATTCTACAGTCTAATATGCATTTTGTTCAACTTTATGTGACACAGTGTAGCTGTTAGGAGGCATGTTTAATTTAGGTTCCCAAAAGCGTATTAATTAAGATGGTTATTTCATCTTATATAAATAACACAGGGCTATTAAAATGTGTTTAATGAGGATAAACGATATTATAAAAAACAAGCCATATAAAACTATAACACTGTGTAAGACTAATACATAAATGCCAACCGATTGTAAAAGCAGGAGGTTAGCCACTATGTAACTGACAACGGATAATCTTTGAGTAGGTTTTAATAATCACTTGATTATTTAAACTACAATAATGCTAAAGATTGTGTCTAAATTGTAGTTCCTTTTCCTCACTTGATATTTTGTATGTTAACCATACCATAGGGAGTTGTACAGCTAAAGTGTTGAGACATACATAATCTGAACAGGCGCCTTAAGTAACTATATTTTACTTGGCAGTGGAAGGAAGAAACACCAGTGTCATGGATCTGAACAGAAGCATCCAAAGTTTATTGTCAAATGAAAAAGTGGGAAGGTTCATGAACCATTCCTGAGCATTTGTGCTGGTGGAGAACATAGCTGTTGAGGTTAGAACTGGAATATGTTGGATAAAAGCTGTCCTGCAAAACAACAGCAATCATACTGTGTTTGGTAGGATATCCCCTGGATAAAAAAGACAAAGAAAAGAAGAAGCATCTAAAAAAGGATATTGTAGGTAAAAATTATTAATGTGGGCAAAATACAGAGAAAATACTAAAACCTAGGGTCATCCACTAAACCTGAATGTGGGGTTCAGTCTCTCTCTCTTTCTCTCAATACTTCATACATTGCACTGTTAAACTGTGGAATTCACTAATACATGACCCATTGGAAGAGGTGACAATGCTAAAGTTGAAGGCAGAAGGAAAAAGGAAGACAGATGGATTGACTCAGTCAAGGAAACCATGGCCCTGAATTTGCAAGACCTGAGTGGGGAGGTTAATAAACAGGGTTTTTGGATGCCTCTCACATGGACACCTTATGTTGAAGCTGATTTGATGACAAATAATTGCAATAAAATAGCCTGTGACATGCACAGCTCACCCCACAGATACTTGGAACTCCCCTGTAGCCAGTGCCCCAATCTGCAAGAGCATGTGCTGAACAGCTGAGACTACCTGGATAATGTGATGATGGGACATAAAATCTCTGCTGAGCTGGCCACACTCCTCCTTCAAATTAGGCAGGTGCTCTAGCTACCTAAGAAGAAGCATATCCTGGCTGACAGGCACCAACATGATGATTGATGATGATGATGATGATGATGATGAACATACTAATACTAATAATAATTTATTTCTTACCAACCTCTCCCCAAGGCCCGAGGTGGGGTACAATATCGATTAAAACATATTATTATTATTATTATTATTATTATTATTATTACAGTTTATTTATATAGCACTCTAGATTTACACAGCGCTGTACATAAAGTCAATAAAATAGATAAAAATAGATAAAAAAGCCTGCCAATGGCATACATTCTACAAAATAATAAAATAAAAACATATTAATACAAAGAAGGCAACAAATTAAAAACATGAAATAATCATCATGCAATGCCTGGGAACGCTTCTCTGAACAGTATAGTCTTTAACTTAGCTTTGAAGCTGGTTAAAGAAGTGATGCCCCATGCTTGTGGGGGAAGGAGGTTCCAGAAATGAGGGGCAGCAAGTGAAAAGGGACGGATCCAGGACGGAGCAGTAAAAATCCTAGGCTGAGACAGCAGACCTTGACTACTAGAACAGAGTGCTCAGGTGGGACATAAGGGGAAAGAAGCTCTGATAAATAAGGAGGGGCCAACCCATGTAGGGCTTTAAAAGTCAGTAACAGAAGATTATACTGAATACAGAAAGGGAGGGGGAGCCAGTGGAGGGATGACAATAAAGGAGAAATATGGTTGGAATGGTGAGCAGATGTGATAATGTGTGCAGCAGAATGCTGGACCGAAATCAAAGAACGGAGGTGAGAAAGAGGGAGCCCTGCTAGGAGAAGGTTACAAAAATCTAGTCACAAGACTACTAGAGCATGGACCAAAATCTTAGCAGTAAAACACTGTTAAAACACATGAACATAGTACACATTAAAATCATACAGCATAAGTTAAAATATCCTAATTTAAAATTAATAGTTTAGAATTGATGGGGTAAGCCTGTCAGAAGATATACGTCTTTAATAATTTTAAATTTGGACAGCATGTTGAGTTGTTGAATCTGTCCTGGCAGGCCAGGGGTGGCTGAAGAAAAAGTCCTCTGGGTGACAGTTGCCAGTCTAGTCCTGGCTGGCTGAAGTACATGTTGCCCAGAGGACCTGAGTGTAGGGGGTGGATTATACAGGAGGAGGCATGCCCACCCACCTAGGCAACCCCTTATATCTCCTGCCAAGACAGGAGAGCAAGTGGAGGCTATTCTGATCAGCCCAATTTTTATTTATTTTATTTATTTCCAGGATTTATATCCCGCCTTTCTCCCACAGTGGGGTTCAAGGTGGGTTACAACATATTTAAAAAGGCAAAGCTTAAACATTGGTTACAAAAGTTAAAAAATGAATTAAATACTACTAAGATTAAAACATAAAAAACAGCATAATTTAAAACAGTAAAAATCATTAAACATTAAAACAGCATATCACATGACTCAGGTAAAATCTACCCACCAAACGCTTGCCTAAATAAAAATCTATTCAGCTGCCAATGGAAAGAGAGCAGGAAGGGACCAACCTGACCTCCTATGGCAGGGAGTTCCACAGTCTGGGAGCAGCCACAGAGAAGGCTCTCTCTGAGTCCTCACCAACTGCACTTGTGAAGGTGGTGGGACTGAGGGAAAGCCCTCTTCTGCCAATCTTAGTACTCAGGCTGGCTTATATAGGGAGATAAGGTCCTTCAGATAGTCCAGACCCAAGCTGTTTAAAGCTTTAAAGGTCAAAACCAGCGCCTTGAATTCTGCCTGGAAATGGACCATAGCCAATGTAGCTGTTTTAGCAAGGGAGTGACATGATCCCTGTAGCCAGCCCCAGTCAGCAGCCTGGCCGCAGCATTTAACACATGCGGCAATTTCTGAACAGTTTTCAAGGGCAGCCTCACATACAGTGTGTTACAATAGTCCAAATGGAATGTAACCAAGACATGTGTCACTGTAGCCAGATCTGGAGTCTCAAGGAACAGGCACAGCTGGTGCACAAGTTTTAGCTGTGCAAATGCATTCCTGGCCACTGCTAAACCTGGTCATCCAGACTCAGAGTGTAATCCAAGAGCACATTCAAGCTGCGAACCTGAGATTTCAGGGGGAGTGTGACCTCATTGAGTACAGGCTGAATTCCTATTCTCTGATCTGTCTTATGACTGACCAGGAGCACCTCTGTCTTGTCCAGATGAAGCTTCAATTTGTTTGTCCTCATCCAGTCCATTACTGACAGCAGACACTGGTTCAGTACAGAGACAGCTTCCTTGGAGTCAAATAGAAAGGAGAGATAGAGTTGGGTGTCATCAGCATGTTTGTGACACTGCACCCCAAAACTCTGGATGACTTCTCCCAACAGTTTCATGTAGATGTGAATAACATGGGGGACAGAACAGAACACCTGAGGGACCCCACAGGCCAGTGGCCAAGGAGTCTAACAGGAGTCCCCCAACACCACCTACTGAGTTTGCCCCTCCAAGAAAGACTGGAACCACTGCATAACAGTGCCCCCAAGTCCCATCCCAGAGAAGCGACCAAGAAGGATACCATAGTCACTGAGAGATCCAGCAGGACCAACAGGAACACACTTCCCCTATCCAGATCCCTGCGTAGGTCATCTACCAAGGCAAACCAGCACCTTGAATTTTGCCTGGAAATGGACCATAGCCAATGTAGCTGTTTCAGCAAGGGAGTGACATGATCCCTGTAGCCAGCCCATCAGCAGCCTGGCCGCAGCATTTAACACAGCATAACACCTGCTGCAATTTTTGAACAGTTTAATCAGTCTAATCAGGGCATTTTTATATTTTTACATTTTTATATTTTCATGTTTGTTTTATTTGTGTTGGAATGTTTATATTCCTGTTTTAATTATCTTGCCATTTAATACTGTTTTAAGGGGGTGGGTTGGGATATGAATTTTGTTGTATGGGGTTTTAACTGATGTAAGCCGCTTAGATTGTCTTCATTTAAGCGGGGTATAAATAAATTTTATTATTATTATTTTATTAATCAAAGCTCTTTCTGTTCCCTAGCCAGGTCTGAAGCCAGATTGAAATGGATCTAGATAATCAGTTTCATCCAGGAACCCCTGGAATTGGGCAGCCACCACATATTCCAACACCTTGCCCAAAAAGGGGATATTTGAGACTGGCTGATAGTTCTCCAATCTGGTGGAATCTAGGGAAGATTTTTTTCAGTAGTGGCCTCACCACAGCTTCTTTTAGTCAAGCTGGGAATCTGTTTTGCTGTAGTGAGGCATTCACTACTTCCCTTACCCAGTCAGCCAGTCTCCCTCTGGCTGCTTTCAACAGCCAAGATTGGCATGGGTCCAGTTTGCATGTGGTGACTCTCATCTCTCCAATAATTCTGCCCAAATCCTCAGGTTGCATAAATTGAAACGTATCTAATAACACTGGACAAGCAGCTGCCAAGGTTACACCCACCAGACCTGTATCAACTACAGCATCCACATCTGAATGGATCTGAGTGATTTTATCCACAAAGTGCTGTGCAAACTCTTCACAGCGGGCTTCTGAATGGTTCATATACTGCTCTTGAGGGACGGAATGCAGAAGACCCCTCACCACTCAGAACAGCTCCTCTGGATGACACTGTGTGGATGAAATGGTGGCAGCGAAGGATTTCTTTGCTGAAACCACTGCCATGACATAGACTTTCCAATGAGCTCTAGCCTGTGCTCGGTAGAATTCACTCCAAGGGCCTTTGCAGACTGCCAGAAATAGTGCAAATTGAGTCCACTTTAAATTGAGACACCGCCCTGGCTCAGTGCTAGGGAATCATGGGAACTGTATTTTTTTTCTAAGACACTGAGCCTTCTCTGTCAGAGAGCTTTGGTGCCACAATAGATTACAGTTCCCATAATTCCCTAGCACTGAGCCAGGGCAGTGCCTCAATTTAAAGTGGACTCAATTTGCACTATTTCTGGCAGTCTGCAAAGGCCCCAAGTCTTCCAGCATCGTCTCTCTTGTCTCTATCTCACTCGTTCATCACCATCAGCTCCCTGATAAACCAGGGTGCTCACTTGGTTCCACTCTGTGGGAGGGGACACTTAGGACCTTATCCCACGGGGCCAAAAGCAGCAAGAATCCGCTAAGAATCAGGCGCTATAGCGCTATAGTTTTCCGCGTGATCCCACGACGTCGCTCAGAATCCAGCAAGAAACCGCTCAGAATGCAACATCATTCGCATTCTTTTGAATGTCGGTTTCAGCGGGCATTGCAATAGCGCGAGGTGATCCATAGCGCTATTATAGCGCTAGCGCCATATTTATACTAGCGCTATAGTACTGGAATGATGCTCATATCGCTTTCTTGCCACTTTTGAGAGCAGCGTGGGATAAGGTCCATAGGAGCATTTGTGTCTATTGCCCTGGCCATTTCACTATTCCAGAGATCAGCCAAGGCTTCAACAGGATCACCTGCCAAGACAACAGGAAACTCCCCAAGAGCCATCAGGTATCCATCTGGATCCATAAGCCTCCTGGGACGGACCATCTTAATCACCTCCCCCACCCCTACAGAGGCGTTGGGTTCCAGTGAGTCTAAACCCCACTTGTAATGATCTGTCCATGACAACGGAACTACTCAACGCTCCTCCACACTTAGACCACAAACATCCCATCCTGCACAGAAAACTAAGTCTAGAGCAGAGGTAGGCAACCTAAGGCCCGGGGGGCAGATGCCCCCCCTCGAGGCCTTTGGACTGGCCCCAGACCGGTCCTGCCACCGCCGCCCCCCGCTGCCACCGCCCGCCATGATAATATTGATTATGTTGTTATTACTTGTTCTTGGGGTTTTCTTGGCAAAATCTCCACAGGGGTTTAGCCATGGCTTTTCTGGGGCTGAGAGAGTGTGCATGCATATTTTTTAAATTTTTTAAATTTTTTTTTAAAAAATCTTATTTTTATTTATTTATTTTTGGTGCTTCAGCCCCCCAATTGTCTGAGGGACAGCAACCCAGCCCCCGGCTCAAAAAGGTTGTCTACCCCTGGTCTAGAGTGTGTCCAGCAACATGAGTGGCATCAGATACAACTTGGGATAGCCCCATGGTTGTCATGGCAGACATGAAGTCCTGAGCTGCTCCTAACAGAGCAGTCTCTGCATGGATGTTGAAGTCCTCCAGCACAACTAGTCATGGAGACTCGAACAGACTCCACTGCTGAGACCAATTCAGCCAGCTCAGGCAGGGAGACTATTGAGCAGTGGGGTGGACAGTACACCAGCAGAAACCCAATTATGTCCTGGCACCCACCTTTAAATACCCAGTAGATTGTGGGACAGGGCACCTAGTGAGGGAGACAGAATCCCGATAGGCCACTGCAACTCTACCTCCCCACCCCCCAGGCCTCGCCTGCTGCTGTATGGAGAACACTGGTGGACAAAACTGGGAGAGATTAGGCCCCTCCAGCTTTATCCAGCCAGGTCTCTGTAATACAACCCAGGTCGGCGTGCTCATCCAGAATCAAGTCCTGGATCAGTGGGGGACCATTTAGGGACAACCAACACTCTATGGCTCTCCCGTCTTCTCTGTTGATGGTTTTTTTCTCCCCATACTATATCTCTCCATACCTGTTACAGTTCCAATACCTTGAGGCTTTGGATTTGTTGTGCAGGTGAGTAGCTGTTTCTCCTTAAGCAAGAAGATAGATCCTCTCCCAGAGGTGGTAACAGCAGAGATGAAATGGCTGCCTCCTCTAGGTATGCTTGTTCCCTCTAGCCACCCAAGCAACACCTTATATCCAGGATTTGTACCCAGGTACAAGAATCTTCTTAAATCCACAGTAAAGATCATGTGTACAGCTGTACCTGGGTAGAATGAATACATATGTTTGCTGATTTGGCAAAAACAGTCCTCATTAATCCTATGCCCTGCCTCTTTTTCAGCTGTTTTTAACATCCTAGTTTTTCTCTCCTGCCACTTTCCCCTTTGTTCTCTGTCTATTTCAGTTGCTGCAAACTGAGTTCAAAGTACAATATAGTTTTGTTGTTGTTAAGTGCCTTTGCGTCAGTCTCAACCCATGGTGACTCTATGGATGAGACATCCCCAAGGCCCCTTGTCCTCTACTGCCCCTGCAAACTCTTATTCATGGTCTCTTTAATAAAGTCTATCCATCTAGCATGTGGCCTTCCTCTCTTTCTATTCCCTCCACCTTTCCTAACATTATTGTTCTTTCCAATGATTCATGCTTCTCATGATGTGGTTCCAAGACAACAGTCTTGTCATCTTGGCTTCTAGGGATATTTCTGGCTTGATCTGCTCTAGGACCCATTTGTTGGTCCTTTTGGCTGTCCATGGAATCAACAAGGGAAACTATCTCAAATGCATTGATTTTCCTCCTATCTTCTTTCTTGACTGTCCAGCTCTCACATCCATACATGGTAATAGGGAATACGATGGCTTGTATGATTCTGATTTTTGTGCTGAGTTGTATATCTTTGCATTTTAGGATCTTTTCTAGTTCTTTCATAGCTGCCCTCCCCTCCCCATTCTTAATCTTCTCCTGATTTCCTGGCTGCAGTCCTCATTCCGATCAATGTTTGATCCCAGATATGAGAACTCTTTTACTATTTCTATTTCCTCATTGTCGAGTCTGAATGTGTGTAAGTTCTCTGTAGTCTTTATTTTTGTTTGCACTCAGTTAATTCAGCAAGTGGGAGAAGAGAGGAGAGCATGTGTGGCGAACCCTCTTGCCAGCTTTCTCCTTAGAACTGACTTTCTAAGATGGCAGTCCTGTGGGGGTTTGTGATCCCACCGCTGGCCCCAAATATGGGTAAAGGACCCACACTATTTCCTGGTATGATCTTCCATTCCAAAGCTTTAAAATGTTAGTAGCATGGTTTGTTCCGAAAACGTAGGCCAAGTGATGTTTAAATAAGAATAAAAGTTTATTCTTCAACAGAATGGACTAAATATAACTTGTATCAAAGCTTGTTACTGAAGTTTTCTTGGTAACATATAAACAATGTTTGTGTCCAATTCCCTTTTAATATTTCAGCCACCCAGGCAAACAATATTCCTCAGGATATAACACAACAGCAACTCCCTTCCTTAGAGTTCTGTATGTGTTCCAAGTCCCTCCTAACTGGACTCCAACTAACTATGGGGGGAAGCAGACGGGCGGCACGGGGCCACCCCAGGAAGCTGCACCGCAGGGCTGAGGTATCCGCACACCTCGGCCCCACGGCACAGCTTCACTGCCCCTGGAAAGAGCGCTAAAATAGTGCTCCTTCCACAAGTCACTGAAGGTGCACCGCAAAAGGCTGCCGGCGCACCTTTGGCGACTCTTCCGCTGCAGCGTCTATGGACGCTGCAGCGGGAGGTCATCCTCAGAGCGCCGGCCGTGCGGAGGGCCGGCTGCTCCAAGGACGTTTTGGGGAAGGGGTTGGGATGCCCAGCGTGCAGCTGCCCCTCCCCTTCCTTTCCCCCAAAATGGCGCTTTGCGCTGTCTGCTTCCCCCCTATATTTACAGTTCCCTCAGGAACTCCCAGAAATGCAACTCTCTCTCTGGCTTAACTAGAACCTTTTTTCTAATACTCTAGACACCCACTCTTCTGTCAACTGTCCAATTCCTAACTGCGCTCCTCAAATTGTCATCTTGGGGAAAAAAAATTTAGAGCTCCCAGCTTGAATTCTATTGGTTGGCCCTCAGGTGCCTCCTGATTGGCCAGCTGGACATTCTATTCACCACAGATGGGCTCTTCACCTTTCCTGTAGATTCAGGCAAAAGCAAACTGTGCCTGCCTCTCCTGGCATGTATGTTTTTCCTCATGAATAACTTTTGCTGTCTTGACCAAACTCTGATGTTGCTCGGCTGCATATGCCCTTGATAATGGATGATATGAGACTGTGTTGATATCTGATTGTGGCCCTAGCAATTAAAGGTTGGCAGATTGTGCAGAGTAAATCAGAACAAGCAGCCAGGAATTCACATTCAAAAGGATGCCAAATTACTGGCTATAGCTGAGGAAACTTGGCTTACTGTACCTGCCAACTCATGGAAACCATTCTGTGAGCTTGCTTGCTGGTGGAGGCCTGGAATAACAGAAATGGGATCTTAGTCGGGTGAAAGACATTGTGTGGTTTCCCCTGCCACCAGAGGAGTTGGGCCGAGACAAGTCCTGTGGCCTTGTCCAGTGAGCTGGTCCTTTCCCTGGATACCTCTACCCCAAGATCCCTTAATTTGACCGCCCAAACTGGTGGTGATGGGCATGCAGGCTCAGGATTTCCCCAAACCAGATTCTGCCCATCCCCAAACTACTGCTGGGGTTGTGACAGATTGGATAACCAGCATAAACCCAGGAAATAAATACTACACAATAATGACCCCAAAATTAACAACTTCAGGCTGAGGTAGAGGGAATGAGAAGACATCTGAAGACTGTCAGCTGTGTGGATGCAGGAATAGGCTTAAAATTATCCCCCAACCTGATGCTTTTTGAAGGAATTGGGTGCCCAGTCTAGTCCTGCATAAGAATCTGCTAGTCTGCAGAATCAGTAGGTAGAGAGATCTTGTAGCACTTTTGAGACTAACTGAAATAAAAAAGTTGGCTGCATGAGCTTTTGTAAACTTCAGTCTACTTCCTCAGATGCATTTACAAAGGTGCTACAAGATCTCTCTACATAAACGTTCAAAAATGAAAATTCCTGGAAGCCTTTAGAAAGTATGATTTACCTTCAAATCTCATTATGCCTTAGGTGAAGGAAGGAAGGAGTCAATCTGAAAGTGGACCACAGCTCCCTTCTGGTTTTGTTGTGAAGGGTGTAGATAAAATTGGCTGCCAGATCTTCTAAAATAGACTACTCTAGTTGTAGTTCTTTGGAACCAGCACAGAGTTTTCACTGACAAAATACTCTGAGGACCATAAATCCCATTTTAATTATACTTCCACATGTCCCCGGATAAGAGTTTTCTCCAGACCTTCCAAAAGGCTCAATATGAATGGCTGAGAGTAGTTAACCATTGTTTTCCTGGGAGCAAGAATGGAGGCAGGCTTGTTCCTTGGCTGGTTTTAAAATGTAATTTTAGAAGGCTGTTGTTTAGGGAAGCTTTTCCTGCCTTGGCAAGTTCTGGAGCTCGTAGGAATTCTTTTAGAGAAGAATGGATATTAGTTAACATGGTTAAATTAAATCTGATTTAGAAAAAGAGAAGCTTTCCACATCTGCATCAGGGAGAAAATAGGAAATAAAAGAATGCAAACCAATTTGAAGGCATGTCTGAACCTCCCTGGACAGCGCTGGCATCACCCTCATCAGGTGAGAAGCCCAAGAGATGAAAGGACGGCCTTTGTTTGCACATTCCAAGGTTGGCAATGGGTGTTTGGAGGCTTGCTTCCAAAAGCACTTGTGAATTGTGGGAACTTGTTGCTGTCTTTTCTCCCTACCCCCATCAGTGGGGAAAGAAAGAAAGATATGTCTGTTCCAGTACACCCTTTAAAATATCATAACAGACTCCTTTAAACATTAGCATTCAAAATCTTTGGCTGGAACAATAGGAAAAGTTCAGAGTTCATCCCATAATCACAAGCAGACATCTTTCTCACTCCCCCCTTCTCCTCCCACTCCCATCTCCTCTTTCTTTTCTTCTTCTTCTTACACCCCCTTCTTTTCTTTAAAGAGGCCAGGTTTAAGTATCTCTCTCCACACACACACTGCTCCTCTTAACTTTACTTTTCTTCTCCAAGGCCGAGCTCAAATTTCACAATGCCTTGGTTTTATCCAGAGCTAATCATTCTAGCTAGGTTTTGAGCTCGGTTGTTTCCAAACACTGAAAGTAAGAGATGGAGAAACTCAGGCTTTTGAAAGCAAGGAACGTTGCAGCTTACTCAAAGCATATGTTCACTTGTGGAGAGACCTCACAACCACACTCTGAGGCAAAACTCTTGCCAAATCACGTTATGCTACTAGAGTTGCTTATTTGAATTTTCCCAGCAAGGCTCATGTCCTGTGCAGAGAACTCAAAGAGTTTGTAGAGCTGTGTGCCCCCCTCCTCCTTTTTCCTTCTGTAAAAGCGAATACCCCTTGCAGCAATCCACAGTGGGGCACCATCTCCCTAGTAGGACATCCCTAATGCTGTTACGGTCCTGATGGTCATAGTTTCCAAATGTTTAATACATGGCAATGCTTGACTGCAAGTATTAGTGGTGTCCGAGGCTCTTTTTCTTCATGACTGTGCTTGCTTTAAGAGGCACCATAGCCAGTCGCATGCTGTGTCTGTATATTTGGAGTTTGAAATATGAGCACAGTAGCCTTCAGAGACCAGAGCTATGCATACTAAACTATCCAGGCTTGATTCTCAAGCAATGGAATGCTAGTACTTTTTTCTTATTATGTCCCACATCCATCCCCCCCCCCCTTACTGCTTATTAGCAAATAGGTATATATGAAGAATACCAGCAAGAAAAGTGTTTCTTCATGTTTTTTTTAAAAACCAGCCATTCCTTTGAATGTACATGTATATAACTTTTAGAAAAAGCCATGATACTAAAGTAACATCTTGAAAATGCATTTGTGAGTGAGTAGAGAAAGATGTCTGAAAAGCAGGTATGGAAAAGAAAAAAAAGGGGAGGTAGGGTGGGAAGCGAAGCCAACTGCTTTTTCAAATGCTAGGCATTAGAGGGAAATTCATCAGGGTGACCGGACATCCTCATTTTCTTCATTCATCAGGGTGACTGGACATCCTCATGTCCTTCATTTCAACCTTCTGTCCAGGAGGAACTTCAAAATGTCCTCCATTTAAAGCATGATTTAGCAGATTACCACACGGCTCCCCCCCTCATCTGGGCAATGAACAGAAAAGAAACGTTTTTTGCCAAGTACAAGAGAAGTCCCGATTGGATACGGGATGCCTCTTATCTGGGCACGGAGCTGTGCAATCACATCTGTTTTTACATGGTCTCAGCCCATGCCCAGATGAGTAGAAAACAGCCAGTGTGATAATCTCCATAGAAGCACGAATTTATATTTATTTTAATGTTTTTAGCTTTTATTTTGTAATGCTCTACATTCTTCTTGAATGTCCTACTTTTTGCAGTGCCTTGTCTTCCTTTGCAGTTAGGCCATCTGGTCACCCTGGAAGTTCATACTCTCCAGTGAGAAATCTTGGATGCCTGTCAGTAGGGCAACAGAGACCAGCAGAGCTAACAGATATATTGAAAGATTGCAAAGTGTGATCTGAGTAGCAGACACATATATATCTGTGTGTTGTCGTCAAAGAGACAATGGTTTTGTGCCGAGTACACTAACAGTCAATAGGGAAAACAGAGAGGAGGAGGATTAAAAAAAAACAACCTTTTATTTTCATTCTGCATAGAAAGGAGCAGTGGTGTCCCTACTGTTGTTGTCATCCAGCGTCGGGGGTGCAATGGTGGGGGCAGATGGCTGCAGCCTCCTGATCCCATTTGGAGTCCAGCACAGCTACTGGATAAGTGAGAAAGGGATATGATGCCCTTTCTCATTCACCCAGCAGCAGCACCAGTCCCATAGGATGTACCACCCCACTGGCTGTATACCTCCCTCTGGGGTGTCACCAGGTACGGTCCACACCAACTGCACCTCCCTAGTGATGCCACAGGAAAGGTGGTGCTTGGCTAACTGCATGAAATTGACTGCATGAAATGGGAGAGGAAGACTGTGTGAACGAGGTACATGGGTGCATGGTATGTGTTTTATATGCAGTTATTTGTTTTAACCCTTTTTTATCCTATTCCGCAGCCAGGGGGGAAAAAGGCTCCCAGAATGACTTACAAAGATGACTCATAGGACAGTCCCTACTCCCAAGGTTACGGTCTAAAACAGGGGTAGGCAAGCTGTCCCCTTTAAGGGCCGAGGGACTTCAGTTCCCAGAATCCCAGGAGCTATTGGCCAACATGGGACTATTGGCCAACATGGCTGAGGCTTCTGGGAGCTGAAGTCCCTCGGCCCTTAAAGGGGAAAGGTTGCCTACCCCTGTGACACAAAAGGGAAAGGGATTGGGAAGGAAGAGGGGAAAAAATATGTAGAAAACAGGGGTGGGCAAAGTGCAGGGTGTGTCCTCAATGCCATTTTTTGTAACCTGCACAAAATGGCCTTTATTCCTGATGTCCCTCCCTGAATTTTACTTTCTGATTCAAAACAATATATAGGAGTAAATTTTCTGCATTTGGAAGTTAGAGTGCCTCCAAGCCCCTCCTCCCAAATCATAAATGGATTTTGGGCTGCCCCTGGATTTGATTTTTTCTGCTTTCCTTAGAGCCTAATATAACCAGCAGAGGCCCTGGAAGTCAAAACTTGCCCCCCAACCTTCTGAAATTGCCCACCACTAATGTAGAAGATATTGTCCTAAGTTGAGTTGCTGTCTCAATGTAGTAAACTCGGATGTTGGCATATTACACAAGTCATGATACAGCTTGTGCCCAGGATATTTGAAAAACTTTATTTCCCTTTATGAGTCCATTAGCGTTCTGTGATCTCCTGGAGAAGCCCTTCTCTCTGTCCTGCCACCTTTGGCTCGTGGTGAGTCATTTGGTGGATATAAGGGAGAGGGCTTTCTTGGTGGCTGCTCCCAGTTTCTGGAAATCACTCTTTAAGTAGGCTGGGATGGCTCCCTCCTTGCTCTCCTTCCACCAGCAGGCGAAAACATTTTGCGTCACCAGGCTTTTAGAAACTGGATAGGATGTGTTTTTAATGATGTGCTGTGTTGTGTTATGGCTTGTATTATCTTTTAATGAACTTTAATGTTTTAATATGTAACATTTTAGCATTATATAAATTGTTTGCTTGCTTTTAAAATAACTTTTATATTTATACTTATGTCAAGGTTTTCTTACACTTTTTAATCTGTACTGTTTTTAACTATGTTGTTAACTGCCTTGAGTCTGATAATTAGGAGAAAGGCAGGATATAAATTAGTAATAATAATAATAATAATAATAATTCATTAATATGGTTCAAAGTGGCTCCTGTTTTAAACGGTTGTGCTTTTAACAAGTGCTTGAAGAAAAGGTTAACATAGGGGCTATGCAGACGGTCAAAAAGAGGTGCTTTGAAGGTGACTTATAGGAGTGGCGTTTGTTTAGACAACGCACACCTAAAAGTCACCAGGAAAGCGCCCTCTAGCCGTCATATGCTGAAAAAAGCCACTCCAAAAAGGAGCTGCTTTTTTCTGCTCCTTCGGCAAAGATGCACACCTTCTCATGTGCATATGTATGCAGCGACACCGGTGCACCAGAAAATGGCTGTATAAATGCACTGCTGCATGTGCGGTGGAAATTGACTCAGCAATCCAGAGCATGCGCCCTATGATGCAAGCTTTAATTTAAAGTGCCCTATGCTACCAGGTGTGGATGCACTGGCGCAGGTGTGCTTGAATATTAGAACCCTAACCCTAAGCCTAATTGTAACCTTACACATGCACCCTAGCAACTGTCCTCTGTTATGACAATAAATGCATTCTGTTGCATATATGCTTGCTGTCAGCATGCACAGCAATTTGCATGAAAGAGGCTTTTGTGACCTCTTCTGTGAAGATGTGCAGGTGTGCATAATATCTACCCACCACTTCCTGGCATGCTGGGGGGGGGTTTCCTGGAGTAATGTTTGTCCATGTGTCCTGTTGACCATGTTCCTTGCATGACCACCAGCTGCATGTATCAAGTCTGTCCACACAAACCTCCCTTGCATGTACCTCTCCCCTCCCCCCTGATCTATGTGGGACATGTTTTGTGGAGGACGATGGAGTAGGTGTCTTTTCAGTTGACAAACTCATTCCTTCGCCCCAAGGGTGGCACAATCAGACAGTGGCACCTGTCTACTGCACCTACTCCTTGGGGGGAAACGGAGGTCAGCAAATCTTTGCATGATCTGTGGGTGTATGACAGGTCCTGCACAGGTGCACAGGGATGCTGAACTTCAGTCACTTTTGTACAGACAAAATGACAAACTGTATACCAGCCTATGAGAGGACCTGCGATGGTGCACAGGGATGCCAAATTTCAATCACCTTTGTACACAGAGAGTGACAGACTGTATACTAACCTGTGACAGAGTGAAGAGATGTGTTCCTTTGCATGTGTGCATGCATTTGAGAAAAAAAATTAAAGCAGCTGCTGCCGGCCCATGCAGTTGCTCCGTCTCCTCCTTGGGGCTGGTGGTGCGGTTGCTGGGGCTTCAATACAGCCTTGAAAAAGCTGCATTGACTCCCCCCAGTGCGGTTGCTCCATCCCCCTTTAGGGCATCCTTGGGGCAGGAGGTGCAGTTGCTGCAGCTTAGGGAAGAGGCAGCTTCAGTCACCTTTTCCTGCCCATCTGCATAGCTCCATAGTTCCTTCCTAGCCTTCTCTTTGTGGTTCCCTAATCTTCTCCAGCAGTTGTGGAATTTACAATTGCTTCCTCCATGCTATCCTTTTTTTTAATAGTCTCAATAATAATAATAATAATAATAATAATAATAATAAATTTTATTTTTATACCCCTCTTTGGCGAACCAATAAAATGCCCTGGATATGAAATTTTAGAAAACACAGGCCTGTGTTCATGAATGCATGTCTATCACTTGATTATTCAATGCTTGACTTCAAACTAAGTGGAGTCTAGCAGCATTGAAAGAGCATTGCTTTCAAGATGATGTGAAAGTTCTCTCTGTGGTGTTTGATTTGGAATGGTTCAGTCACCCCTTGCTTAACTTGTGACTTTAGTCATACAATTGTGACTTCAGTCATACAATGACAAACATGAGTGCATGAACCATTTGACTTTGTAGTTCAGAAGAGGCCAAAATCGGATGATGGAATTAACTAAGGCTTGATTTAATTCAAACCTGGAAACTTCTCATTGATGACCTGCCAGTCATGAATGTGGGCCATGGGGTTCTCTGCTATGTACCAGGCTCTATGTTTGAATGGTTCTACCTAAGTTGACTGTAGATTAGGTGGTAAAAATGCTCCTGGACTGGATTGTTTCTTTTTTCTAGCTGGGGAGTACACCATTGAATATGATCCTACATCAAAAACTCCCTACATAGAAAAGTAGATGTCAAATTTAGACATGTAGGGCCTCTACAGACGGGCAGCTGTGGGCCGCCCCGAGAAACTGTGGATTGGGGCCGAGGCTGCCCCACTCCTCGGCCCCAATCCACTCTGTGAGTGGTTCTGGAAGGAGCGCTAAAATAGTGCTCCTTCCTCAAGCCGCAGAAAGGGCGCTGGAAGAGGCAGCATGTGCTTCTTCCACGCCTCTTCCATCGCAGCGTTTCTGGATGCTCCGATGACGTCCTTAGGAAGGGGTTGGGGTGCCCGGCATCTGGCTGCCCCTCCCCTTCCTGGGCTTGAAGACGGTGCTTTGCGCTGTCTGCAAAACCAGGTAGTCTTCCTATTTCCAGAGTCCTCCCATGTATGCAGCACTGAAAGGAGCAGATCTTAGTTTCTCCATTTATCTTACAGGAAAGACTAAAATTCTGTTTTCTGTGAATATCAGCACAAATGAAAGCCAGTCACACAAACAACCATGAAAAAATTCAGGGATCAAAGCAGAATGAAAGTGAAGACATTTCAACATTAACTGATATTTGTAGAAAATCTTTTTTTCTTTTCTTTTCTTTTCTGGGGTGGGTGGGTTTGTGCATCTTTCTCTGTTATGAAATGTGTAAACATTTACTATGGAAGAGCAAGGTCACCTTGCTCCTAACTGAAACACTGAGGCACTCAAATATTCCAACGTATGGCATTAAAGTAAATATAAAAACAAGGCAAATGTTTGTCTTTTGTGTGTGTCAACAGCTGTGTGTGTTCTATTGAAATCTTTCTAAAGGGGTAGTTACCCTATAAATGTGCATAACAACTTGTGACAAATTGGTTAAGTAAAGAATCAGAGTGAAGAATCAGAATTATGTATTGTTGATTAGCATTTTGTTATTGCAATGGAACGGAGATAATAAAGAGATCTCCTCAGCAAGATCCAGTTAAATAAAGTAACAGTGATATCCAGACCCTGTATTAAAGAAGAATGAGTGTTAAATTTAAAACAACATCATGCATGTACTCACACACACATACACACCCACACTCATTTTCTTTCCCTGTACACAATGGATGATTACAGAGCTACTTTTAAAGTGCATTCTACATCCAGAGGAGGCCTTTATTGTTTCAAGGAATTTAATTAAGTAGCAGAAGTGGGTGGGTGGAGAGGTAATTGTTAAGAATCTCTCAAAATATGAAACATTCTTGGTAAGGCAGAAAGACATTGTTTGGCTGGGGTCTCTAAGTCATGCACAGGCTGCCTGTGGCCTGCATGCCACAAGAGGCTAGTGGAGAACTTCTCTATCTAGCCCATACAGGTGCCCAAGCTTCTGTTGCCACCAAACTTTCCTGTCTCTGCTGGTCTGCAATTTCCCTTTGCCCATTTTTTGGCTCTGTGTTTGTGGGCTTTGGGGAGGATGGGGAGCAATAAGTCTGCATTTTTGGAGGATTTGAAGGTCCAGATTTACATTTGAGGCACCAAGAACCACAAAAAATCTGAGTATGGCTGGCTGGCAGATTGCACTTCCCAACTCTGGCTTTAAAGTAAGCACAGAGGAACTGATCTGAATTTGGACCCTAGTGGGATAGGTTGGAACTCTTGACCTCCACTGTGATCCTGATCCAGACTTCTCCCCTTCCCACAAACATACTTTTATTGCCCACATGCGGTCTTTTAAAGCAACTGGGAAACCTCCTTGCAATAGAAATTGAAGTTATGCGGCCTCTGATGTGGATGAGGACCATTATGATGGTGCAGTGGTTAAATGCCTGTACTGCAGCTACTCACTCATAAACCACAAGGTTGCGAGTTCAATACTAGCCAGGGCTCAGGCTTGACTCAGGTCTGCATCCTTCTGAGGTCGCTAAAATGAGTATCCAAGGTCGCTAAAATGAGTACCCAACTGTTGGGGGGCAATGAGCTTACAGTTGTAAAATGCTTAGACACTGCATAGCGCAGTATGAAATGGTATATAAATGAAACTGCTTTGCTTTGCTTTGCTTTGGTGGCAGGAGAAAAACTGTCAATTGTACAATAAGCACAAAAATCTAAACTGACACTCTCTTATTTCCTATCCCAGTGTGTCAATTTAGGTCCCACTGCTTGTACTAGACAGTAGAGTTGTATCCTGGTGTAGGATGGGCAACTATATCAGGGTCGGATCCAATTTGACCTATAGAGACTAGAGTAAGGAGGGGGGGAAAGAAAGGCATTGTATGGTCTGTCTTCTTACAAACCATTATGATGACGTCAAGACTAATAGAACCACTTATGTTCCTCCATCACATATGCACCCTTGCTATATTCTATCTACAGCCTGCCATGTCACTTACCTATGCAACTGTGAAGCATGGAAATAGTGAATGCATAATATTTATTAGGTTTTTTAATATATATATATTATGAACTGTAAGCAGACCTCCAGTGAGTATTAGGAGGGCAGCATCTGTTCTTTTCTTCTGCCTGTTGAACTACAGCTGGGTGCTGGCTGGGCTCCCGAGGTCCATGTCAGCCATTAAATGGCTTGGAGGTATGTACACACTGCTGCTGAGAAGCTGCCTTGAATAAGTGTGTCTGCATTGCACAATGAGGTACTGAATATCTCATTCTACAGTGTCACCAACAAGATTCTGGCCAATCAACTTGATGTCAATACCAGAAATGGTTCTAAAACTGATCAATATACATCTCACAAAAGAAGGCTGTAACTAATAAGAGCCAGCATGGGTGTCTCAGAAACAAGCTATGTCAGACTAGTTTTTATCTTTTATAATGAATCCCAAGGGGATGTGCTCCTTTCCACCAAGGTTCCCACTGCTTCACCTTGTTGGTCACTTCTTCCCTGTCCACAATAATAAGTTTCAAGATAGCTCATCCCCTATGTTTAACCCAAAATGAAGGTTCATTAATTATGAAATCAAACCTTTTAAAAAGAAGAGTATAAGTCCCTTCCACTTTTTGTTTTCAAAATACATATTGTT
Organism: Phrynosoma blainvillii; assembly: GCA_026167975.1. Lineage (NCBI taxonomy): Eukaryota > Metazoa > Chordata > Lepidosauria > Squamata > Phrynosomatidae > Phrynosoma > Phrynosoma blainvillii. The sequence continues at coordinate 119,765,570 of JANUYF010000002.1, read as the reverse complement.
TGGAACTTAGCTCACTTTTAAATATATTATTTCAATTTTTCATAGTTGTGTTCAAAAGAAGGTAATTATTTCAAAATAAATTCAAAAGAGGGTAATTATTTACACTGAAATTGTACATTAGCTGATCTAGGAATTGCAGATCATGTGATTTTGAATAAGAATGTGAATATATCAGATTTCTCAAGCATGCTGATTCTGACATGGCAGTCTGCAAATGCCATTCATTTTGGTAAGCTTTGGGTAGCTGAACTTCTCCAGTGGATTGGGCCTGGTGATAGCATATGTACATTGAAAAATATTGACTTATATTCATTTACTTTGCATGTTTAGGTTTTAAAAAAACGTAACAGCATTTTATTTTGCAGCTTCTCTTTTTACCTTTTATTTCAAAATCTTTGGTAAAAAAAGAGTGGCTATTGACATTTAACTGGTTCAGATTCTAAACAATCATTTCTATACTGAATCCTTTTTTTTAAAGGTACTGAAAAACATGATGATAGACTGTAGAACAATTTTTAGTGTGAAGAAAACTGTTAGCAAATGTCCAGGATACATTGCAGAAGCTAGGAATGCACAGCTGGAGAAATATACTTGTCTCCAAGCTGTATATTCTTAATTTGTGATGTTGGAAAGCAGAGCAAAGACGTGCAATGGCTGAGATTTGCTAGCAGCTGATATGTGCCAGCTTTGCATGTATTTCCCTCCATTCATTGCAGAGAGTTACAGATGTTCTGTCTCTCATGAATCACACCTGCAAGCCCTAAAACCAGTGTGTTTTTTTTTAAAAAAACCCAACAACTGGTGGCAGATGTATTAGATGTGAATGTCCATGAAAGACTGGCTCAAAAATGTGCCTTTATTTTTCCTCTGCTCCAGATTCCAAGCATGATTCTTATGATACTATTGCAACAAGAGTGTAATAGTGCTGTAATTTAATATGTATGTATGTATGCATGGATCACAATTTATGTGCACCTTGGAATCAATCATTTGAAATAGGAGGGGTCATCAGCATATATTTGGTTGTGGTATGGTCCCAGGGCACTTGTATGGATGCCACCATCCTCAAGTGTACCCTCCATCTGTCTGGATTTGGTAGGAGCAGGTAGGCTTAATCCACTGTTGTGCCACCTTTTCAGCGGCTTTTAAAATGTCATAAAATGAAGTTTACTCTCTTCCTTCCACTTTCCCCTTTATCCTCAGCTTACTTCAGCTGCTTCAAAGTGAGTTCAAAGTGCAGAAGTAGCTTGCACTCACTTAACTCAGCTGGGGGGAGGGAAGGGCAGAATCCTCCCAGTAGGCTAAGGCAAAAGAAAACCGCAGCAGCCTCTCCTAGCTTATGTGTTCTTCCTCATTAATAACTTTTACCATATTGATCACATTCTGGTGTTGCTTGGCCACACATGTCCCTGATTTCATAGGTGGGTATGTTCATGGTGCATGTTGAGTCAGCATGGCACAGTGGTTTCAGTGTTGGACTACGACTCTGAAGATCAGGGTTTGATTCCCAGCTTGGCCACTGGGTGACCTTGGGCAAGTCACATGCTCTCAGCCTCAGGGAAAGGCAATGGCAAACCTCCTCTGAACAAATCTTGCCAAGAAAACCCCATGATAGGCTTGCCTTAGGGTTGCCATAAGACATCAGAAATGTCTTGAAGACAAATGCCCATCACGTGATCCATAAGGTTTCTAGAGCATGTAAAGCTGGCCCAACATATCTTGCTGCCTGAGGTAAACATGGTGCCCTCCTACCTTCAGGTCTACATACAGAAGAACTGGCAGTTGAGTATTATTTTGAGCTTTCACACCATCTCTCTACTAGATCTAATGGAGGGAACAGAGGCAGGCTATGCATGCATGGCACACACATAGTGCTCCATAATTCCCCATCCCTCAACATTTGACAGCTGAGGCAGGCACTTCACTCTCTTTAATGGCTGTCTAATTTCATTATATTGCTGCTGACAACTAAGAATTTATGCGGTACAGTGGGGAAAGGGCCTGCTGACTCCTGTGCAGAGCTTGAAATGTTATTTTCCCAAAAGGAATTTGTTTTGTTTCATGTTACAGAGTTCTTTTAAAAAGTAACTTGCTTTTAACATTACTGGGAGGGGTTTTGCAAGCTGCACTCGCTGCCTGGCTTGGGATGCCGCTTGTGATGTCACTTGTTCCTTTGAGTAAACACAGGGTAAATAAACGATTTAATGCAATGGTTAAAAATTGTTGCTCTTTGTTTTGTGGTGTTCACACAACAAAACCTCTTCCTACTACTGGAGTTCACCATTAAAGTCCCCCCTCTTCTATTTTTCTTCTACATTTGCTGTGACTTATCACATGGGAAGAAGGAATGTTACAGCCCAGCCAGGGGTGCTGCGACAGGGCATTGGGCCTAATTTCATTCCTCCTGCTCTTCTTCTTCCTCCTCCTCCTCCTTCTTTTCTTCCTCCTCCTTCTCCTCCCCCTTACTGGCAGGAACTCTACATTTTCTGCTTAGTTACATATGTGTAACTACGTCTTATCTGTACTGCAGAAATAGTCCAGTTTTACACTAACTGCCATGGTTCAATGCTAGGGAATTTTGAGAACTGCAGTTTTTGTGGCACCAGAGCTCTTTGACAGAGAAAACTAAATATCTTAAAAATCCTACAAATCCCAGAATTCCATAGCATTGAGCCATGGAAGTTAAAGTGGCATCAAACTGCATTATTTCTGTAGTATAGATTGGATTTAAGTACATCACCTGGACCAACCATCCTGAAGGCCCTTGTTCGGACTGTGATGATGACTTGTGACAGGGCTCTTGCTTTTGATTGTCACAGCCTCGTTCGCTAGCAGCAAGGGGTGGAAACATCCTTCTCCTGTCACCCAATCGCCAGCTTGAGGAACAAAAGTCAAGTTGAAGCAGGACAATAGGATGGCGTTAAGTGCAGGAACCTTCCACAGACACCTTATATCATCTCTTGGTTTTCTCTATTGCTTCACAGAGTAGCGATGTCAGATGTTACTGGTGCTGGGCAGTAGTAATGGAAAAAGCTGTCAGGCCAGTGGAGCACCAGGAGGAAAAGAAGATGGTTGGGTTCCTCAGTGGAGCAAAATCTCCAGGGGCTAGACCAGGGATAGGCAACCTTTCCCCTTTAAGGGCCGAGGGACTTCAGCTCCCAGAAGCCTCAGCCATGTTGGCCAATAGTCCCATGTTGGCCAATAGCTCCTGGGATTCTGGGAGCTGAAGTCCCTCGGCCCTTAAAGGGGAAAGGTTGCCTACCCCTGGGCTAGACCCTTACAGGGTCCTCATGGGACCTCAACTCTGAAAAAAGCAAACAAATACATTACACAAGAAATTTCTATATAGCAACCAACCAGGGAGTGGCTCTAAGAGAAAGACCATTCAAGTGCTATGTTGTCTATATTTATTGGGTTTTTTAAAATTGCTTTTAATTTTATAAGTAGTTTACACACACACACACACACACACACACATTAAAAGGATGTAGTGGCTCAAGTGGTTAAGACACTGACTCTGTTGATTGCAAGGTCGGCAGGTTGGCAGTTCGAGGCTCGGGAGCTGAATGATGGGGTGAGCTCCTGTCACTAGTCCCAGCTTCTGCCAACCTAGTAGTTCAAAAGCATGCAAATACAAGTAGATAAATAGGTACTACTTCTCAGAAGGAAGGTAACAGTGTTCTGTGCAATCATGCTGGCCATATGATCACAGAGTACTCTCAGGCAACACTGGCTCTTTAGCTTAGTAATGGAGATGAGCACCACCCCCTATGGCCAAACACGACTTGACAACTTTGTCAAGGGGAATACCATTATCTTTTATATTTTAAAAACTATGATTTCTTTTTGCTCTAGGGCAGGGGTCGACAACCTTTTTTGCCAGGGGGCCGGGGGGGGGGGAAATGGCGCGGGGGTGTGTGGGAGGGTGCGCACGGGCTTGCCCCCCTGCACGCATGCGCACGACGCCTGTCGTCATGCGTGTGCGTGCATGTGGGGGGGGCGCCATTTTGGAAGGCCCAACAGTGCCGTGTGCATGCGCACTGTGTTGTTGGGCATTCCAAAATGGCACCCTGCATTGCGTGTGCATGCGTGCACAATGAGGGCACCATTTTGGAAGACCCCACAGCGGCTGCGCTGTGCCACAGGCCGGTCCCAAGGCCTCCGTGGGCTGCACCTGGCCCGCGGGCCATGGGTTGCCAACCCCTGATCTAGGGGATGGGGGGGCAACCAAGACCAAATCCCTCCCTGCTCCAGTGGCTCCCATTCATTGGAGCTGCAGGGTAGCTGCCTGCCTGAGGGTGACACCATGACTTACTGCACTGAGGTGACACCAACCCTAAGGATAGCATCGCCTCTCCCTTTCTGTTTCCCAAGACATTGTAGTCCAATGGGATTGTTTCCTTCTTTGGCTTCATTGCCTACCTGAAGGATGAAGAAAATGAAGGAAAACAGGGCAAAAGCTGAGAGCTATTATGGGCTAGATAAGAGGATATTCTCAGTGGAAGGAAACTGAGTGAAACAAGAGGTGAGCTTATCTGCCAGGGATCAGGAAGTTCTGCTTTATGTCTGTTCAGTCCCTTTAAGGAAGTGAAACTTTAGTCTTTTTTTAAAAAACGAGGAAAAAGTAACACATTTATACATCCTTGGCGCAGACTGCATCGTATTTTGTGGTACTGTTTCAAGGCCCACCATGCAAGCAACGGGAATACTTCTTCAAATTTAGTCAGGGAAGTGTGTTTAACCTCAGAGAAGGCAGCCTGGAGCAGAAACCATTTTGTCTTGATTCTCATATAAAGGATGAAAGCCAAAAACACTCTTTCTCAGTTCCATTGCTGAATGAGTGCCAATGAAACTGCAACATGTGGTGCCAGAAGTTAGGCACTGGATATGTTTTGCTACAGAATGTGTGGGAATGGATTTCATGGTGCGGTGGGTCTTATCATTTGGGGTGAGTTTTGGCCCCTCTTGTCTGGAGCGCTCTGCTGTATTGGGGTTTGCATAAATCTGCCATGTGCTCATGTGCTCAGTTGTGTTTCTGTAGCTTTAAAGATTCTGCAGGTAGATATTGCTACAGGCAGAGTATCCTGTATCTGGAATTCTGAAATCTGAAATACTCCAAAATCCAAAATTGTCCACAACTGAGATAATGACACTTTTGATTATAGATGGTTCTGTGTTCACAAACTTTGGGCCTTTGCAGACTGCTAGAAATAGTGCAAATTGAGGTCACTTTAACTGCCCTGGCTCAGTACTAGGGAATCATGGGAATTGTATTTTTTTTCTGAGAAATTGAGCCTTCTCTGCCAGAGAGCTCTGGTGCCACAATAAACTACAGTTCCCATGATTCCTTAGCACTGAGTCAGGGCAGTTAAAGTGGACTCAATTTGCACTATTTCTGGCAGTCTGCAAAGTTTCATGTACAAAATTATTAAAAATATTATGTATTAAATTACCTTCAGGTTATGTTTATAAAGTGTTTATGAAACATAAATGAATATCATGTTTAGACTTGTGTACCATCTCTGAAATATCTCATTATGGTATGCAAATATTCTAAAATCCATCTTCATCATCATCCAAAATCCAAAACAGTTCTGGTCCCAAGCATTTTGGATAAGGGAGACTCAACTGGTATTTGTAAACTCAGCTCAGATACCGTTACCAATTACTCATGTCAAGTCACACAAACTGTAGATAAATTTAATTGTATGTGGACCATTCACAATTTCCTAGAACTAAGTTGTGTGTGTGTGTGTGTGTGTGTGTGTCTGGTAGACATGGAGACTAAAAGAGGAGTTGCTTAATGGTTGTGCTGAAAAGGGAATTTCAGCAGGTGTTGTTTGTCATACAACCAAATAACAACCAAACATCTGCTGAAATTTCCTCTTGTATACAACTTTTGAAGGTACAGAAGGCATCTCCAGTTTTGACTTTGGTAATTCTAACTGTAGTGAACTTTTCTCAGAAAAGCAAGCAAGCAAGCAAGCAAGCAAGCAAGCAAGCTAGCAAATCCTCTCCCCAAATCTAGCATTCTTTTTAGGACTGCAATAATCCCCAAGCAGTGGTAAACACTTCATTTTATGATCCCTTGTACTAGGGCAAGAGCGGGCAACCTTTTTCTTCTGTCAGTGCCCTGTTCCCTAGGGATGGAAAGAATATTTGAAAATGTTCCAAACTGGCTGAAAAGCATGTTTGTCAAGTTTCAGGAAACCCCGATGAAGAGAATTCTGGATTGGTGAAAACCTTCGCAGTTTGGAAATTATTTGCAGTTTGGAATTTATTTTGCACAATATTCAATGTGATAAAGGAAAATGGGCACAAAACAGTGCTTTCTGCACAGGAAACAGAAAAGGCCCATGTGTGAATTTTGTACTGAAGAAATCCTGAACTCTGAATACTGTTCAAAAGCTGTACGCTTTTCAAAGACATTTTTGCAGCAGGAATAAAATTGCTGCAGTTATTTATTGCTTCCTTTGAGCATGAAATATCCCTACAATTCCCTCATGGGTAATACATCAAGGGATAGATAAACATGGATGAAGTTGGCATGGGACAGGGCCAATGCCAAAAGAGGGCAAGTCTACTTTTTCTTTCCACCCTCCTCCTCCCTGTTTCTGGCACCTCTTTTTCTCCCTCCCTGTCCCTACCCCACTTTCCCCTCCTATGTAATGGGGTGAAGGCAAATGAGATCAGGCAGAAAGATGTTATAAAGATCCATTGCTCCACTTTCCCAGACAAACTTTTATCTTTCTCTATTTTATTTTATCGTTTAATGGTTGTGAAGAAATCCTACTGCCATCTTCTTTAGTCCTCAGCAAGATGACTATCTCAGGACAGAGGTCATGCACGGGTTTTGTAGTCATTCCTCATGACATTGCTTTTTCATCTGGCAACTATTCTGTATATAGGAATATGGTGCTGGGAGTGTTTACTCTCAGGGCTCACAGGAGAGAACACACCTTGGCATCAATCATCAGTGTCCATTTATTTGGCACTATAATTTTGTTTATTTGAAAGGTATGTTTCTATCTTTGCTCTTAAATAAAATCCCTGAAACAGAAACTAGGGTTGTAGCCACACTGTAGAACTAAAGCAGTTTGACACCACTTTAACTCCCTTGACTCTATTCTATAGAATCCTGGGATTTTTAATTAGGTGAAGTATTCAGCCTGGTCTCTCAGGCTCGTGCCTCACCAATCTACAAATCCCAGGATTCTATAGGATAGAGTCAAGTCAGTTAAAGTGGTGTCAAACTGCTTTAATTCTGCAACGTGGCTACACCCTAGAAGACAGAGTTGTAGTATAGTATGTTGTTTTGTTTTGATAAAACAACACAGCCCTATTTAGGCATTTAGTTCCTTATTGAAGGAAACAACAGAAATAAGCAGAGTAGCCCTGCTCCCTTGGTGGTGCCACATTCCCTGGACAAGGCATGATCCAGTGCCACTTTCAGGCATGACTTTTCTACTCACATAGGCTTTGCAACATAGCAATGGGAACCTTGATCAGTCAGAATACACATGCCCCACTTAGTGGTGCAGGAGTAGCTCATATGTTTCTGTGTTTGGCACCTCTTGGTAATGAAAGTATGAACAAGGCTCCTGTGTATTATACTAGCGATATAACCGATAAAGGGAACCTGAGATGTGCACATATGGATATCCACAGTCCAAGGCACCAGATCTTTACAGCAAACCAAACTTTCTTAGTCTACACACACATATACACACACAGACATACACATTCTCGCTCTTCTATTTCTCCCCCTTTTATTTTAGCCTCCACCCACATTTTGCTCCAGAGTCAGCCAGTCAACGAATGTGAGACGCATCAGATCTTGAACGTTTGCTGGAATCCTGCCAACATTCATAAACTAAGACCGTGCCTGCCTCAATATGACTAACATATGGTCTTAACAAATTTCAACAACACTGTATATAAAGAGGGAGCTGGTCCAGAAACTGTTTCTGGTTTGTGTGTATGTATTTAAAAATAACCCTCCTTCAGTCCCTCTCATGGTTTTCAGTATGGCAATGATTGCTGCTAGAATGTGGTTGTCTTTGAAACGGACTGAGTAATGCTTATTATTTCTCCAAATGAGAATTTTTTTGTGCAGATTTATGACCCTGCCATTGGATTGTGTGCCATTGTCTCCCAGAAACAAGCTCCGTACATCTTTGTGGTGATTACAGAAAACACAGTCCTGCTTCCCCCCCCGCCTCCCGCCTCCCGTTATGTGAAAGAGAACTATAATATACTGTTGGCTTTGACTCTTTTCAAAAACATTTTCCAGTAATAAAATCCTGCAGCAATATTCACAGAAAAGCACTCAACTTATATTTAAACTTGAACCCTGCATAATTCCAAAAGCTTTAAAAATGCTGCACTTAAATCCATTTTTATTCAGAAAGGTACGCTGTTTTGAGGAAAAATGAGTCATAAATGTTGCTGCAGTGGCTAGATTAAGTTGTTTAAATACTGGTTGAGATATATTCTCTTACACTCTCTTGAATAACAGGAGCTACATCTCTGCTTGTACATACCAGTACTTCATAAAAGCACTTCTGTTCATTAACTTAAGTCCTACCAGACAGCCTCTAGTTTTAAAAGCCATCTGGTGACTGATAAGAAATGTAAATACTTATCTCCCTTCCTAAGGCCAGTGGATCACAGCCAAATGGAGGATGAAAGCTTTAAACATGCTACCATCTTGGTTGTAATCTGCTGTTACACTGGAAGCGAGATTAATAATGCAATGTGGTGTAGGGGGAATGTCCAATTATCTCTCCTATTCAGCCTTTTAAAAACTTCTGGATTTTTAGACCTCTAGTCTAAAAGCAATTGGAAGCCCTCCCTTTCAGCCCCTGTGTTTACTGATAACGGCTAATTATACCTGCATAAATAAAATATCTAAACAGTGCTCAGAAATGAAACAGTGTTCCTTATTTTTCATGTGGCATATTCTGTAATACACAGAATGTGTGAAGGTTTCCTGCAATCCTGGGTAAAAATAAATAAATCTGGTCCTGTTTGTTTCCACTGTTACATAGATTGATATTTGTTCTTATTGTCTTCTATAGATTTATACTTTGGGGTTGATACAAAGGAAAGTGAGCATTATGAAGCAAACTAGAAATCTACCTACCTTTCTTTAAGTGCTGCCAACCATTATTAAAATCACGTTAAATACTTGGAGTTGTCTGTGTGCAATTGAATTGGACTTTCTGGCTCTCTGGTTTGAAATCAACCCAGTAGCCATTTTCAAGAAGGTGATGAAACCCAGGCTCCACCTGCCCTGATTTGGCTAAAACTGATACTTTTTCAGAATTTTGGCAGGCAGATAATCCAGCCCTCCAGACAACCCACTTTTAAGTAATAATAGATGAGCTCTCCCCAGAGAGTTAGAAAAGTTTGATACTTCAGCTCCCAGAAAGTCATTGGAATTTTGAGGTTATCCCCTCCCCCAATAACTCCTCTAAGGACGTAATCACACGGGGTCTAAAGCAGCCCCATGCCTGCGCCATCGCTGCATCATTCTGGATCCTTTGCCCCTGTGATCAGACGACGTCGCAGCAAACCCCGCCCATCCCTGCATCATCCCTGCGCCATCGCTGCATCATTCCAGCTCTTTGTAATTCCTCTTTCAAAGAGGAATTACGGCTGCGCGACCAGAATTATTCCGGTATGGTTCTGGATTGATTCCATGCTGCTTTTCTTGCTGCTTTGAGACCCCTGGTGTGATAACGTCCACAGTGATGGCTCCATCTCCTGGATTGCTTTGTAAACAAACCAAATTATTCACTGATATTTCTAAGATAATCCAAATTTGTGGAGCTCCTAACTCCAATTCCCCTCCTGCTTCCACCTCACAGGGACTGAAGAGAGGAAAACAGTGGAACTTTTTCCTGTACTTTAGTATTTGACCTGTGCTAGAGGGCAGCAGTCCGTACTGACACCGAGATCGCTCTGAAGAAAACTCAGAGAGGAAATGTGGTTTGTGATATTATGTAAGGCAATAAATATCTGGAGGTGGAAAGGAAAGGGGGAGAATGTTCCCTCCCTTTTACACTTCCTGTGATTTGTCATGATGAAAATAGTAACTCATTGAGGTGGGCAGGGGTGTCACTAGGGGGTGCAGTGGGTGCAGACTGCACCAGGTGACACTTCATGGGTGGTGGTGGTGAACACCTGGTGAGGCAATTACTCCTGTACATCCCAAGACAACCCCCCCTGGCCATCCCCCTCCACCAGCCAGGGCACCTCTGCCATCCACTGGCTGTGGCCATTGGTGGGGGCCAGCAGCTCCTTCCAGGACTGGTGCAGTTGCTGAATAAGAAAAAGGATGCCACATGGCAGCAGCAGCCCACTCCCACCAGCAGCCACTGGTGGGAAGGGCTGCATTCTGGGTCTGCTGACCAGGCAAGAAAGTGAGTCGCCTCCCTTTCCTGCTCACCCACTAGACCTGTCAGATCCGGAAAAGATTGCTGTATGGCAGCAGCAATCCATCCTCACCACAGCAGAGGCAATCTGGATGGCAGAGGGTGGTAGCGGCTGGGGATGACAGCATGAGTTACCGCACTGCAGTGACGTCAACCCTAGTGACACCATTTGGGGTAGGAGATAAGAGATTTAGGAAGCTTTAGGAGAAGAATTCGCTCTGAATCTGGGAACATAACCCACCCTCCATATCTGAGCCCAGTTTAAAAATTTTGGTGACTCTAACTGAAAAGATGCTGGATTTCTTTTCTTTTAAACTGTATATGCTTATGACAGTTCAGCTTAAAGACTGGGCTAGATGCTGCCTAGAAAGGTTTGTTTTGTTTTATCTTATTTGTATATAAACTTCTATGTTCTTGAAATCTCGTCATGATGTTTTAAAAAAATTAACTATTAATCAGATCTATGTAGGTTCTTGCCTAAGCAAACAAGCAAGCTTTCTTGATTTTAAGTATAGTATCTGTTCTTTTGACCCTTTAGACATTACTCCCCAAAGATGCAATGTTAAATACAAAATAGATTGCAGTCTCCTAACACTATGCTATGTTATGTTTTATTTTAGGTTGTATGCACTCACTGGGGCTTACCTCTGAGTAGACATGCATAAGATTGCACTATTAGATGCTTTTACTGTTTGTAACCCAAGTAATAAAACCTCTTGCCATTAGTAGAGGTCACAAACCTTCTTCATGAGTGGGTCTACAGTTGCTATGCATGTAGGTGGGTAACAAAAAGGAAAATAATTGAGTAAAAATCAGTGACACTCATAACTACTTTATGAGGTACATGCTTCTGAAGGCTGGACATTTAGGGTCATTTTGTCCTTTTGCCCCAAATGAGTTTGCTCAATATGTGACCTACAGCTTAGCATTCTCCTAACCAAGTTTGAACTTGATTTGTCATTCACTTTCTGGGCATACTATCTCGAAGTACATTCTCTTTAAATACTATTATTAATTACACTAAACAGAACAGGACCTGTACCCCAATATGTAACAATATCTTTATGGTATAGATTTTATATTAATACATATGTATGTATTTCTCAAATCATAAAGTGGCAAAGGAGAAAGAATGTTGTCAAAGAGAAGTTGTGAAGGGATTGCCAAGTCAAAATGACTACTTAATAAGATGGCAGAATGGCAAAAAGCCCCAATAATGGAAGACGATTATGTGGATGAGTCCAACTTCTTCTCCTCTTCTCTGCAGTCCTCTGTATCCCCTGGAAATCTGAACTTGAGAAGAGGAACCCAGAAGGGTGCAGTAGCAGGAGACTGTGAAAGCTAGAAGTGCTGCTTGGAACATATGAAGGCCCAAATCTACCTGTAACATTTCAGGTGCAATTCAAAGGGTTGTTTTCAGCCTTTAAGGTACAAGAATGGCTTGTTTTAATGCGCCTATATCTGCCTGCCTATTAGGGTCATCCTTGGGGTTTTTCCTCCAACTCATAAAGCCCTATGCAGTTTATGTCCAGGTTATCTGACAGACAATATCTCCACATTGGGGATGTAATTATTTGCTAATTTTATTCTCAGGGCTTTTTTGTTCTTAAGGCTTTAAATGTCTCAGAATGTATAGTTTTTGTAAGCTGCCCAAAAACCTTTGGTTTAGGGGCAGCATATACATGCTACAAATAGACAGGCAGACAAACAAGCAAAAAATGCTGGGGGCTTTTAGAGCCAACCTAGTGTCAAGAGTGTTACAGAAAGTTGGATAAATAAACAATTTGTGGCATCTGTAGTATATACGGAAACTCTATTTCAAGAAGAAGAGGATGGATTCTTCACTGTCATAAACAAGTCATAGGAGAGGCTACAGACTGAAGACTCAGCTAACAATTTCTGAATTACATTTTGTATCATGACTGGGGAAACACAATCCTAAAAATATATGTATGTCAAGATACATTTATGAGAAAATACGTGAATCCACATCAGTCCAGATTGACAACACAGTTATTATTTTTTAGTACATGTTTTCCTGGTGTATTTATTGTGTATTGCTAGTAGGGGACCCTGGAGTCCTGTTTTGCATGGAAGATCCCATATTTGGGGTTTGAAAGTCAGGTTCCAAAGTGGGGTGATTCAGGATGCCTGAAACTCTATATCTGAGAGCAGGCACTGATCATGTTCCCACCTGATTAACCCCCAAACATTTTATGTATATGCAGTAATTAGGGTCTTATAAGTGGCAATGTGGTATAGTGTTTTGAGCACTGGACTATGACTATGTATTCGAATCCCAACTCAACCATGAAAACCCATGAGTTACCTTGGGCAAGTCACATACTGTCAATCTCAAAGGAAAGCAAAGGCAAACCCCTATGAACAAATCTTACCAACCCATAACAGGTTTGCCTTAGGGTTGCCGTAAGTCAGAAACAACTTGAAGGAACACAACAACAATCAGGTCTTACACACCAAATGCAGGGGATCTGTCTGCTCAGGTTGTGACTGACATGGCACTGCTCTTCCTTCTCCCTCTCTAGCCAGGCTGATGCTAAGCAGCTGAGTAAATTTTTCATCTCATGTTGGCTCACCTGCTGTCTTGAGATTTGCATGGGTTTTGGAATTCCTGTGAGATTTCAAATCTTGCAGGAGCCTTGAGATCTCACAACAAGCCCTCTCCTTGTAAGAATTGGGGTGGTCTTCAATAGGCCTGCTTCATGTATTATTGCTCTGCTGAAAACCTGGCAACCATAATTGCTGGTAGAACATCTAGAATGCCTTTCTCTTCCAGGGCGTTTATTTCAAATTCATAAAGTTGTAAAAACACCCCACCCTTGAAAATAATTCCTGTTTCAGAGAGTTAGTTCAAGATTTCTGGACCACACAGTTCTGACTTAAAATATACTTGGCTAGTTTAAATAAAATTAAAGTAATCTATAATGTTTTTTTTTTCTGTGTCTCACTGCAGGGATGAATTAGATTTATAATGAACCACGCATCCTCACCAAAATGTTGGGGCATGCAACAACAGCACAGTTTGCTGGATTTGAATCTGCAAACAACGATAACTTGGGAAGGGAGGGTGGATACACCCCAGACACCACAAATACTATGACAGGTTGAGGAGACATTTATTTATAATGACTGAGAGGCTCTCATTAAAATGGAACCTCTCACCATCTGGGTTTGGGTTTTCCTGATTTGGGGTCAGGATCGTTTCAGTGCTTGAGATGAATAGCAAAGTGTAATTTGTGTTGGATATTGCAGCCAAACTGCAAGCGTTTTGTAGTTAAATTTGCAAGAAAACCAACTCTAACCACAGTCCCAGGGCACAACAATGAGCAAACTCTTTCCAGCTGCACTACTGTCTGCAGTAACCCATCTGAGCTGAGCCTGGAGAAACCTGCCACTTTAATTCTCAGTCTTGTCTTGGTGCTGGATGCCTGCCATTAGGAACAGCAGTGTAACTTTATCTAGAAGAAAATGCTTCCCTCTGCCATATGGGGAAAATACACATAGGATCAGCTGGGATATGTGTATATATCTCTGGGGTTGGGGGGTTGGGAGATGGATTGTGATGATGATAGATTTATCCTGATCAACAAAGAAATATCAAAGTTGGCTTCCTGATTTAACAAAAGGTAAACAGAGTTAGACTAGGAATACAAAATATATGTGTGTGTAACAAATAGAATAAAGTACTAAAATGATAAATTATTCAGATAAAAAGTACAGGGTCCAAATTATAAATAGCAGCATGGGAGAAGGTCCATAAAACATAAATCATTTGTCGAAGGGAAAAAAAAGATGGCCCAAGGTTTCATCTGATTCTTCATTTAGCCAGATGCCTTTGAACTAGCAGTCAATGGCCAATGGAAATCTCATGTTGGGCCTTTGCAGACTGCCAGAAATAGTGCAATTTGAGTCCACTTTAACTGCCCTGGCTCAGTACTAGGGAATCATGGGAATTGTATTTTTTTCTGGGACATTGAGCCTTCTCTGCCAGAGACCTCTGGTGCCACAATAAACTACAGTTCCCATGATTCCCTAGCACTGAGTCAGGGCAGTTAAAGTGGACTCAATAGTATATAAAAAATAAAAATGCTTCTCCTTCACTCCCCACTTCTGTGTTAATTTGAACAATTTATTATTTTTGTGTTTATATATCTTTACACATACTGACACATATATTTCATATTAATAGTCTAACTCTTTCTGTTTATGTTTCATTGTTTCAGTGATTTATTTCTTTTCCTTTTGTCTTGTTTTTTTCTGATTAAGCATACTATGCCATCAACACAAGGACTTGATTTTTCCTTCAATAGGACTGACTGGAGTCCCAGTTATGACAAAACAGAGGAAGTCAGTTCTCTGCTGTATCACTTTAATAATGTTTAGATCAAGGGATGGCAAAGTATGTTCCTCCAGATGTTGTACTGCAACTCCCAAAAGCCCTAAACATTATAGCCAATGGTGACAAATGATGGGAGTTGTAATCCAACAGCATATCGACAGATGTCCACCTTTGTTTTGGATGGAAAGAATATGAAGCAGTGCATGATAAATACAGATCTGCACCTGGGGAAAGATTATGCGTGTATGTGTGGAAACCATGCAAATCTACCCACATCATTCCATTACAAAACCTGAACAACATGTTACCTGACAAACTGAATGCAGCGTACCAGTTATATGTTTGAATTGTTTCATGGTTTTATTTTATTTATTTCATTGCTATCCCTCCTAGAACTGGTACAGAGATAGAGGATGAGGCAGAAAAGGGATGATGGGCAGACTTTTTTTGGACCTTTATTGTCAGTGGCACTGTTAACTGAGGAATGCCTGTGTATACAAATCAGACATGGTAGCTCAGGAAAACAGTTAGTGGTATGGTTGCAGATGTGTCATTTTCAGAAGGTCTTTAGATATTAAGGTGTCTCCAAAGAGAAAAAAAAGTCTGTGGAAGTCCCAGGTTTTGTTCATCGACAAACCTGAGGTATTTTCTGGGAGCTCCTAGAATTACCAAAGACTTTTCATTCCCATTCCCCATGTTGATGAAATTAACATGGTGCTTTCTGAAATGAAATGTATCTGCACTTGCCTCGTGTACTTCTACATTCTTAGAGCTAACTAATGTGACTGCCACCAGTAAACACAACTATTGTTTCCAGGACAGATTCACAGAAATCATGTAAGGGAAAAAGAAATGTCTGCACCAGAACAAAACGAATCTGAAGTTCAACTAGTGTAATATTGCTAAAGCACTTTAGCACTTTGACTATAACTCCTGTGTAGTGGTAGTAGTAATAATAATAATAATAATAATAATAATAATGCTCAGTGAAAATACATGAAAATCAATTTATGAAATGTTGTGTGAGACTGAAGAAACTGGAAACACTTGATACTTCTAGAGGCCTTTTTTCCCTCATCTGGCAGCATCCTTAAATACATCCAGTGTTAAATTATGGCAATTTAGTTATGGAAATGTATTCTGCTAGCATTTATTATTCTTGCTTTTCCTACTTCCTAAAATAAATCTAATAGTGTCAGCGCAACACTGCATGTGCAAACATCCTTTCACATTTTAAAACCACAATCAATGAAAGTTATGCTTGCCAATCTGTTCTCCATGTCAAATGGCATTTTCTGTTACTAAGTATTATTTCACTGCTAATTTCAGTTCATGGCATGACCATAATATGCTCATAGGAAATACAGATTTAGTGTCATTCCTGTCCATAGCAGAAAAAAAATTGGGGGACATAAACAAAATTCTTTTCATTTTAAAACTGGAGAGGCAGCATGGTGGACTATGTTGGACTATGACTCTGGAGATCAGGTACATTTCTCTTCCCTGATGAAAAAAGCAGGAGAATAAACTTTTCTTACTACAACAGGACTCCAAAACCCACAACAGGAGTGCCATGAATCCAGACAACAATACGACTAATCTATTGCAGAACAGACTATGTCCAGAGGAGGACAACCAAAATGGTGAAAGGTCTGGAAACCATGCCCTATGAGGGCTGGGTATGTTAGGCTGGAGAAAAGAAGGTTAAGAGGTGATGTGATAACCCTGTTTACATATTTAGAGGGTTGTCATTTTGAGCATGGAGCAAGCTTGTTTTTTGCTGCTCCAGAGACTAGGACATAGAGTCATGGATGTAAACTACAGGAAAAGAGAATCTACCTACTATATATTAGGAAGAACTCCCTGACAGTAAGAGCTGTGTAACAGTG
This sequence comes from Phrynosoma blainvillii, assembly GCA_026167975.1. Lineage (NCBI taxonomy): Eukaryota > Metazoa > Chordata > Lepidosauria > Squamata > Phrynosomatidae > Phrynosoma > Phrynosoma blainvillii. The sequence continues at coordinate 119,748,882 of JANUYF010000002.1, read as the reverse complement.
GAACAGTCTGTTGGAGAGTAGTGGAGCCTCCTTCTTTGGAGGTTTTTAAACAGGTGTTGGATGGTCATCTGTTGGAGGGAAGTGCTTTGATTGTGTATTTCTGCATGGCAGGAGTTTGACTTGTTGGCCTTTGAGGTCTCTTCCAATTCTGTGATTCTATGATTCTATGATTATAAATATATCAACCCACAACCTGAGTCAAACAGAGGAGTTTGTTTTGTCAAGGGACTTATCCTTCTGTCCTTCCAAATCCACACACGTGATAAACTTCCTTAACTCCTGCACCCAAAAACCACTTCTCTACCTGAGGTACATTGACAATATCCTCATAATTTGGAATCATGAAGAAGACCACTCAAGACATTCCACTATACTTTCAACAACTGCTAACCCAAATACAATCTCAGCCTGGAACAATCAACAGAACAAGTTCACTTTCTGGACGCCATGGTCAGCTACAAAATGGATATCTAAGCATCACACTATATCACTAACCCATTGACTGCTACATGGATTTACATGCATCTACTTTCCACCCAGAAGACTCTACCAGATCCATAGTCTATAGCCAAACCTCCCGATACAATAGCATCTGGTTGGACCCACAAGACAGGGACACCAAACTCATGGAATTACAAGTGTTCCTGAAGATACAGCACCCACCATATGAAGAGGGGAAAAAACAGAAACAAAAACAAAAAAACAAATAAACAAGGCAAGACTTGTACCCAGGACTAATCTATTACAGAACATAATGAGGACAAAAATTACAGAACCCCATTAGTGCTCTCAACTGAGACTACTCAGACCATCATCAATGAACTTCATGCTCCCTCTCAAGGACTTTTGGTGGCAGGCCTTTACTTGCCTGCAGACAGTCTCCAAACCTCAAACAGGTACTTATGTATAGCAGGACACACAACACAACATAAATGTGGACATGGGTACAAAGCCTTGCCACAAACCCAGTTGCCAATTCTGCTCACACATCTATTCTGGAAATGTTATCACAGCACCTAATGACATCTCCCACAATATTAGAGGGACTTTCACTTGTTCATTCCCCAGTGTGATTTATGCCATACTATGTCAACAATGCCTTTCAGCACTCTACATTGGGCAAACAGGCTAGTCCCTGCACCAAAGGATAAATGGTCCTAAATCAGATGTTAGGAATGGAAATACACAAGAACCGGTTGCAGAACACTTCAGTATTCCTGGGCATTCCATCTCAGACCTCAGAACTTTAAACAAAAGTACTACAAAGGAAGATTGAAAAGAGAAATAGCAGAATTGGAAAGTATCCACAGACTACAGTCCATCAGCAGTGGGTTAAACAGAGACAATCACACACCACACACATTTCAACACTATATAACCCTCCATCCTCATGAGGATGCCCCTGACCAGTTCATCACATCCCCCTCTAGTTTTCACACTACATTTAAATACTCATTCATATTGTTATATACTCTTCTTGGCTTTGGGTAACATCTTTCCTCCTGCCTTTGCCCCCCAATGATCTGAGTTAAAACTAAACTTGTCACCTCATCTTCATATCCACAAGGTCTTTAATTTCAATTGACATTCTTACATACAACTGGCTTATATAGGTCTGTCTCTGGACTCTCCACTTTAGCTCATACATCTGATGAAGTAGACTCAAGTCCACGAAAGCTCATGCTACAAGCTTCTTTCTTTCAGTTAGTTTTGAAGGTGCTACAAGATCCCTTTGCATACTGGTCTATGAAAAGACCACTAGTAGGATATGAGTACAATTGCATTCCACCTTGAGCACACTGGGAGCTGAGAACACAGAAACATATTTGCTATGATATTGGATGTGACATATGACCATCTGGGCCTATCCTATGTGAAATTATCCAGTCTACTTTATCTGTCCTGAATCTCCCACATTCAATTTCAGTGGATGACTGTGGGCTCTAAGATGATGAGAACTGTCTGTCTGTCTAGCTATCATGCCTGAACTTGCTTTCATTTTTTTTCTAATCTGAATAGCTCTAAATACTGCAGTCTCAAACCTTTGGTAATTTTTGTTGCCCCTTTCTGCAACGTTTTCATCTCTGCAATATCTTCTTTAAATACAGTGACCAGAACTATACACAATATTCCAAATGTGGTCTCACCAAGGATTTGTATAAAAGTAATATGATATTGGCAGTTTTATTTCTGGTTTCTTTTCTGATTATACCCAACTTGGAATTTATCTTTTAAAAATATATCCAACAGTCATACACTGGATTAACATTCTCATAGATATACCAACCATGACCCTCAGATCATTTGGTCAGTTGCTGCCAGCTCACATCCCATCAGTGTATATGTGAAAGTAAGTGTGTATTTTTGCCACAGTGCCATCAATTTACACTAGTTTTCACTGAATCTTCATTTATTATTTTACAGATCATTCTCCCAGATTAGAGAGATGCTTTGTGAATTCTTTACAATGGGTCCATATTTTACATCGCCTACTTGTTAATGTCTCCTGCCCTTCCCCATCTATTATACCAGGTGGCTGCTGCTGAAAAAGATATAGTTCTGTGCTTCTGATGACTGAGATACAGGATGATGGACGTTTTCACACGGGGCTTTAGACGGAGGCAATCCTACCTCCGTCCGGCCCCACTCCGGCTCCATTGTCAAATTTTTCACACGACGTCGCGGGAAGCCCCTCCCCATCCTGCGCCATCCCTGGCGCTCTCCGGTGTCCATCCGGGGTCTTGCTGCGCGTGTTCACACGACGTCGCAGCAAGCCCCGCCCCCACTCAGCGCCATCCCTGCGCCATCCCCGGCGCTGGCCGGCTTTAGCCCCATTTTTCTAATTCCTTTTTAAAAAAGGAATTAGAGGGGCTGCTGCCGGAAGCAATCAGGAGCCAGTCCGGCGGCTGCTGTTTTCACCGCTGGAATGGCTCTTTATTGCTTCCAGGAGGCTTCCAGCTGGCTTTAGAGCCGTCAGTGTGAAAACGCCCAAAGTTTCTACACAAATGCACTCAGTAAATGAGGCTGCAACAAATGAATTTATCACATGGCACTTGCAGGAACAGGAACAGAACAGCATGGAATGGGGTGAGAATGCATATTACCACACAGGAGAATGCCACTGATGCCACCGGGAGTCCCCAAGCCATTCCCCAGCCGTTCCTGGCAGCCAATTTTGAAGAATGGTTCAAAATCGTTCTTCAAAATCAGCTGCCATAGGATGGATGGGGAATGGCTTGGGGACTCCTGGCAGCATCGGTGGCATTATCCTGTGCAGTAACACCCATTCTCGCCCATTCTGTGTCAATTCCAGACCGTGCCCAGATCGATATGGAAATTCTATGCCATAAACTTAAAAGAACTGAGACATTCTGATATTGCAGCCTTGTTTTCTGGCAAAGGGGGGTGTGTGTGTGGAAACATCATCCTTCAACACCATGTTCACCAGCAGAAAAGACCTCTATCTTTTGGAGCATCTGCTGCCTGGTCAAGTAGATTTAGGAGGGCATTTATGATTGTGACAATAATATCATTACATAGTGTGAATGAATGTAAAGTAGTTATGGATCGGTAACTCTAGGTTAGGAATCTGTAACTTCAGTTACAGCCAACCTGTTTTTGTTCAGGGACATCAGCAAATGTGACAATTTTACTATATACCTTTACTTCCGGATTTTGCCTCAGGGGAACCTCTTTACCTCAAGCTTAGTAGATATACAGGTTGAGCATCCCTTTTCCAGAAATCCAAAATACTGCAAAATCCAAAATTGTCCACATGGGTGGGTGAGATAGTGACACCTTTGCTTTCTCATGGTACAATGTACACAAACTTTGTTTCATGCACAAAATTATTGGAAATATTGGGCCTTTAGAGACTGCCAGAAATAATGAAGCTTGAGGCCACTTTAACTGTTCTGGCTCAGTGCTAAGGAATCATGGGAACTGTAGTTTATTGTGGCACCAGAGCTCTCTGACAGAGAAGGCTCAATGTCCCAGAAAAAAACACAATTCCCATGATTCCCTAGCATTGAGCCAGGACAGTTAAAGTGGCTTCAACCTGCATTATTTCTGGCAGTCTCAAGAAATTTGTGAAGAAAACTCTATGATAGGTAAGTCAAAAATGGCTTGAAGGCACACAGCAAGAATAACAATGTGTATAAGATGAACCTGAAATATAAATGATTTGCATGTTTAAACCTGGTCCTATCTCCAAGATATTTCATTATGTCTATGCTAGTATTCCAAAATCTGAAAAAAAAATCCAAAATACAAAACACTTCTAGTCCCATACATTGTGGATAAGAGATTCTGAACCTGTACACATTTTGCATTTTATTTTGAGAATATTTTGCATGCAATCCTGTATTTTCCAACTTAGAGTTTTCTGAGTGCCAGCATGATGTAGTAGTTTGAGCATTGGACTATGACTCTGGAGACCAGGGTTCAAATCCCAGCTTGGCAATGAAAATCCAATGGATGACCTTGGGCAAGTCACAATCTCTCAGCCTCAGAGGATGGCAATGGCAAAACTCCTCTGAAGAAAACACATGATGAATTCACCTTAGCATCACCATAAGTCAGAAACGACTTGAAGGCACACAACAGCAACAACAGTCTTCGAACTTATCGGGCCCAGACTACACATTTGTAACAAGCCCCAAGGAATCATGCTTGTGTCTTGCATCATAGCTGCAAATTATGTACTGTATACCTGGTGATTTATTTTCATCAGCATGGCTTCAGGGAAGCCAGAACTACTTTTAAAGTGAGTGGGTGGGTCAACATTGGCAGATAGGTCATTATTAATTTTGCATACTTGCAGGTGCATTTTTATAAAACAAAGAGAAAACAGAATACATTGTGTCGAAGTTATCATCATTGTCATCCACCACCACCATCCAGATAAAGCAGGTAAAGTCGAACTAACATGAAAGTAGTGACAAAACAGTGACTGAAATATTACAAGAACCTCTCATTGCATACATAAGATCTCTGAAACCATGAAAAAGTATGTTTTATCTCAAGATTACTGTTACTTAGGATGCATCTATACTGTAGAAATAATGCAGCTTGATACCATTTAGTGCTTTAGTTCCATCCTATGGAACCCTGAGATTTGTAGTTTTAAAGGTTAGCCTTCTCTGCCAATGAGTGCTAGCACCTCATAAAACTACAAATCCCAGGATTCTGTAGGATGCAGTTAGTTGTATCAACTAGCATTATTTTTATGGTGTAGGTAGATGCATGCACATTCTATATTTCTGAAAAATACCCTCATTTGCTACTTTTGTTTGGTAAGAAAACACAGGCTGAGAATCCTACAAGTTTGCTAACTGTTGTGTAACTTTTTTGGTCCTTAATACATGGATTAGTCTGTCAAAATGTTGAGTTCTTGATTCTAATGTATGGCTGCAAAGATTAGGCCAATTAACTTTAACATTTTATTTTCTCGACCATCACAAAATCATGAATTAACCCTCTCCCATCAATTTCTGTTGTAAGTTCACACTCAATAGGCAAGATGGCTAGGAAGATTAACTATTGCTTCCCCTCTTGGGTACTTTTGCAGTTTGTGATGATTGCTAGCTTGCTAAAACTTATTTTAGCTTCTGCCACAGTGACTAGCAGTGTACAAAAATCCATAGGGCTATGAACCTTTCCCTCAAAATTAGTTGCAGTTGTTTCTTGTAAATCTAGTTTACAAGATCTAATCTAAGTTCCTATTCTTTTCCAAAAGTGAACTTGAAAGTTGTTTTCTCCCCCAAGTGGAACATTTCACAAGGAAATTTTCCAGAAAGCTCTGTGGTTTACTTGTGAAGCAAACCTTTAGTAGCTTTCAGTTCCCCAGGCTCTTGGGTTATGTATTTGAGGAGTGGATAGAATATAAAACGATGTTATTGCCCACTTTGAATCTGTGCTTCAATATGCAGTGATATTGCCCAAGGTTGTACTGAAATTGTTCCAGGGACCAACATGGACAGCTAGGCCCGGAACAGATAGGCAGATGGGAGCAGCTTCCGGCCATTCTGGGAGCTTGGCATTTAGATGATACGCACTCCCAGAGCACCTGGAAGCTACCCTGGGGCTGCACTGGCACTGCCTAAGGCAACCCAAAACCAGCCCTAAAAGGAGCAGATTTTTCCCGCTTCTTGCCACGGTCCATTTGAGACCATGTCAGGAGGTCTCCTTGGTGCCGTGGTGTGTGTTTGCCATGGCCCCAGGGTGAGAGGGCTGGGAGCAGCTTCTGGCCACTCCTGGATGCCCGCCTGCCTTGCCCCATATTCAGGATTGCAGATCCTACCAGAAGAAAAAACAACACTGTCTTATGACACCTGGCTTTTTCCTTCACATCAATTATCACATGACTTATTAAAGTGTCTTACCTCTCCCGACTTAAATTTTAATTCGGGCGGCATCCTGATACAATTGCCATAATTTTGCCACCAAATCTACTGCCCGACTACAGCCCTGGTCCATCCCCGTTCCCAGGGGTACTCAGCGCGCCTCTTTTCAAAACCGGAAGTTTTCTGACTTAGGAAAATGGCCGCCAGAGCGCTCTGGGAGGGGGGATGGACTTGGGCTGTATTCGGGTGGCATATTCCGTGGCAAAATTACAGCAATGGTATCAAGGTGCTCCCCGAATTAAAATTTAAGTTGGGAGAGGTAAGATGCTTTAAGAAGCCATGCAATAAGCTCCCAAGTGTCTCTCCATTCTCTCTGTGTACAGGAATTCTGGAACTTGTACTTCTTGATATAACAGACCATATAAAACAGGGGTAAACAACAGTTGCAGGGTGCATCTACACTGTGGAAACAATGCAGTTTGATACCACAGTAACTCCATACTATGGAATCCTGGGATTTATAGTTTTACAAGGTCTTTAATCCTCTCTGTCAAAGAATGTTGGTGCCTCACAAAACTACAAATTCCAGAATTCCATAAAACAGGACCACAGCAGTTAAAGTGGTGTCAAGCTGCACTATTTTTACAGTGTAGATGCACCCCTAGTTTAGCTGCACATGCAAACTCTATTCTAAAGAAGAGTGTTTGGCTGTGGCCAAACAGGAGGCCCAGCAGTTCAGTAACTTGCTGAAAATTACTCTAAAACTGCTTCTGACTGGCTCCAGAAAATCTCACAAAATCTGGACAATAGATGCAAGGAAATGAATTTCTAGAAACCTCAGGCATGAGCAACAGTATATTCTCCTTTTCTCATAGGAATCAGGATCCCAAAGATTGATCAGTGGGCCTGTTTGCAGGCTGTGGTGGATAGTGCACAAAAGCAAGGTGCCACCATGTTCTTCCTTAGCAGGAAGATGCAGCCAAGCCGTGGCCTAGGGGCTGGGGCTCACCAGGCGCTAACACTGAAGCCACAAGCCTGTCCATGGAGCGTTTATTCAGCAGTTTCCCTTTCCTCTGGCCTTCATGCTTAAATTGCCTTCCCACCCTCCCTCCCACATTTAGCCTTATAGCATACTTATGGTGTCATATTTCCAGCTGTTCGTATTTGGAAGAATAGTCCTGATTAATACTCTGCCATCTCACTTTTTCAGCCGCTTTTTAAATGCCCTCATTTCTTCCTTCTCTTCCCACTTCTCCCGTTTGTCCTCAGCTTACTTCATTTGCTGAAAACTGAGTTCAAAGTGCAAAAATATTTTCCACTAAATCAACCCAGCAGAGGAGGAAGCAAGAGGAGAGGTCTGGATCTTGCCCTTCGCAGTAGACTCAGGCAGTGGCATCACTCGGTGGGTGCAGGGGATGCTTCCCACACCAGGTGACTCCCCAGAGGGGGATTTATATCTGGTGTGGTGGTACACCCATGGGACTGGCGTGGTTGCTGAGCGAGTGAGAAAGGGTGTTGCATTACTTTCTCACTTGCCCAGCAGGCATGCCAGAGCCCAAATGGCCCTCCATAGCAGTGCGCCTCCCCACTGTCCCTTACACACCTGGTGACACAACCCTAGGTTCCTACTGGATGCAGGCAAAAACAAACTGCTGCAGCATCTCCTAGTTTGTGTATTATTCCTCATTGATAACTTTTGTCATCTTGGCCACACTGTGATGTTGCTTGGCCACACATTGAAATGTCATAGGATATGTGATGCATGCTTCCTTTGTCACAACTCTGCAAATGTTGCAAGATTCAGTTTTGGGGGAAACAGGGCTACAAGCCCATCATTCCTGGGTGTCTGCATCCCCTCATGGGAATTTGAGGATGCAGACAACAACAGGATCCTGTAAACTACTGGATATAGTCCTTGGTGTACAACAACACAGTAGAAACTAAACGGGAAACAGAAAATGGGCTGCAAAGGTGTGCTGGTCCAGACCTAAACTGCATCCATTCAAGGAGGCGCAGGTAGTGAGGGAAAAGGCCCACTCCCATCCATTTTGAGAAGTGTGGTGCCTGCCTGCCTGCCTTCCGACATTCTTACTTGCACACTTTCCCTTGTATTTCCATTCTACATAAAGCCAGCCATCTCTCAATACAGGTTCAGCCTTGCGGGCAACCCCTTTAAAATTCAGACTAATATGGAAGTCACCAGCTGCCACTGAGAAAAGTGTGTGTGTGTGTGTTTAAAGAGAATTCTGTGTGTATGTATGTTTGTGGGTATCTTCCTGAGTAAGATGAACATCCTGGTTTGTATTCACTTTGGTTTGTCACTCTGTCCACTGTTGACATGCAAACTCCTGTGTTCCAGAGCAAGGTGGGTCCTGTGAGTTTTAAAAAAGTTCCCTTTTTTAAAATCTAAAAGAAGAGGCATATATTTTTCTATACGTGCCACACTGATTTATAACCTTAGGCTACAGGGCTAGTAAGGAAATACATTGTGTCCTTCCTTTGTTTTTGTTTTTTGGCTGGCCCCAAATAACTTAAGGACACGTGGGAAAATGTAGCAGTTAAAACACTGGAAGCAATATAGGTCTCTAAATTATAAATTCTTCCCAGAAAGTGTCATAGTGCAAGTGTCAAAACTGTCATTCACTTATTTATTCATACTCTTCCAATGGATTCCAGAAAAATGAAGTGTACATGTTTACACAGCCAATGTAATGACTCATCTGCGTGTCTTATGCACCTATTCACAAGTGTTAGAATATTTATTTGTACAGAAGGCTGATTATGCTTAACACAACTTTTTTGGAGTGTACAGTAGCCCATAAGAATTATCTTGCTCCAAAGGGGAAAAAAGGATACAAAAGTTGAAGACTGAGTTGTAAATTGTAAATTACAGATCCCTTTTCAGACATATACAACACAAGCTAGATGGGAGGTGACAATTGTTGTCATTTTGCAGCTCATTTAATCTGCAAGGCCCACACACTAGGTTACATAGCCAAGGTTAACATCTGCACTTTAGTTGGTGCATGCTTTTGGGGTTGGCATTAGCCCTGCAACCACAGCAGCTTCTATTGCTCAACCCTTTTAATGGCTTGGCAACTTGCTTTCCCTCAGGCTCTACGGTACAGTAAGAGGACATCCACATTGGACACCAGGCAAGTTGTCTTTAAATGAATGACACATTATAAGTGTTTTGAAAGTCATTTCCATTGCTCCGCAGTGTAGTTGGCTAAGCTCTTCTTACTCAGTTTCTTGGGTTAGATCCAGCATTAAATCTATGTGTAATCTTGCCTTATGGGCTCCCACATAACCACAAAAATAGCGTATCTGGAGTAGTATTTTTCCTGGTCTTCTCTGTCTCCTTCTCCTTCTCTTTCTCCTTCCCCTTCCCCTTTTTTAAAAAGACAAATATGCATACTATTTCTTGTGTCTGTTCCACTAATTTTTTTTAAAAAAGTCAGACTTGTGTTCTTTTTGAAAAATGTGGGATTTTAGGGTTTAGATCTCAATGAAGTACACATTTATGTTTCCCATATATCTATTTCCCTTCCCTTTAAAAAATGGCCATAAAATGAACCATAAATCAGCAGGTCATTCTCAACGGGGTGTGGAAAGTGACCTGTCAACCCAAAAGTCCCTAATTCAAATACCGTATATGGTAAAAACTCACTGGGTGGCCATAACCAGGTTTAGCCTCAGCTTCCTTTGTAAAATATGGGTGTCATAATAGCAATACACTCTATAGGGTTGTTGGAAGGATTTGCAGAGATCGTGTATATGAAGACCTAGACATTGTAAGTGCTATTACTTTTTATTACCAATTATTCATCTTCCTAGACTTAGGGAATGCCTAGTGATTGGTAATGCTACTGGTAATACTTGGGAGATTTATTATTCATTTATTTATTTATATGCCACCTTTGTCCCAAAGTGGGACCCAAGGTTCCCCATATTCCCAAACAGCTACTTTTCTTCTCCCCCACTCCACTTTCTTTTCTTTTCTTACCTTCCTTAAATCTCATTGCCTTAATTGCTGAATTCTGTAAAAAGTAGAAATAAAAAGCAAAAGAAAACCCCCAAAGTCATGCTAGGTAAGGCAATGGGGAGGGAGATAGGGTTCAGGAGTATGCTGGGAAAGTGACTCCATGCCTGGAAACAGCTCCAGTCATGTTAATGAAGGACATGTGATAAGGAAAGCTTCCAAACTGGTATGTATCTGGTTCCTCTCTCTAACACAGTTGCAGTGAAATTGGGGCTTGTGTGATAAAGTCTGCAATACTCGGACTTCATGTTTAGAGTCATTGCACTGATCCAGTGACTGAGAGTGCCCCCCAAACCCATCTTAGAAGTGAGGCACCCACACCAACATAGCGATTTCTGAGGAGGGTGATGAATGAAGAAGCCTCCTGTCCTCTCTCAGCGGCAGGGAGCTTTATGACCAGTAGGACCCAGTGGAGTCTCTGTAACTGTTTGTCAGAAAGTGTCTCACTGCTGTGAAAGGGTTGGGCTTTTTTATTTTTCCCACAGATTTTCCTGCCCCTCAGCACCTTGGAAATCCCTTTGCAGGGCAAGGGGAGCCACAAATGAAGAAATACACAGAGACTGCCATATGGAAGGAAAAGGCCACAACTTTATTATTTACAGCTGACAGGTGGGGTTGGCCCGAGGCATGGGTTAGGATCTGGCATCAACCAACCTGAATGTTGATTGATGAACCCCATTGTCTGGTCATGGCTGGGCCCAGGGATGACAAAGGGGCTCTGGACCTTCACAACCCCACCTCTTGTTACCAGGGGATGCTGCTAAGGGGTTTCCCCTGGCATTAGTGACTCCTTCTCCAGCTCAGCACCCCCGGGTCCCAATGGGACTCCTGATAACCAGTGCTCCGCAGCACTGATAGCCATGCCCACCAGATCCACAACCCATACTGCCACCACAAAAGCTGGCCTCCAAAGATGGCCTACCTTCCACCAACCCCTAGCTGAAAGCTGTACTGTCCTCATACTTGGGAATGCTGTGGGCATTCCGATGCAAGAGACTAATCCATAGCCAGCATAGGTCCCAGATATCCACCTGCCCAACCATTTTAATGGTGTGAACAGCAAGACCCGATTCCACTATGTCAGTAGCTGTTGAAAGAATAACCTCCGAACTCTGCTGCTGGCATCCCGATGTATCACAGGGCCAATCTGAGCACTGCCACCAACTGGAACCAAGTGAGGGGGTTTCATCCTTATGGAAAAAACAGGCCTTCTGTTTGTGTGTGTGTGTGTGGGGGGGGGGGGGGCAGGATGCCAGGTACTTATGCAAAGTCTGGACAGGACAAAGCCTGCAACAGTGGAGCCGGTGAGTGGCCCAATCCTTCCTGGAAGAGGGAACCAGTTCACACAACTGGAGAGTCCCAAAGAAGGCGGTCACAAAAGCAGCTTGGAATAGGCAGGCCTCCACTCTTGATTTACACACCCCTCCCAAGTGGCATGAGAGCCTGGACAGGAGTTTAAAAGTTATAGGCCTCCTTCTGCCCACCTTGGAGATACCCTCCTCCAACCCTCAATGGCCCTCCTGATGAGAAAGGATGCACATGGGTCCTGAAAATCAGCTGCCTTAGGGGGGTTGCAGACTGCCAGAAATAGTGCAAATTGAGTCCACTTTAAGGGTTAGGGTTAGTGCTAGGGAATCATGGGAATTGTTTTTTTCCCCCCTGAGACATTGAGCCTTCTCTGTCAGAGAGCTCTGGTGCCACAATAAAATACAGTTCCCATGATTCCCTAACCCTAACCCTTACAGTGGACTCAATTTGCACTATTTCTGGCAGTCTGCAACCCCCCTTAGAAAAGAAAGAAATACTGTCCAGGTGCACAGACATGGTGCGAGGGTGGTGCGAGTACACACCTGCCCTTCCACCCAGAGGGGAAAGACTTAATAATAGCTTGACTGTAAGCTCTAAGGGTGGCAGGGGCCAGAGATGACAAAACTCCTTGAATCACAGCATGTTCCCAAGATCCCATTGCTCCTTTCAGAAAGGCATGAGAAAGGGGTCTGCTCCAGGCGCCAAATACGGGAACCTGGCCTCATACAAATCAGAAAGAGTGTCTGTGATCAAAGCAGGAATGGCAACTCTGGCCAGGCATGTGGTCTTTTATAGGTCCCCGGCCAATCGGTATGGCCAGAAGTCCCACCCCTTCCAATGCCGAGACCAATCCTGGGCCACTTCCAGCTCCCAGGGCAGGCTGGGAAATGTAGTCCACTGAAGTCAGAAGTCCCTCCTGCCCCCTTGTCCAGCCAGCCAATCAGGGCTTTTGTTTGGCCCCCCGCGCAGCCTGGGAAGGTTAGGCACCGGGGGACAGGAAAGCCACAGTGGGTCCCTGGTGCCCGCAAATTGGCCGGTCCAGTCAGTTGGGCTGCCACACATGTTGGTGCAACTGCCTGGCTTCTAAGGTGGGTTTTCTTGGGGGGGGTCACATTGGGAGGTGTAGCTGTGACATTGGGAGGTGTAGCTGTTGCTGTATGACTCCTGACCCATGATGAAGGATGTTGGCCAAATTTTCAAACCTGTATCTGCAAGTGTATGCATCCTAGAGGGACCCACACACTTGACAGAGTGGGACTTAGCCACAGTTCCCTGCTGACCAATGTGATTGGATCAAATCATGGATTTGCTGCTGGCTAATGGGTTTGAGTGTTGGACTGTGACTCTGGAGACCAGGGTTTAATTCCCAGCTCAGCAAAGAAGCCCACTGGGCAAGTCACACTTTCTGAGCTGCAGAGCAAGGGAATGACAATTGAACAAATCTTGCCAAGAAAACCCCTTAGGGTTGCTGTAAGTGAGAAATTACTTAAAGGCACACGACAACAACAATGACTGGATGGATGAAATAGTTCTCATTTATTTCCCCTCCTTCTCTTTAAGCTGATTGATAAGTCATCCCAAACCTTTAGGAAAGGATAGTTTTCAATCCTGTCTATAGCTGTGGGATGTTGTGTTGTTTTTTTTTTTTTTTTTTTTTTTTTTTGCTATAGCAGTTTGCTCTTTCTTGGTGATAGATGATCCAAACAGGAATCTATCTGGAAGCACCAGATTGTGTGTAAGTTATGGTATCCAATGCATTTCACTTTCACTTTCCCAGCAAGCCACAAAAAGCAGCAGTGTACAATGTAGAGTGAGGCCAGAATTTCCCGAAAACTTTATATATGATAGAAGAAAGTTTGTGGATTGATTTTCTTTGGACTTCAGAAAAGATTCTGACATTTGCCTTAATTTAAGGATGTGCTCTTTCCCTCATTTCTCTTCAGCTTTTTGTTGTTGTTAGAAAAGCACCATTTCAAAATGCCATGTAATTAAAATATCAACTGTACACAGAGTCGAAGCCAGTGAAACAGAGAAATAAATCTTTCAGCCCTTGCCGGCTGATGGTACTTTTGCAATTCCATTCTATATGCAAGGAAACTGAATCAAGACATATGGTCACCATCAGCCTGGATGATTAATTTTGAGATGATGCACTTATTAATCCATGTGGAAAGCGGGAAGCTACCATAGAACTGGTTGTAATTAGCCAGCCGCAAAGACCCAGCCTCATTCCAAACCCAAAGCTTTAAAAAAATATGGCATTTTGGAATGATTACATCCCACAAGAATTTGCATTTCTTGATGAGTCCCCAAGGTTAAAATCCAAGCCATAGTGTAAAATCAACCCTCAATTATACCTTTTTAGAGAGAGGGAGATCAGTAGCAGGTGCTGCCTGCTATGAAAGCATCATTAAAACACCTTCTGGTTGAATTTCACAAAAGTAAAATCACCAGATGGAGGCCCTTCTCTACATGGACACCTTACTACGAATGAGAGTTTCACTTGGCATGTCAGAGTGCAGTCACCCTCTTTTCACCTAACAAGGAGCTGAGGTTCAAAAGAGGATATATTAGGACTAATAGGACTCAGTTACTAATCCATTGTCATGCCAGATGCTAGTGAAGTTGTTCATTGTAAAGCTTGGAGACAGGTAGCTTATAACCACCCCCATCCCACCCCCTGGCACTTTCCATGGAGCTGATCTAATTTCATCTCCTTGCAGACTGCGGATTCCAGTAAAAGATGTTTAGCTCTTCCTGCATTGCCTCTTGATGCATATTTGAATGGTTGCAAATCTGATATAGCAGCTAATGATGCTGAAAGTTGCTGACAAATTGGAAATCATCTTCCCTCCACCCAACCTCCTGCCTTTTTGCCACCTCCTCCTATACTGTGTGATGACTGAGATGAGCCTAGTGTATCAAAAGAGCAAAAAGAGCATTTATTCCATGTGGGTGCTGCTGAGCACATGGATGCCAAGGAGGAAAACTGACTTCTCACACCATCTCTTTCTCTTGTCTTCCAGCACTTTGGTGGAAGTTGTGATTTACAGCGGGAGAACAATTGGCAAGCTGAGAAGTGTAAGCAAACTTGATGTTTTTTCAGAGGAGGCTTTGTCACCTTCTACAACCTCCTGAGTGGGAGGGTTTTTCAGTGGCTTGGCTTTGGGATGGGATCCAAATCATTAAGTGCAGAGCTATGCAACCAGAGGTCCCCCCTCCACGTTTTAAAAATGGTTCTGTTGTGTGTTTTATGTTAAGCTACTTTACAGAGGAAAAATACCACCCACTAAGTCTGTTTCTTAAATCAAGAAGGTCATGTTTATTTAATGCTTAGTGTAAGAATGGGAGGGGAGAGAAAGTTAAGAAAATAAAACCTTTACATAAACACACAGACACACACACACAGAATGAGAATCAACTACAAATGGAGCTTGGTTGTTGATCCAAATTTTAAGATTTCTCCCTCCTTTTCTCACCAGTAGCAATCATGTCTAGCTGCTGAACATATCTTATTCCTCAGATTTGGTAAGAGTACCTTTTGAGTGCTCTCTAATGAAGTGATCTGTATGTATGTTGCCCCAATCCCCTAGAGGTAGTTGCAGGCAACAGGGGAGATGCATGAAAAGCAGGTGATAAATATCTTGGACCAAAAATTCAGTTGAGTTCTATAGTCTTTGGAGGATCGTGGAAATCAAGATGATGATGACAAATTCTTTCTTTCTCTCTGCCATCGTTGTGAACAGATTCATCCAGAGGGACTGTTCTGAGTTATAAAGGGGCTATTAGAGCCTGAATGTCATACTATCTGCAGTCTGTTGTGAATTATTGACATGGTGTTTTATGGATAAAGCCACTAACATCTGATCCTACTTAGAGGCTATAGTTAGAACAGAGCCCATGCTGTGGAGTCATTAGCAAATTTTTCTTGGGTTTGCTTGTATCAGTTTCAGATGACTTCTGTATGCTGAGGTGTACACAACCACATGTATGGTAGATTCATTCTATCCCATCATGTTAGATGGCATAAGTCACCAGGAGGAAACTAGTAGGAATCATGAACTCATCATTGGGAGGGGGAAATTATCAACTTTCCTTAAGACGGCAGGGTGACTCTTTGGGCAAGGGGAGGGGGTTGCACTTTTTCTCTTCCATTTTTTTGGAAATGAAACTGAGCCTGTGATGGCTTTTTGATTCCAGATGGTTCTGGGATGCAATTAAAAGATCCTTTCTTGTCTGCCTGCCATCCTGGACTGAATCCCATTCGCACAGCTACCTCAAGCTTTGTTTGGCATTCTCAGTTTTTAATCATGTCTTGACTTTTGCCATAATGTCACCAGCAGAGATAGCCATGGGACTGCAGAACAGCATGTCCAGAACTATCCAAGAGCCAGCTTTTAGCACTTGTTCACAACTCCCAGGAAAAATGGAAGCTGTCGTAATGGGAGTGGTTTGGTTTTATAATAATTATCAAGTGGAGAGAGTGCCACCATACTCCCAGATTTGCCATCTCAGATTTCAGGGGCCAATGAGCACTAGTGAGCATTTGATAGCTGCTGCCTGCTGTTTACTTAACACACCTTGGCCTGCTTTGGATAAGGATGGTAGAGGTTGGTAGCTTCCATGCCAGGAGGGCATCCCGATTTAGTTTGAGCTTTAAAACTGATCCGAGGTACTGAACTTATTGGGAGGATAGGATTCAGCAACTTGGATAGCCGCTATACAGTAATATTACTAGGGCAGGTCCTTGTGATGTCCTGTGCATAGATCCTTGTGATGTCAAAGAGGAGGGACAGGCAAGAACTGTGAGGTAGGCCAGAATTCCTTCTCAGTTAGCTGACTGTAGAAATGGGACTGAGACCCAGAATCTAGATAAAACCTGGAAAATCAGATATGGCAATCCTGTTCCAGTGTGTGTGTGTGTGCGTGCACACACACACCTACAAAGCATTTTTGCAGTTTTCAAAATACACCCTTAGCTGCATCAGTTGTTACCATTGTTGCTAGGCTAGGTCTCATATCCTGTGCGGCCTTACCTACAGCGTGCATGACATGTGGAAATTTTTTTCAGATACTATGTGGCTGCTGGGGTTTGTCGAAGGCTTACCACCAGCCTTCTGGGAGTTTCTTTTCCCCTCAGGCCCCTGCAGCGTGTTTGCATTAATATTCTGCTGACAAGGTGCCACATTTTACTTGCTGCCTTGCCACTTGCTTGATTGCACAGACTCAGGAAAATGTAGTGCTAAATCTCCCTGATTGGGATCATATTGCCTTGTATGATGGTCAGAGGAGAAGGTAAATGGCTGCTACATTAGTAGATTTGGGCTGGTTTATGTAACATTGATTGCATTTCAGCATAACGTTTCTAACCACAAATGAAAATGAAATCAATAATACACCTAGTGAGTAGACTCCCCTGAGAGATGGAAACCATTCAGAAAAGTCTTGAGAGATCTGTTTTTCTCTCCATCAGCTACATAATGATTGTTTTAAAGGCTGACTATTCATAGACCATCTTCCCTTTATTAATGTGATCATATATGTGACTTGCATCTTCCCAACTCTGCAGATATCCCATCTCTAAATTTAAAGAGATTTCAACAACAAATTTTAAAATTCTGATGGCATTGCCACTTCTCCCAGTGTGTTGGTTACCTGTAATTTTTAAAATCTTATGTTATTTTATTTAAATATTGATATCCTGACCTATATAATGAGATCTCTGGCCACGTGATGAGATGATATGCACCTGCCAGGTCAAACTGTGTGTTGGGATTGCCCTAAAAGGTTAAGCTTTCACCACCCATGCTCTAATTTAGCTTCTGCAGAGGGGCCTACACATGCACCTGAGCACAGAGTGGGTGAGAAAAGGGGAAATTGCCAAGCTTCAGAGTGCCCACTTCCTTGGCATGCTTGTCTGTCAGTGTAGCTGAGAACGCAGAATCACTGGCGGAGACCCTGCATTGTTGCTGCATAGTGTAAGGAGATTATCGCACCCTTAAATCCTGCCGGGAGAGATGCGGGATTTAAAAGACGAACACGAATATTATCACAGCAGAATGCTGTAGGCAGCCCATCTGCAACCCGGACTTCTGTTGTGGCTTTTTAAAGAACAAGAACATCTTGTTCTTGAAAAAGCCACAACAGAAGTCCGGGTTGCAGACGGGCTGCCAGGGAGGATACAGGCTGCCTACAGCCAAGGCATAGATAAGTATGATAATATTCATTTTCATCTTTTAGATCTGCATCTCTCCTGGCGGGATTTAAGAGTGTGATAATGCCCTAACTTTCTGCATGTGGGATTCAACCATTGTGTTGAATGGTTACAAATGAATACATACCCCTATGAAATAGCTTCCCTATCTACCAATCCATTTCTGGGTGGAATTCAAAGTGCTGGTTATGACTTTTAAAGCATGGCTTGGGTCCAGACTCTCTAAGAGACCGTATCTACCCATATGAGCTGGCCCAAGTCAGGGGAGTTACTAGGGAGTGCGGAGGGTGCGGACTCCAGCAAATGACACCCCAAGGGGGGGGGGTAACACACTGCTCCCCAAACACCTGCCTTTTGGCAGAAACAAGCTGCGACATTCACCTGAGTCCCTTTAAAACACTGAAGAGATGGTGTGAGTGGGGTACAGCTCAGTGGACAGAGAAAGGAGAGGTCTCAGGGTGTTTTTTTTTTTAAATTACATTTTAAAATCCACATCTTACTAAATGTTCACTTTAACCACATGAAACTTTGTACATGTAAATACATTTAGGATATGCATATGCTATTGTAATTTAAACATATAATTTTAATTTTGCTAGTTGTTTATGTCATAACTATTATCATTACATTCAGTATGTAATTAACATTAGTACATTTTTTTTTAATAAGGATTCTGTATGGTGGTATGAGAGGAGGTCAGTGGGGTGGGGGTAACACCATGAGTTACCACACCGGGTGATGCCAATACTAGTGATGTCACTGGCCCAAGTTCTCAGTTCCACCACTATCACAGGTCTTTCTGGTGAGGACACAGGATATTGGCTGCTCCTACACTGTGGAACTCCCTGCACTGGTTGGCCCCCTCCCTGCTCTCTTTCTGCCTGCCAATATAGACATTTTTATTTATTCAAGCCTTCGACTGATTTTAATCATATGGCAGAGTAGTGTTCAAAGAAGTGTGCTTCTGTTTTTATTTTGTCTGTTTTTAATCATGCTTTAAATATATTTAAAATTGTTTTTAATTGTGTATTTTAATAGAATTGATATTTAATTGTTTTTAAAAATTTTGTAATAGTATATTTTTAGCTAAACTTTTATTTAAATTTTGTAGGTTGTCTTGGGTCCCTTAGCAGGAGAAAGGCAGAATATAAATTAATTAAATAAATAAAATCTGCAACCAAACACACTTGTCTGCATGGGTAACAGCACCATATCTACAACCATTTCTGTAGATGCTGTTGTCCCAGATCTGATTAATGTTGTTTATGGCATATTTCGTTTAACAGTCCTGGACTCCCAGCAAAGTATCTGGTGCTGGTGGGAAGCTGTTTAGACCCACAATGCAGCATGGATAACAGATTGTATTAAATGTTTTCTGTGTGTTGAGAATGAAATATGTAGAGCCTTCCTGACACATTCTCACTCCTTTTTTGAAACTGGTTTTATTCCTATGAATCCGTCAGATGTTTTCTATGACACAGAAACTTTCCATTTACTTCAACATCTCGCAGTCAATGAGACTCAGGACGTTTTCACACGGGGCAAAAAAGGGAGTCATTCCTACCTCCATCCGGCCCCACTCCGGCTCTGTGCAGGAAAAGTTCACACGACGTCGCAGCAAGCCCCTCCTCATCCTTCGCCATCCCTGCGCCATCCCTACCTCACTCCGGGGTCTTGCTCGTCGTGTTCATACGATGTCGCAGCAAGCCCCGCCCCATCTTGCGCAATCCCTGCGCCATCCCTGCCGCTAGCCGGCTTTAGCCCCATCTTTTTAATTCCTTTTTTAAAAAGGAATTACAGGCGCTTCTGCCGGAGGCAATCAGGAGTCATTCCGGCGGCTGCTGTTTTCGCCGCCGGAATAACTCCTGATGGCTTCCAGGGGGCTTCCAGGCGGCTTTAGAGCCGCCTGTGTGAAAACGTCCTCAGTGGCAGCTGGAGCTCCATATCAACCTAGGTGGTGGCCCTCTTGCTGCTGGTTTTCAACGTTTTAGGTGTTTAGCATGTTTTAAACTGGGCCCTAATCTTCTCTTTATCTACCACTCATGTCCATCTTTTGGCTTTGTTTTGCAGTTCTCTCTTAGCCTGAAACAGACATCATGATGACTAGGTTGAGGAGGGAGGAATGTGAGAGGAGACTTGGAAAAATAACATCACACTGCAATAGGTTGGTGGCCTTCCATGACTTCTCTTTTTGTTTGTTTTCTGTGCTTTTATTAGGTTTGTTGCTAGCTATGGTCTGATGTTTGCAGTTCTTGGAAATCTGTGTCTTTGTTATTTATGTTAACAGTGGTATGATCTGGGTCTGCCTCAGAAATGTTCCAACTGTTCTCAGGTCTTCCGTTATTAATTATGCAGATGAACAGATTGTGCTAACTTTTTTTGCCTTATGGTTACATTCTGGAGAGCTTCTTTTAAAAAAATAAGAAATCAAATGACTATGGTAGTTAACTGGCAGGGACTTCTAATGGCTCTGTGTGTGTGTGTGTGTGCGTGTGCATGTGTGTGTGATGTTTTATGAATGTTGTCTTCATTGATCCCATTAATGAGAAATAGAATAAGATAAAATCCAGTCTTTGGATCTTTAGGAAGTGGTGCAACTATAATAGGAAGTTAAAGAGAGAGGGGTTTAGGCTGCATAATTCTAAAGTTAGACTATTCACCAGATGACATTAGCTTCTCCCAGAGGAATTGGAGCTTTTATTGTTAATGAGCCAGAGTAGTCATTAGCGTAATTCCAATGATGTCATTAAATTTACAGTGTATGCCAGGAATGTTCTCCCCGCCCCCATCTCATGGAAAGAAGAGATTTTGTCCTACTTCTCACTAAGGCAGTAGTCTGGGCTGTACGAAGCATCATGAAAAGGTTCCAGCTTGTGGTTTGAGGTGGTTCAGTCAGGGTTGCCACAGGACTGCACAGCATGTTGACCTGGGCTTCTGGAAGATTAGGTTCCATCCTTAAATCTTGAAAATCTGGTTTAAGGGCGGTTTTGATTGCATTCCTCAGCCCTCCTCATACGTGTTTGAAATTTATAGCAGGTCACAGCTTAACATCCTTTAATCATGAAGCTATTCTGAAGACAACTGAAGATCAGAAAAACAAAATTCCATATATTAATAGATTTCCCAGGCCTTTGGGCCCCACCTGGAGTTCTGTCCCTTGGCCTGTGGAAGAGTTGACCAAATTCCATGTGGTAGAGGGATTAAACTGGCAGAGGAAATAGGAGGAAGCAACAGCAAGAGGAGGCTCTGGTGGGTTCCTCTGTTGTCAGAGTCTTTGCCATTGGTTCAAGGGGAGAGGGTGCCCTGTCTTGGCAATCAACCAGGGCAAAGAAGGTAGTACAGTTGTAAAGCTGCCTTACCAGAGCTTCCAGCCCAACCCTTAGAATTCTCAGGGTCAAGCCAGTCCAGGTCAAAAGGGGGAGGCTATCAATCAAGGCATCAAATGCAAAGGTGTATCAATAGCAAGGTCAGTCTACAAAGCAGAGTTCAAAGCTCTTGGGATCACACCAGCTGAGAGTCGACAGCAAAGTGGATTGCACCTTCCAGAAAAGATTGGTTGTCAGCAACAACCTTCTGCAGGTGATACTAGGATATTTATGTTCTAGTAGACTCCCACAACTGTTGCCTGATTTCAGCACATTTTCCATAAATACGCTCTGACCAATGCAAACCCTCCCATTCTTGTCTGCATTCACTTATAGTAGGTATTGTCTGGTTTGAATCTGTGTCTTGTGGCTGCTGGAGTGGGGTACCCCTGTTTGTCTCATGCATTGGCATGTCCCTCTGCTCTGCCTGAGGTCTTGAGAGCTAGGACTGCAACCCTCTTCATTTGCCTCACTGTCTGTGTTGTACTCTGGACTGGGAGTATGAAAAAGGGGCATGTCAGAAGAGCTAAGGAGATGGAGAAGAAGTGAAGCACACCCTAGGCGACTTGCTGAGCTCCACATGCCATTGGTTTTAAAGAGGAGGAAATGAGGAGGGGAGGAACATAGAAATCTTGGTTGCCCTGCACCAGAAGGGCTTTGAAGTAGCCTAGCTTACAGGCTGCAACATTTATAATTTAATGGGATTTTTAAAAAAGAAAAGAACAGGGGCCAACATTGCCTTGTCTTGTCCAGAGGTTGTTTTGCAAACAACCTGTATATGTTTCACATCCAAGTAGAAGAAGATTTTTTAATATAATTTTAATCAGACTCATTTGGGGGCTTGGGAGATCTAGGTTCAAGTCCTCACTGAATGACTTTAGATCAGTAAAGTCATGGGTGACACAACCCAGAGGGTTTTTGTGAGAATAAAGTGGAGAAAAAGACATTCCTGTACACTGCCTTGACCTCATTATAAGAAAGGCTTGTTGTAAATGTAAATAATAAGGGCCTGCCCCCTGTAACGTTACTAGAGTCTTAAGTTCTCAAGGCTTGAGATGCTCCTTATCCAGTAACGTTATACAGTTGGCCCTCCACATTCGTGGTAGTTAGGGGTGCAAGACCCCCATGAATGTGGAAAAATCACGAATATCCCCCATGAGGAAGCAAGTTAAAGGGACCAGTTGGCAGGGGAAGAAGAGCAGGCACGTACGCTTCTCTCCTCCCTCCCTCCTCTCATCCCTTTAACTGGATCCCTATCCTTTTCCTGGTGAGATAGCTGTCTTCCCCAGGCAGCTATCCCATTGGGAAAGGTGTGGGGGGATTGATCTTCCCCCTTTACCTGTTGGAACCATTGCCTGGGGAAGGCAGCTACCCCATGGGGAAAGGGGCGGAGGGATCAATTCTCCTTTGCACCTTTCCCAGTGGGGTAGCTGCCTTCCTAAGGCAGCTATCCCAATGGGGAAAGGGTGAGGAGGATCAATCATCCCACCCCTTTCCTGGTGGGGTAGCTGCCTTGAGAAGGCAGCTATTGCCACCAGGAAAGGGGCTGGGTTGGTGTGCATACCTTCCTGGCTTCTCCCTCCTGGGCTTTTTCCTCCCAAGGGGAAAACCACAGAAGGGAGTAGGAGTAGGAGTGCATGCACAGACAGTCTTGACCTCGCAAATAATCAAAACCATGAGTGTCAAAGCTGCGAATGTGGAGGGCCGACTGTATATCAAAATTGTTTGACTAGCAAGAGATACAGAAAGTAGTCTAAATCTTGTTGCTTTATAGAATAACAGAATAATGTATCTATGTCATTAATTGCTGATGGATGTCTTATAAAGCTATTTTTATACACTTTTCAATGTGTTGTGATGTTACCAAAAATTGTAATTACCGGTACTTGGTTCAGAATGCAAAATATTAATGCGGAGGATGGGGGGTGGAGGGGAATTCAAACATTGTTTTCACCCTGATTCTTTTATGGTAAGGAGTGGATGGTACACAGTGGTCAGGTTTAAAAATAGACTAATTTTTAACCCAATGTAACAGTTGAAGGTAAACTGACAACAAGTTACAGGTTATAAAAGCAGAGAATTACTGCAGTCCATCTTTAGGAAGGAATGGCTATATATTTATGGACATGCTCATCCCATGTTGGAAGAAAGGCTGGATGTAAGTTTAAATAAATAAATAAATAAATAAATAAATCAGCCTGTAATTGTGATAGATATTTTGAGTTCTCTTGTTGTAAAGTTAAAAGTCATCTTAAACTTGACTTCTGCAATTCAACTTTTAAGGGTGTTTTTTAAAATCACATTTTTCTTTCTTTTACACACTCCTTCCACTCACTGGTGCCAAGCCAATGTAGTCACACATCAAAGTGATAAAATACATTCTGTGGAAAAAAAGTACAGAGAATGTAAATACCACTTCTATAAAGGTAAATATGGATTAAGTAGGGGACAAAATTTGTCTTTCATGAGTGTAAAGAGTAACATTTAAAACGGAAGAGATTTACGAGGTTCTACAAATGCATTTTATGAGCATTTCAGAAAAGATATATTTTTCACTGACATGGTTAGGAGGAGGCATGTAGCTTTTAATTTTGCTCTCTGATGTTATAGCTTTATGGAACTTAAGTGAGGTGCATCATTTCCCTCTTACAAAACTGAATATTTGAAGTAGTATAAAAAAAGAGTTGCATGAATTTCTCCTGATGGAACATGGAGTGGGTTTTTATTTTTAAAAACATACTGTATGTTCCTGGAATTGACTGTTGTACTTGGATACCCACTTAACTGGGGATTGCCTAAGGTTGGATATATCTTGTTTTGTGTGTACCTTTACAGAAGAGTTTGGGGAAAGGTACTTTGTGGGGCTACATCTCCTAGAATATCCCGTGGGATCTCCATACTGGCTGAGGGATTCTAGAATTTGCAGTCCAGAAAAGTAACTTTTCCAAGCTCTGATATAATGTGTTGGTGATGTGAAGTTTTCAAAAATGATAATACACAAGGCATTCCCACTACAGTACCTAGCCTGAACCTTTTGATAATACCTTGTCCGCACTGGAGATATTGTCAGGATGCTGTTTTTAAAAGGCCAGATGTATTTATGTCATTAATTGCTGATGGATGTCTTATAAAGCTATTTTTATACACTTTTCAATGTGTTGTGATGTTACCAAAAATTGTAATTACTTGGTTCAGAATGCAAAATATTAATGCGGAGGATGGGGAGTGGAGGGGAATTCAAACATTGTTTGCACCCTGATTCTAAGGTTGCCGAAGTATTTGGGATGCTTATTTTTTTTGCTGTCAGAAGTCAAATCAAAACAGCACTGAACACCTTCACTTTTATTTGCCTCCATAGCCATTGTTGTTGTTGTGTGCCTTCAAATCATTTACGAGTTATGGCAAATCTAAGGCAAACCTATCACAAGGTTTTCTTGGCAAGATTTGTTCAGGGGGATTTGTTTTTGTTTTTCTTCGAAACTAAGAGAATGCCCAAAGACATTCAGTGGATTTCCATGGCTGAGCAGGGGATCCAAACCCTGTCTCCAGGCTAACACCTGGAAAACAGCATCCTGATCATGCTTGTGGCCACTCTTTCACAAAAGGAATGGGAAGTGAAAGCAACAGAAAATATGATCTTACAAGTGTTTGAAAATGGATCGGAAAGGAAGTTTCCGTTAACAGGAACCTCAAGTTAAAGATGTGTTTATTAAGAGATTTCAATTTCTCCCAACACTTTGGCATCATTTTAGGCATTGGATCTATCCATTTCCTGTCCTTGTTGGCTCAAAATCTGGCCAATGAATCCCTGTGTGTCGTTTTAGCTTCCCCTACAAACCTCAGCTCATTCTAGCTTTCATTCCACTACCTTCCATGATTGGACTATTCTGTCATGTTTTTTTTTCTTCCATCTCCTATACATGTTTTTTAGAGAACTTCTTGTGCTATCACTGCGGCATCTTTATCCATCTCTTCTCATTCCTTCTTACTATGCCTCCAGAATTTCATTTTTCAAACCTCACATCCCTCTGAAATACTGTTTTCCTTACAATGAAACAAGCCAATATATCCACTTAATATGACTGTAGTTAGGAAATTTTGCAACGAAGAGAACTGGAACTTGAGAAATAAGAAAGATGAAGGAGAAAAGCAATAAGCGAATTTGCGAAAAGATATGCATGTTTATTTAATGCTGTATGTTTTAATGAGTTACATGTTTAGCCAAGCTGTTAATTAGTAGGGAAAAGATATTATTATATTCAATATGCATGTAATAAGTTAAAATGTATAAAGCGCTGAATTGTAAGAATATGTAAAATATGAAATACTTAATAAAACAACAACAACAACACTGTTTTCCTATAGATCTTTTAGCTGGGGGATACTACCTAACTTTTCTCTAGTGTCTGGAGTGCATCTCCAGCTATGCTTAGTTTTCACACACCCCAGGGTATCATGAGTTCCAAGATAGCGAAGGTCCCAATCACTATCCAGTTCTCAATTAAGTTTTCCATGTTATTCAGGATTATGGTCAGCTCTCCTTGTTTCTTCCTCCACCTTCTCAGTAACATCAGCGCTGCAAGCCATCTGTCGGGAATGCTTTGATTTTGAGTTCCTGCATGGCAAGGGGTTGCACTGGATGGCACTTGTGGTCTCTTCCAACTCTATGATTCTATGATTCTATGAACATATTTTATTGCATTAGGCAAAATGGTGCCTCCTTTGTTCCACAGATGCCAACTGGAGGGGCTGTTGAATAATGCTTCATCAATGGCAACTGGACTGAGTCCCTCACTATGGGCCTTTGCAGACTGCTAGAAATAGTGCAAATTGAGTCCACTTTAACTGCCCTGGCTCAGTGCTAGGGAATCATGGGAATTGTATTTTTTTCTGAGACATTGAGCCTTCTCTGTCAGAGAGCTCTGGTGCCACAATAAACTACAGTTCCCATGATTCCCTAGCACTGAATCAGGGCACTTAAAGTTGACTCAATTTGCACTATTTCTGGCAGTCTGCAAAGGCCCTAAATCTGAGGGCAACAGGCTAGTTTAAGGCATGAGGATAGGCTATGAGAGACATACACAGTTCTGCCACCACTGCCCCTGAGCATCTGCTACTTGAGGCAGTTGCTTCACTCTGCCAATTTTTGATCTGTCCCTGCAGATATGTCAGTATGGTGCCATGTCAGTTGTAGTGTCCGCTCTGCGTCCCATGCCATGTTTTTCCACTTCTTTTGCACAAAGATCCATACATGTTAAACAGTGATTTATTTTCTTTAGTGAAAATGGAGTGCACACAGTGAAAGCTCATACACTCTTAAAAGTAATGACTTTCCAACCCTCAAATAACAGCTCTGTTTCAAAGATCTCTGCACAAGATCAGGCTGCATACATGTTTCCTCAAAGAGAGTACTAGGGGTTTGATCTTCCAAGGAAATGTTCAGGAAGTGTTGATGGGGCTGAATATGTGATCTCAGTTTCACAAAGCAGACTCTACCCAATCCCACTGGATTTTGCAAAATTCCTTTCAATATATTTTAATCCTTGGTTCCTCCATCATAGTTTCAGAAACTTTAGAAAGGATGATTGCTAGGCAGCTGAACATAAATGTCAAGAAAGATGTGTCAAAGGTTTGTAAAACAGAGTAATTACAAAATGGATTAATTTAAAGAAATATTTAATCTCACTGAGTGATCTTCCTAATTCAAATTTGGAAAATAAAAAAGAAGTTAATCCTTGATGCTAGATTTTGAATGTGTTCTTGTAAATTAGGGAGGGGCAAATGCATTTGGCTGAGAGTTGGCACAGTATAGCGGTTTCTGAGGGCCAGGGTTTGAGTCCCTGTTCAGCCGTGGAAGCCCACTGGGTGACCTTGGGTAAGTCACCCTCTCAGCTTCAGAGGAAAGCAAACAAATCTTGCCAAGAAACCACTGTGATAAGGTCAGCCTACAGTCTCCATAAATTGGAAACAATTTGAAGGCACATAACAACAAATGCATAGTGGCAGGAGCCAAATTTTGGTCCAGCCCCACAACAAGCAGCACTGATGGATTGGCAGTGACCCATAAGTGAAAGTGACACTGCATCTAGTTTCTCTTTTGGTCAGGCTTTACCTCTTAGGGGAAAGTAGTGGACAGGAGATGGGATGAAGCAAACTCTCATGTTTGGAGACATTTCTGGACATGGGAGGGCAACCTCCCACCCCCCACCCCAATTTTTTTTAAAAGGGGGGGGCAGGTCTGGGAGTTGGGAAGCTGCAAAAATGAGTCAGACCCTCATGTAGTTCCATGGGCCTTTATTTCCTTTAAATAAGTCATTTAAGTCATTTGTCTAAAACTTCTTCTTTCTCCTTGTCCTTCCACGCACCCACCCACCCTCTTCAAGATGCATAAATGAAGTTTCTGGAAGCAGGTATGCATGCATTTTATGCACATACAGAAGACTAAGGGGGGTTGCAGACTGCCAGAAATAGTGCAAATTGAGTCCACTTTTAGGGTTAGGGTTAGGGTTAGGGAATCATGGGAACTGTATTTTATTGTGGCACCAGAGCTCTCTGACAGAGAAGGCTCAATGTCTCAGAAAAAAAAACAGTTCCCATGATTCCCTAACCCTAACCCTAACCCTAAAAGTGGACTCAATTTGCACTATTTCTGGTAGTCTGCAACCCCCCTAAGTAAAACCTTCTATATGGAGGGAAATAATATAGCAATATCTTTATTTTACAAAAAAAGCATAACATAAAACTCTTAGATTTTAAAAATCTCCTAAGAGTATGATACTTTAGTCTTTTTTTTCTCCTCCTGTTTTATGGACTCTTAAAAATCTATATTTAGCAATGGAGCAATCTATCTTGAAAAGATTTGTTTCCTTTGCATATAAATGAAACATTCCTCTCTCTTCTTGTTCTGTCATGTTTTAATGTCATGGAGTTCCCCCTTACATTTTGCATTCCTGTAAAAATATGACTGATATTACTTAAGAATAGTGTTATGTCTGCCTTTGGGGGAGATTTGTTAAATATACAAGTGCCTTTACTATTGTGCATTTTTATGGGATTGTAATGACTTGAATCTGCCCAAGTCACTTCATAGGCCAAAGTCAATTTGATTTTTGAGACCTAACTCCAGCTGTTAATCTCAGCTAGTGAAGGCCTGTGGAATGAATGGAAACCTGTTAAATTAATACTCATGTAAGTTCCATTGGTTCCATGGATCCCATACCCCCCAACTGTCATGATTTGGCAGGGGCTGTCCTAATTAATTCTCTGTTGTCCCACTTTCTCAGCTGCTTTTAAAATGTTCCAGTTTCTCTCCCTTCTTCCCACTTTCCCCCTTCATCCTCAGTTTACATCAATAGCTGTAAATTGAGCATAAAGTGCAATAGGCAGTAGGCAGTGGAGTCTTGCCCTTCCCAATAGTGTCAGGCTAAAACAAACTACTCCAGCCTCTCCTAGTTTGTGGTTTTTTTTTGTCATTCATAACTTTCGCCTTCTTGACTGATGCTCTGAAGTTGCATGACTACACAGATTCTGGTTTTCATCTGTGAAATGTTGGAGGGAATAGGATCCTCTCTAGTTGGGACTACCAAGTAAATTCAGGACTGAATATTCTATTCTGGTTTACTCTGTTTTGTTCCACATACACTGATATTATTTTATTGAGTCAATTTTCACTCCCACTGTTTTCCATATCAACTAAGAGTGGACGACTTTTGAGAAATATTTCCAAATGTTAAAAATGTGGGGAAAGTGTGGTCTCTAACCAGACCAGAACTTTTCTCCTTGAATCTACATACAGCCAGTTTGGTTGCTGTTGTTTTTTATAAAATAAAAATGAGAGACAAATCCAGTTTTGTAGGCACTCACCTCTATTCTTAAGCAGAGCAGTACATGAACAATATTATCACTTCATATAATGTTTGTGTCAGACAGGACTGGTTTTTATGTGCCACGTCTGAACTCTTTCTGCTTTCTAACAGTTACAGACTCAATTAACAAAGCTTCTGACAAAGGAGCTCAATTTTTATACAAAGTGTTCATAATGTTTGGCCAATCCACTTTTACTCCTTATACTGTCTCTAAGTGAAATATTCTTTTTAGGAGCATCAGCATCAGGAGGATAGTGAAGAAGGGCTGAAGAAACATAGACTACTGGTGTTGTGATGAACAATGCAATAAGGTTTGAGCTGAGAAAATATGGGATTCTCCTCTTGGCAATTCTATAGTAGCCCCATGTGCCTGCCTATAACAGACAAGATAAACTTGCAGGCGCCTCCAGAATCTGTAAAGAGCAAAACAGAGAGGAAAGGAGGGAGCAGATACATCTGTCTCAACAGCTACCCCTAGCATAGGTCTGAGGGTTTGGTCACCAAAATGGAAATCAGAATCAAAATGGAGATTGGTGAAAGAAAAAGTCATCCTTGGATGCCTTTTGGAAGAAGCTTTCTGCTGGTTTCTAGTAGATTCAGAATATTTTTGCTTGTTTATGTAAGACTTACCTGACTTGGCTGTTTCAGTTCACAGATCATAGAATCATAGAATCATAGAGTTGGAAGAGATGAGAAGGGCCATCCAGTCCAACCCCCTGCCATGCAGGAACTCAAAATCAAACCATCCCCGACAGATGGCCATCCAGCCTCTGTTTAAAGACCTCCAAAGAAGGAGACTCCACCACACTCCGAGGGAGTGTGTTCCACTGTCGAACAGCTCTCACTGTCAGGAAGTTCCTCCTAATGTTTAGATGGAATCTCTTTTCCTGTAGCTTGCATCCATTGTTCCAAGTCCTATTCTCTGGAGCAGCGGATGCTTACTCTGGAGATGCTTACTGTTAATTGGGAATAAAAAATATTTGCTGAAATATGGTCAACTGCTCTTCTTTTTTGTGATGTAGAAACCTATCTCAATATTTTAAATGTTTTTTTTTCTGTCTCTGGTATAAACTTTTCTGTTAGAGAAGTAACACCGAATAGCATCAACTTCATTTGGTAAGTAATGACACACTGTTTCCCAGAATATGCCTTTTCAGATTGCTCTGTAGACCATAGTAAGTGCTCTGAGCAAAAGAAATATCTCCAGATTAAATTTGATAAGAGGCTGGTAGTAATAACTTAATTTGCTTGTGTTTGTGATGACTAATGCATCCCCTTTCAGCCTGGTGCTAAACATATGGATTTTTGCCTAGGAGGGGGTACAATCTGAGGCGATCCAAAGAGAGGAACAATGGCCATGGAAAGTCACGTTCTCTGAGCCTCATAGGAAGGCAAGGGCAAACCTCTTTTGAACAGATTCTGCTAAGAAAACCATAGGACAGGTGTGGTTTAGAGTTGCCACAAGTCAGAAATGTCTTGAAGGCACACAACAGCAACAATCACACAAGACTACTTGTAGCCAAAAGTCTAGTATGGGGAATTTTATTTAGCTCAAATCAAGAGGAGGTCGGCTACAAGGACCCTGCGAGACCGTCTCCCACGTGTATACCTAGAGTCCGGTGGATTTAAGAATTGGTGCAGTGATAGAATTCTCCAATTAAAGTATTATTTATTAACAGGAAAAATCACACAGCAATTTACATACATGCACACACTCATGCAAGGCTTAGGAAATCAGGGGTTAGCTTGGAAAAGTTCAAAGACAACACTACGGGTGATAATTACAGTACTACAGATGAAGCCTTCTCTGGGATCCAATTGGGTGAAGTGGTGTGGGACACAACTGTTCTGAGAGCGTGGGTTGAACGGAGGTGCTGGTAACTAGATCAGAGTACAAAGTGATGTAGGGTCCCCCTGAATTCAGACTAGCGACACTGAGGAGAGGATTCCAGGGGTTTTTAAGGGATCAACCTAGCCCCTGGCAAGGTGCTTAATTGCTTGGCTGGAGCCTGGACAAAGTCTGGCTGAAGCCTTGGATAAAGATGTTTGATTGTTTAACCTGGTCTGGCAATATTCAAGGGGAAATGGGAGACGATTAAGTCATTAGCTGGCCTATCAGGTGAGGAATCTAGGCCATCATCGCCCATCCTTCTGATTATGGAGGTGATGATTGTCCATTTGCAACTCCCACACTATCTGACTGACTATGGGGATTGGGGATTTTCCAGTCTTCCAAGTGACCTGGGCATGACCTCTTTGCCATGTCATGGAGGCACTCAGGGGGTCCACTGCAGAGTACATCTGGGGCCATGTGAAATTCATACATGCACCTAAATTCAGAAAAATGCAGTTGCTAACATACTGGGGGGAAAAAATCTTTATATTAGGCTCCCAGTAAATGCTTCTCCCCATCTCCATCTTCTTTTCTTTTAAAACTTTTAAAATTACCATTGCCACCAGTGGGATGGGTTACTAAAGGAAAAGAAATTCCTCCAAAACATCAGGAAGAACTTGTTGACAATAAGAGCTGCTCAACAGTAGAACATGCTGTCTCAGAGTGTAGTGGGGTCTCTGGTAGGAGTGCTTTGATGGTATGTTCCTGCATGATAGAAGGTTGGACTGGATGGCCCTTGTGGTCTTTCCAACTCTATGATTCTATGATTTTTCTAGAACTGGAAGTGATGTGGCAGCCAATTTTTTGTTTTGACCAATGGGGGGAGGGTTGGGGAGTGGGGAAAGAAAAATTGCTGCCTTCAGGGGTGGTTTGCAGAGTTTGGGGGTGTTTGTGAGCAAAATAAATCACCCGCATTCTGGAGGCTTTTGGAATAACCTGGGAAACATGGCAGGGCAGGAAAAAATGCTTGATTGAGGCCCACATGCAGCCTGAAGGCTGTACTTTCCTCACTCCTGCCATAGATCTTAGTGTAAGCCTGTATAAATTAGGTCCCAATATTCCTATGAATGGCATACTGTGAGATGAAAGGGGCCTCCATGCTAAGTTATTATGAACGGAGAGTTTCTGTAACTTACTAGAACTGCTCCCATTCCTTTAAGTTTCTTGTCTTCCAGTCTTACGAACCAACTGAATAACAGGCAGGAATAAGAAAAGTGACCTTGGAGCATTACATCTCTAAGAATTCCCCATTGCTGGCTTGGATGTTCTGAGAGTTTTAGTTTTCAGGTTTTTTTCCTAAGCTTTGGCTGTGACCAAAGACGTGATTGGTCCTTCTTGACAACTGGACAGTGGTCCATTGCCCCTCTTGCAGACTGGTTTTGTATATAGAGAAAGCATCTTTTCTTTCCCCCCGTGATTGACAAAAAGGGCATTTGAGGGTAAGTGATGGGTGACTGCAGCCTCCTAGATGAACAGGCAGAAAGGAAACCCAGTGGCCTTGCCTGAACTTGCCTCCAGGTCAGAGCAAAGAATTGAGTTTGGTAGGGTTTGCATAGAGAGATGCCTGGGGCTGCTACTAGAGTCAGGAAGAAGAAGCTTTTAAAGCAAATAATCAGAGCTTTAACGAGATTAAATGAATAAATATTGCTGTTAAGCACTGACAGCTTTGCAAACATAGCAAATCAAAGAGAGAACAAGATGGCATGTGCCCTTCAGGTCCCCTCTAGTTGACATATGGTGGGCAGGTCTGCCTTGCCTCCTGGGAACAGCCTTATCATGTTAGTGAAAAGCACAGGTGGGGGATGGCAGCTGCAATTCTCATGAGGACTAGCGGTATGATCAGTATGGACATTTTCACAATCCTTGTGTGGACTCCAAACACCAGGTATGCTGCAAAACTCTACAGCTCCTGGGAGAATCTACAGTCACACCCACACTTGCATATATTATACTCAGATTTTATTGTTGTAAGGAAGCTGAAATAGCTATTTTACATTTAAATGAACATTCTAAAGGCATCTTAGCATTCATTGTAAATTATGGACCTGGAAGAACGGGGAGGGGAAAAACCATAATGAACCTTATTTTTACTCTTTCATCTTTGATATTCTTTGTTATTTTCATTTCATAAAAAACAAAAACAAAAACATATAAACATATATTTCTCAAGCTTTCACAACTACACCCATTTACAACCTTAACTCACACAATTGACAATATAGACAATACAATACAATACAATACACCTTATATTACACTAACAATCCCCATACATCTACATTCAAACCAACATCACTCCAATTTAAAATCGACTTCCTCGAGGCTATAACTGTGGTATCTTACATTAAATTAATATCTCTAGTATTTTGTCACATTAAAAAAGAAAAAATCTATCTTAACTTCTATATTCTGAAACAATTATTTCTAAATGTTCCTTTGTTTTTATTCTATATACATGTCTATTTTTTAACTATCCTTGTCTATGTACTCTATTTGCATATGTATATATGATACAACCTATATTTGTTTTAATTTCTGAAATCATTAAACCATTTAAGTAACTTTTGAATCTCCCTCTCATTTCGATTAACACTTTAAATATTTTCATATCATTTAACTTCCTTACGTATCCCTCTATGAATGCATTTCGTGTTGGATCCATTCAATTACCTCTATCCATTCCTAATTAAATTTCTCAATTGGTTTATTTCTTAACATTTGAGTTAATCTATCCATCTCAATATATTCTAATAGCCTTGAATACTATTCAGTTATTTCTGGAGCTTTATTTTGCTTCCAAGTAGCTGCATAAGTTATTCTTGCTGCTGTTATCATATAGAAAATTTATTTCCGTGTTTCTTTTCAAATTTTTCATCCATTATTCTTAACAATAATACTTTAGGGTCTTTTTCTAGTTTAAGTTGAAGTATTTTCTGAATTTTATAGCTGAAATAGCTATTTTACATTTAAATGAACATTCTAAAGGCATCTTTGCATTCATTGTAAATTATGGAACTGGAAGAACGGGGAAGGGAAAAACCATAATGAACCTTATTTTTACTCTTTAAAATTGGGTTTGTCATGGTCATTTATTTTCTTTTTATGAACCTGGGCTTTCTGTCGCTTACCTAGAACTTCTTCCCTTCCTTTAAGTTTATTGTCTTAGCTGGTGCCTTTCATTCAGAGTTTGCGGCAGACTCTGAATGGAACCTCCAAAGGCCACAGCACTGCTTCCCCACCACGCTGCTACTGGTGGTGCCTTATGTTCAGAGCCTTGCCCATCTGCTGTGCTAGAGTATGAAAGGGACCTCCGGAGGCTGTGGCCACTGCTGTGGGGGGTCAGGTTGGCACTGCCCCTCCCCCCCACCAGCATCAGTCTGGATAGGTTGTGAGTGGCAGGCCGGGGTCAAGCAGGCAAGCGAGGCAATGGAGGAAGAGTTGAGCACATCCACAGCCCTTTCTGGTCAGTGAGTGACACCAAAGGGAGTTATGCCACTGGGCCAGAATCCTGTATCAGCTACTTAAGTGTGTATCTGAGGAAATAAGACAAGTTTTGGAAAGTGTATGCTTCCAACTTCTTTCTTTCCCTCAGTAAGTCACATGTGCTACAAGATCCCTTTCTGTACATAATTAAGTAACCTTTCCTTATCCGACCCCCCTGCCCACCTAATGGAAACATTATTTATCTGACATTGGTTCTTATCAGAAGAGTGGATTTCCTTCTCTCCATGCAGTGGGTGCCCAGTAGAGTAGGTTGTGGAGGGAGTTACAATTGTGACAATAGTGCCACAATTATGACTAAGTAGCGATCCTGCTAAGGGATGTGTTGGCTTAGCAGCTAAGATGCCAATTCTGATGCCCACAAGGTCAGCAGATCAGCAGTTCGAGACCCAATCACTGCCTGATGGAGTTAACTCCCATCACTAGTCACTAGTCCCAGCTTCTGCCAACCTAGCAGTTTGAAAGCATGTAAAAGTACAAGTAGATAAATAGGTGTCACTTTGATGGGAAGGTAACAGCATTCCATGTGCCTTGGTGTTTAGTCATGCTGGCTACATGACCACGGAGTTGTCTTTGACAACACTGGCTCCCTTGTCTTAGTAACGGAGAGGAGTACCACCCCCTACAGTCAGACATGACTTGACAATCACGTCAAAGGGGAAATCTTTACTTTTACCTAGTGATCCTGAACACAAAATAGTTACCTAGAGTTACTCATCTGTAATTGTTTCATATTCATGATTGCTCCATGAGAGGCTATAAAAGCAAATGCTGATGTTATGCTGACACAAACTAGGCCAGGGCCAGAGCAATCCTAAGTAGAATCCAACACCTATAAGCTGGGAAGGGTTTGGATTAAGCACAGTTTCAGATGGACTAGATTTAGATTCACCTTAGGGTCACCATAAATTGGAACCTACTTGAAGGCACATGACAAAAACAACAGGTTGGCTCACCTAGCCCTCAGTTATCTTGGTGAATTAAGATTGTTCTCTAGGATCACTGTTTCTTTCTTTACTACAATGCCCATTTCTACTACATTTGTACATTGGTATTATGCCTTCCCAAGGCAAGTTCTTGTTATATTTTCTATGCATGCCATCAAGATTGCATTTAGTAATTAGTACTAATGACACAGCAGGTGGCCTATACTAGTAATCTGGCCTCCCACAGTGAATCTGATTTTATTTCCCGTCATATTCTAATGCTTTTGACATATTTCTCTGTGACTAATTTATGATTTTCCTCATAACATAGCACATCAAAATCCCAGCCCCAATGTGATTCTACATGATAAAAGCACAGTGGCTACTGCCACACAATGTGGTACATATTTTAGGCAGTTCCTTTCCCCTTGTATTGATTTTTACTGTGTTTGTGTGTAAAATAGGACGGAGTGGAGAGCTCAGTCCCAGAGAGTTGTTGTTCGGAGCCAGCTTAGTGTAGAATTTCTGGTTTTCGCTGAGTTTTCTGGTAGGCTGTGGCCCACTTTATAAAACTGCCATATTTAATATAACACAATCCAGTTGACACAGTTAATGTTTCTCATTCCCATAGAGAATGAGGAGGCCATGTGGTAATGATCTACCATCAGCTTAGAGTCAATGACAAGACCAAGTGACAAAACTTACATTATGGCTGTCTGCACCATACCTGAGGCAGCAGAGACTAAACAGAGGAAGTTGCTTTTTAGAGCTGTGTAGTTTTGAACCAAGAGCTGAAATGCTAACAAACAAGCAAGCTGGTTCACACACACACACACACAAGACTCAAGAGTTATATTAGACTCAACAGAGAGATATGATAATGAGTTTTTCATTTTACCATTTATTTTTTACAGACTTGCAAAAATCTATGATAAGCCTTTGTTTATAAATACTTTAAATGTACAGCATGCATGAAAATAGATTTAAAAAAAACTTGTTTAAGAAATTTATTACAATGAAGCCATTTACCCATTGTGACTTTTAAAGCATTATTATTATTAATTAACATATTAGAACTCTAGGGACATATAGTACAGTTGCTAACCTGTATAGTATAGTGACAGTTTTGGACTAGAAGCAAAAAGATCTGGATTCTAACCTAATTAGCCCCAAAGGGGTCATTCACACTTGCACTTAAACTGGTTTGAGTTGAATAGATCCAGGATCGCAGAATCGATTTGAACCCAAAAGAAGTTCACACTACATTTTCCATTACCAAATGCCTCCATGTCTATTTAACATGGTTCACGTTCACACTTACTTTTGCACTGCAACAAAATGGATTCTCAATCTTGGGCGTGTTCAATTCATCCCGGTTCTTTTTTTAAAATATCAATCATATGGTGCGCATGTGCATGTTTCCAGTTACGTAAGTCTTTTTCTTTGTGCTGGCCATGTGCCGTAATAATAAATGTTGTTGTTTCCAGTTACGCAAGCACTTGGAGGTGTGGCCGCACACATCAGCTGTCCTTATGCATCCCAGGGGGGAATAACCCATGGCACCCATGGATCCACCCATGCCAGGGTTGAATCCCCCATGACAGCCATGGATCTATGCATGCCAGAGGAGAATTCCTGCCATGGCACCAGTGACTCCCTCCCATGAACCCACACAAATACGACAGTTCACAGAAACTGTCAAAAAATAAAATAAAAAAAGACGGCGCTCCACGTCCCCCCAAAAGGATCCATCTTCAAAAGAATCAGTTCAGGAGGACTTGTGCTGATAAACCGCAATTTAGCCCAAATGCAATCGGGTTTCAAATCAGCTTGAGTGTGAATGATTTAATCCAATTTGCAAGTTGGTTAAAATCATAGTGTGAATGGGGCCAAAGCTTTCTGGTTAAACTTGTCCTGGTGTTTCAGCCTAATCTGCTTCACAGAGTGGTTGTAAGAATACAGAAAAGAGTGGGAAAGGTGAAGAATAATGCTGATCTTCTTGGAAGAAGATAAGGGTAAACACTAAAACATAAACAAAGCAGAATGTCTTTCCTCAAACCTTGTCTTTATCTTTCACTAATCCCATTTTACTTTTGGTCTGATGAGCCAAAAGAAATTAGTTTCTCATTCATTCTACATTTGTCAAAGTTGACTCACATGCTCATTCCATGTGGTGGATCTGGATACCACACCCCTTCAGATTGCACTCTGTATGTGCAGATAGCAATAAGAAGCAATGGGGAGGGTGAATCTACTATGAACCTGCAATATCCATTTGTTGTTAACTGTCCTCGTGCTGACCCCTACTCATGGTGACCCTGTAGATGAGACATCTCTAAGACCCCCTATCTTCTACTGGTCTGTTTAGGTCCTGTAGATTCATCCTGAGACCTCCCTGATTGTATCTAGCCACCTGACATACAGTCTTCCTCTCTTTCTACTACCTTATACCTTTCATAGCATTAGTGTCTTTTCTAATGAGCTGTGTCTACTCATGATGTGGCCAAAGTACGACAGCCTCAGTTTCATCATCTTGGCTTCCAGGGAGAGTTCAGGCTTGATCTGTTCTAGGACCCATTTGCTTGTCATTTTGGCTGCCCATGGTATCCTTAGCACTTATCTCCAGCATCTCAAATAAGTTGATTTTCTTTTTATACGCTTGCTTCACTGTCCAGCTCTCACATCCATGCATGATGATGGAGAATACAATGGCTTTGGCGATTCTAGCTTTAGTACCCAGTTGTATACCCATAAACCTATATACCACTATAGCCATCTTGTGGTAATATTGGCTGATTTGTAGTAACATATCATGTCTGTTCTCAGTGACAGACATGATGCCAATGCAGTGAAGAGAGCAAATCAAGAACCCAATGTAGATTGGTGTGGATCTTTTACTAGCTCCCTTCACGGACTGGATGAGGAAACTGGTGTTATTCTGATGCAGAGTAGAGAAAAGCTCTTTTTAAAGATAACAACTGTCAAAATCCACCACCGGACATTGACCATGCTGGCTGGGGGATTCTGAGAGTTATAGTCCAGAAAAGTAACTTTTCCTTCAAGCTCTGATATGGTAACATTTTCTAATAGAAAGCATCCAGATCTGATGCCCTTTTCCACACTGGGCAGATTGTTATTGAACGATGCCACCATTTTTGCTTATTCACTAGCAAGCTGGTAGATCTGGACAGGGCTGTTGATGACAGGGTGACTTGGAGTTCTCTCACTGATATGTTCATCACAAGTTGAAGGTGATTTTGTGGCAGTTAACAGCAACAAATCAGGCATAGTTTTAAAGCTGGGCTGGCAAATACAGCTCACAATAGGCTGTTAATGTGAGGGCCTTTGCTATTGCCTCTGCTGGACAGTGCTGAAGAAGCCTAAGAACGGAGGGCCATACTTACGTTCTCACTCCCCCCCTTTTTTAAGCATGTATAGGAAGCATGTATGGAAAGTGGTGTTTGGAACCATTGACAGAAATCTTCAATTAAGCAAGAATTTGTTACAGTGAGCTAAATAGTTGGGAAAGAGGAAACATGGGTTTTCTGGCTTATGTATAGTGACATGAATAAAAGAAAAAGGATGTGTGGAAGTGGAGTCAAGCCTGAGAGTATTGCTTTACATGTTAAGAAGGAACATAGTATAAAATAGAAAAAGGGAACACACCAGGGGTCTATTGCCCCCTGTACCATGGCATGTAGTCATTTGTGCAAGTGTGCCTACACACTTGTTTCCCTCCAACAGCTTTAAAGCACAAAATGATGTGCTTTAAAGCACAGAGTGTGGATGGGGTTGTGGAGCAGATAAAGCTTAGTGGTGCAGTTCACACCTCACAGAAATACACATGTGCTGGCATCCTGTTAAGCAGTTATGAATGTGTAAGCTAGACTTACACATTCACAACTGCTTGGCATTCATTGTGGAGATTATCACATTACCAAAAAATGTGACTTATCCCCAATGGGATACAGTTGCGTTTTGGATTAATAGCTGATTTTATCACATTTAAATTGCTGCCGCTGCTACCGGGCAACTGCAACCTGGCTGTATCTGGCCACAAAATGGGAGCTTGCAGTTTTGGAAAAGTGGTTGGATAAGTGTGGCTGGGACCCAGGATGCAGCCGGGCTGTATTTGCCTGGCAGCAGCAGCAGCAATTTAAATGTGATAAAATCAGCTATTAATCCAAAACACAACTGTATCCTGTTGGGGATAAGTCAATTTTTCTGGTAATGTGATAATCTCCTTAGGCATGATTGTAAATGCCCTCTCCCAACCTACTTTAACTGCTAGCAGCAGCACCAAGCAATGGAGGTCTGTTCTACTGGCAATTGAGGCACAGCAGGGTGATGTTTCCAGCCACCTCCCAGCAGTGATTTGTGGTGTGACATTCAGAAACTGGACTCTGTTGCAACCTCTTGTCACACTACAAAGGAGGCTGGAAATGACACCATGCTGCATCCTGATCACCAGGAGAACTATCATTTGGTTTTGGGGGAGCTGAGTCAGGGGATGATACATAGTTATGCATTAATAGCTATGTCTGTGAAATAGGGTCTCTGCCATGGTCCTCTGAACATCTCCACCCCATGATGTAAGCTGGGGGAACTGGCTTTCCAAATATTTTGGATTACAGCTTCCACAATCTCTCGCTATTCTTCATGCTAATTGGGGCTTCTGTAAATTGAAGTCCAAACCAGAGGTTCCCCATACTGGTCATATGATCATACAGTCTATTCTCTAAAATTAA
Organism: Phrynosoma blainvillii; assembly: GCA_026167975.1. Lineage (NCBI taxonomy): Eukaryota > Metazoa > Chordata > Lepidosauria > Squamata > Phrynosomatidae > Phrynosoma > Phrynosoma blainvillii. The sequence goes on along the minus strand of JANUYF010000002.1, from coordinate 119,708,675 downwards.
TTTACTACACTCCTAATTTCTGCAGTTTGGTGACAGCTTTCTGGGGTTTCAGCAAGGGTTCTTCCTAATCCAAAATGAAGAAGCCAGAGTAAAAGAGACCCCTTCTCCATGCAAATCCTGTGCTTTACCATTGAACTACATCTCTTGCCTTCCTTTGCCTTGTCTCTGGGCTTGTCTACATTTTTTATAAACCCTGAATTCCCCCTGGGTTTGCTTCATGCTGCTTACGTTGTTGTTGTTGTTGTTGTTGTTGTTGTTGTTGTGTGCCTTCAAGTTGTTTCCAACTTATGGCAACCAAGGTGAACCTATCATGGGGTTTTCTTGGCAAGAGTTATTTGGAGGAGTTTTGTCATTACTTTCTCCTGAGGCTATGATACCCACCTGATGGGTTTCATGGCTGAGCTGGGGATTGAACCCTGGTCTCCAGAATCGTAGTCCAACACTCAAACTACTATGCCATGCTGGCTCTACTGGTGTTTACATTACACAAGACTAAAACCTTGAATCGAGTCCGGGCTGTTTTTACAATGCCTGGATTCGATTCGGGGTTTCCATAATCTGCCCTCCTATGTGGTCCCTGTGAGCATCCCAGCTGAGTATGGGTGAGCATCCCTGTGGGTGTGGGTCATTCTGAGGTCAAAATGAGACTGGGTGCCTTGTTCTGACTTCAGAACAACTTGTGCCTGCAGTAGCAGCACTGGCCAGCTTAAAGGGATGGAGTGGGAAGACAGCTGCTCATCAGTGACCAAAAATCTATAGCAGTTAAGGAGTGGATTTGGGAGGGATTTGGGGCCAGAATATTCCAGGGGCAGCCTGGAGTTTTCTTAAAAATGTGAACAAGTCCCACGACTTACTTTTCTCCCTTTTCCCCAAGCTTCATCGCCACAAGCTATAATCCTTAGCTGTGAAATATTTGGGATTTCTGGCACTGCTGTTCTGGAGCTACTGCCCTTCCATCTCCCCTGGATTCGATAATAATACAAATAATATAGTGCAAAAACAATAAAGTGAACATTTTAGCAGTAGCTTTCCCTCGAGCACCTGGCATGTTTTCTTTATGACACAGTGCAGGCTTCACAACGCACAATAGCGCAGAAGAGGAAATACAGGATGTGCACATATGTATCAAATTGCTAAAGCCTTAAGGGGTGGCCTGTAGTTCTGGTAGATGGTGGCCTCGTTTAATGTTAACCCTGCACCTGGCTTTTTTGAAGGTACATTAGCAAGCCTTGGCTGCAGAGGTCTTTGAAAACATAATTGATTGTCATATTCATATCAAGGATGCCTTAAAAAAAGAACTTGATATAGAGCAAGAAAAAAAACTGTTGGGGAGCCTGAATGCTACACGATTGTCAGTAGACAGGTGTGGCTCAGCAAGAAACAGTATTGGTCTGAGCTCACAAAATAAAGAGGAGAGTTAATGAATCATTGAAAATTGGGACAATGTAAACAAGCATGGGTTGCCCTCAAAATGGCTACTACTCAGTAATAAGTGTGCTGGTTAAATGCTCTCAGAGAGTGCTGTGGAAGAAATCTGTGTAGGGAAATGGGATGGAAAAGAATTTCTGTGGTTTTGTGATTCTCATCAAAATTGTCTATATTGCTTCTCCGGAAACTTGCTGTTGGGCAAAAAGCACTTTGCTTCAGAAATTTGCACAACTGTGAAGCTTGCAGTATGTTTTGAATGCATGAAATCATACACATTTAAAGAATGCAAATGGCTAAAAATGTGTGCAGTCAACAATCAGGCACAAGCGCACTTGAGTGAATGAGGAAAATACATACAAAGAGGCATACATTACGGAAAGTATGCAAATAAATTCATATGTTGTGGAAAATACATATGAATTTCCAGACAGGGCTGGGGCCTTTTTGCACTACTCAGTTATAGTGCTATGATTTCACTTTAACTAACTTGAGGGCATACCAGGGAATCCTGGGGTTTGTAGATCACTTTGGGTAAGAATTCTAAATGCCCCTCCCTCAGCTGCAAATCCTAGATTCTATTTCTAGTGGGGTATTCAGCGGAGTGTGTGTCAACCTGGTGCAATTGTGGGAAGGGACTGCCTTCTGGTATGTATTCCCATGTCTTTCCATGGGTAGACTGGGACTCCTGGAGGCTGAAGTTCCTGGGAAGGACCCAGTCCCCCTGCCTTGAGGCAGCAAAAGAGTTGGCCAGGATGCTGTCTTCAAGTAACGGCAAACTCCTGGAGTCCTTTCCTCTCACTGAATGGTGCCTGGACCCCTTTGGGACTTTCAAACAAGGCCAGTAGTCCAGAACATCCCAGGATATGGACAGTTCCTTTGGGTGCTCCAGCTGTCAGTAGCAAGTACACTTGAGCTGTTCTCATTTATAGTGGCCCAATCTACCATTGGCCTGGTGACTCCCAGGCTGGAGGTGACAGCATTAGTTGCTGCAGTGGCATTCCTAGTGTTGGAGTCACCTGGTGTGGGTGCTGAGGGAGCAATGGTAGCAGCCTGCTCTGCCCCCTGGCCAGCTTCAGAGACCAGCCACAAGCCAGCAAAGGGACCAGGAAAGGTGAGAGGAGCAGGTGAGCATGATCACCCCCCTTCCCCAATGCCTTGGCTAGCTCTCTTGCACATGCATCCTTCCTTCTCTGCTGCCTTGTCACCCTCAGCTGAGAGCGCCAGGGCAGCAGAGAAGGTGCAGGAATCAGCAGCAGCACTCTCCCCCCGCATACACACACACTGGGAGGAGGCCCAACCAGGTGTCACCTCTCCTCTCAGGTGTCACCCGGTGCAGTCCGCACCCCCCCACACACAACTTCTAGTGATGCTATTGAGTTACTGCACTGAGGTGACGGCAACCCTAGGAGATTACCACACAAGGCACTAATGATGGAATTTAAATGGAATTACAACTTATGATTCCTCTCCTTTTTTTGCCTGACATTGGGGGGCTGTAGACAGGCATCTCTAGGCCGCCCCAGGAAGCAGAGGATCGAGGCTGCTGCTGCCGCATGCCACAACCCCGATCCTCCCTTTTGCCACCCTGAAAAGAGCGGCAAAATGCCGTTCCTTTCAGAGTGTCAAAAGGCCGCCCTAAGAGCTGGTGCACGGCTCTTTAGCACCCCTTCCAGTGCAGCGCATCAAAACGCTGTGCCGGAAGGATGTCCTAATGCTGCACACCGTGAGTAATGGTGCATGGCATCAGGATGCCACCGCCGTGGGGTTGGGGCAGCCAGAATGTGGCTGGTCCTCCCCTTCTCTGCTTCCAGGCTGGCCCTTTGGGCTGGTCTGTAGAGGCCCACTGTCACTCTTCCATTGCTGCTCAATTGTTTTACCGTTACTATCATGCAATTTTGCATTGACAGGTATCTCTCACTAATACAAAATTGTGCAATAATAACAGTATAATGATGGATCAGCAACGGATGAGTGACGACATCATGAGAAAAGGAGAGGAATCATAGGTTGTAATTCTACATCAATTCCATCACTAGCGCCTTGTGCAGTAATCTCCCTAGTGTAGTTCAAGTTGGAATCATAGGGCTATAATTGCGTAGTGTGAAAGGGCCCCTAACATTAACAAAGGATAAGGTGAGAATGCAGGTGGGATTCAAAGCATGCCATGAAATCGAGACTGGGGACTTTTCACACTCCTAAGGAAAACCTAAAGAAGTTAACTTGTGAATATGTTATTAGGGGACTGAACCAAATTGCTTTTGTTGGCTGTCCATTTTAAATGTGAGTCCCTTTCTAAAACGATCTTTTCAAATGGGAAGTTTACATGGTGATAGTTTTTGAACCATAAAACTGGCTTTTAATTCTCCTGCAAAGTCATATACTCATGACACTTGGGAAATATGTATGCAGTTTGTTTAAACAAAAAGAGAAGCAATTTCCATTTTTATTTAGGAAAAAAATAGTTCAAGGATGACGTGAGAATTCTCTATGAGACATGATTTTCCCAACACAGCCCTCTTTCCAAATGCAGATAATGGTGGATCACTGTTTTGTTTTGTTTTGTTTTGTTTTTAAATATCTAGAGTTTTAAATACTGTACATCGTTTCATTAAAAACCCATCCCCAGTAAATGGCATCACAATTATATGAGTGAGGTGGGGTAAAGGAGTAACAAGATTTTTAAATGTGATGATGTCTCTTTTTCTGGGCAATTGATTGAAGTTCATGTTTTATTTAATGACTACCTCCCCCTCCCCAGCACACAGACACACTTAGTGTATTTGAAAAGCTGTGATTTGGACATAATTTGGTTGTTAAAGTCCTACTGATATAACTAGGATTTACTTTAAATAGCTTAACAGTATGTAGGATTGCAACTGCAATCTGTTCCGTTTATAGTTAAAAATAAATGGTCATGAAATGGCAAAAGTTAATACAGAAGTTAATTTTAAATGTTATGGGAATAATGAGGTGAGAGACTGTGGAAAAAATGATTTTGGAACTATTCCTTTTCAAGAAACCTCTTTTTAATTTTGTCATAATATCCACTGCTTCTTGTACTTTTATTCTCTTCATGAGCAGCCCAAACCAATGCACATTTTCTTGGAAGTTAAGTCCTACTCTCTTAGTGTGTAGGTCTGATTAGTGCATAAGGTTCTCTTGTTTTTCTCTTTGAAAATTTCTATTTTTGTTCATACTACAGCCTGCTTTCCAAGATATTTCTATTAAAATGTAAGTTCAGAAAGGTCCTCAAGTCAACAAGAGACACTGGGACTGCTTATTTAAATTCTTCTGTGTGATTTCAGCAACCTTATGATCATTTCCTCTGTTTTTGAAAATAAGCTCTAGATTGATCTTCAGAAAGTTAAAAATCCTTGGTCAGAATTCTTTGCCAATGGAGTAATGCCTGCAGTAAATAGAATTGAGCAGTTTCGCAACATCCATAATCAGCAAGGGGATGCCATGATGTCACTAAGTAGGGGGGTCAGTGAAGTGACTTTTGTGCATTGGGACAGATGCACATTACGGCCAATGCACAACACATGTTGGTGCATGTCAGACACTCCCAATGTACACTGGGACTCCTGTTGGTGCCCTGATACACATCTTCTCAATTTACTAGGAGGGTATCTTAGTTCCTCTGCTATGTAACTAGTAAAGTTACACAACATAGACTATACTATAGAATCACAGCCCTCATTTGGAGGTCAACATGGCTTACATAATATCATAATCCTATGCAGGTTTTATTCAGAAGAAACTCATATTATAGTGGACAATGTTTACTCCCAAGAAAATGTTCATGGGATTGTAGTCTCAACACATTCCTAACAGGAAGGAAGGAAGGAAGGAAGGAAGGGGATGGGCAGGTAAGCAAGCAAGCTAGATAGTTCATCATCTGATTAGTCCTTTGTGCCTTAAATCTAGCCTGGAAGAACAATTTGTATTTAATTAATGCTTTGAATTTTAGAGGACCAATGTCAGTCAGTCAGTCAGTCAGTCAATTAATTACTGTGCTTGTTCAAAGGATTGGGACTTCAAGAGAACAAAAATCTAGTTGCTCCCAAGCATGCATCTTTCATGTTCCTCCATTCCATTATATTTGAGGACTGCACTTACTGTGAATGAGAAATTGTACCTGACACTGGGGAGAGAAGGCTCGCTTGCTTGTTTGCTTGCCTGCCTACCTACCTTCCTATACTGTCCCTCAGTTACATTCCCATGCCAGTCCAGTCGACCTCCTCTCACCATAATAAGGAAGATGAAAATGCAAACACCACCATCACAAACTACAGCTCCTTATTTGTAAGGAAATTGTATTTACATCTTTAGAGACCTTGCCTTGGGATGAATTTCCATAACTTATGCTTCTGCTATGACAGTATGGCAAGAAAAAGTATCCCATAAAGTAGGAACAATATGCTACCCACTGACAAGACACCCAGCCTACATAACAGTTTCACATTCTGCTCTGGTCTGCCACCTTTACACTTCAGTACTCTCATCCCATGTGTTGTTGTTGTTGTGTGCCTTTGACTCTAAGGCAAACCTATCATGGGGTTTTCTTGGCAATAGCAATAGCAATAGCAAGTACATTTCTATACTGCTTATCAAAACACTTACGCACTCCCTAAGCGGTTTACAATGTGTAAGCTAAGCTGGGCACATTTTAGTGACCTCAGAAGGATACAAGCCTGAGTCAACGCTGAGCCCCTAGCTGGTACTGAACTCATAACTTTGTGGTTTGTGAGTGAGTGGCTACAGTACAGGCATTTAACCATTGCACCACCAGGGCTGTTGGCAAGGATTGTTCAGAGGAGGTTTGCCATTACTCATCCCATGTACCCAAACTGAAACACAGTCTAATGTAGGGGTAGGCAACCTTTTTGAGCCGGGGGGCCAGGTTGCTGTCCCTCAGACAATTGGGGGGCTGAAGCACCAAAAATAAAAAAATAAATAAATAAAAATAAAAAATATGCATGCACACTCTCTCAGCCCCAGAAAAGCCATGGCAAAACCCCTGTGGAGATTTTGCCAAGAAAATCCCAAGAACAAGTAATAACAACAATAATCAATATCATTATGGTGGGGGGTGGCGGCAGCAGGACCGGCCTGGGGCCGGTCCAAAGGCCTCGGGGAACCGCATCCGGCCCCCGGGGCCTTAGGTTGCCTACCCCTGGGCTAATGGATATATGAATTGCTTTATCCTGAGACTGAACATTGGTCCATATAGCTCTATTTATATAGCTCTGACATTAGTTTTATAAGATCTCAGGCAGAAGGTTTTCCTATCATCTGCTGTCTAGTCCTTCATCTGGAAGTGATAGATCTCTGTTTATGCAGAAATACTGTGGGGTGCAATTTTAGTCTCCCAGGGTGTTAGCCCTTTTAAAGGTAAACTAAAATATGCAGGTATGAAAGTTAAACTTGTTAGAGTTCAGCTTTCATGAGTAGAACAGCAAAAAATTTGGGTTCGATTATAATGTAATATGCCCTCCAAAAGAATGCTCTTATTGGTGCATCCAAACAACAGCCCACTTTTTTTTTTAATTTAAGTAAGTGGTTGGGTGTTTAGGGCATGTGGATATATGCAACACTGTGTAGATATGGGTGAATCTATCAATTTTTGTTTCACTTGGTTTCTTTTTTAAACCTTAAATCCATTTGTATCAATTTGAGAGTCAGTTTGGTGTTAGTGGTGGAGTATGACTCTGGAGATCAGGGTTCAATTACTCTATTGAGCATTTTTAAAAAAAAAAAATCCACTGGGTGACCTTGGGAAAGTCACACTCTCTCAGCCTCAGAGGATGGCAATGGCAAAAAACCCTCTGAAGAAACCTGCCATGAAAACCCTATGGACCTTATCACACGGGGGTCTAAAGCAGTCCCATCCCCGTGGCATCCCCGTCCCATCGCGCTTCCCTTACCTGTGCGATCAAACGACGTCGCAGGGAAACCCCGCCCATCCTCGTTGCACCCCAGTCGCATCCCCGTCCCATCGCGCTTCCTTACCCCGTTCGATCACACAACGTCGCAGGGAAACCCCGCCCATCTCTGTCGCATTCCTGTCGCATCCCCGTATCATCCCGCGACTTTTGGCTTCCTGGTCAACATGGGAATTACATTTCCCGCGACCTGAAGGAAGCGCAATGGGACGGGGATGCGACTGCTTGGACCCCGTGTGATAAGGTCCTATGATAGGTTTGCTTTAGGGTCACCATAACTAAAAAAATGACTTAGAGACAAACAACAACCATTTGTTTTCTTTTGATATATGCAGAAAATTTGGACACTTTTCCATGTGTCATACATTTCTGTACACTTTCACATAATATAAGTACTCCTCTCCCCCCCCCCCCCCCCCCCGTAGCTTTCCCAGATAGAACATCTTTTTATACATTATTTTCCCTTAGGCTGCATTGGCACTGCAGAAATAATCCAGTTTGACACTACTTTAACTGCCATGGCTCAGTGCTATGGAATCCTGGGAACTGTTTTTTGTTGTGGCACCAGAGCTCTTTGACAGAGAGGGCTAAATGTCTCACAAAACTACTTTCCCCAGAATTGCATTGAGGCAGTTAAACCTCAATTATTTTGGAAGCAAAATCATTGTATTTCATGCAAAAATAACCTTTATTTAATTGCTGCTGACAAAAAGAACTGCTGATATTTTCCTCTCATGCAGAATGAAAAATTCATCATGATTGTTGAGTTATTTTTTAAAAATGAAGGAGATTATTTCATGCCAAATCTGTGATGGCATAGATGCAGGTTGTAACAGTCTTATTGAACTGACCTGTGCCTGGTCTGTAGGCAGCCTGTATCTAATCTGGGTTTCTCCTGCAACTTTTCAAGAATGGGATTTTCCTGTACTTGAAAACCTGCTGGAGAAGCTCAGGTTGGATACAAGCTGCCTATTGCCCGGGCATGGAAAGTGCAATAAGGTCCGTCAGTGATGGTTACAACCTGTGGATTTGGCATGCGATAATCTCCAAAGTGTCTTGATCAGTTGAGGCACCTTTCTCATGGAAGAGAAGAACATCTTCAAATATTTTTAGTGTGTTCCCCTTAAATTAGGATCCATAGTACCTACCCAAGGCTTGTTGTTGTTGTGTGCCTTCAAGTTGTTTCTGATTTACGGCAACCCTAAGGAGAACCTATCACGAGGTTTTCTTGGCAAGTTTCTTCAGAGGGGGTTTGCTGTCCTCTGAGGCTGATAGTATATGACTTGCCCGAGATCACCTAGTGGGTTTCACGGCTGAACAGGGATTCAAACCCTGTTTTCCAGAGTCATAGTCCAACTTTCAAACCACTACACCATGACGCTAGCCAAGTTATTTTGCCATCTGAGGCTGTATAACACACAAATACTTTTCTTCTTTGGCGGTAGAAATGTGCAGCAGTAGTAGATGTTTTTCTCCTCTGATAGTCCTGTCTTCACAGAATCTAATTTCCTGTGACCCTACCACATAGCAATCACAAACATTTATCACCCAGCCTGGGGAGGAGGGAGATGACGATCCACATTCATCTTTACTCTTCCTGTTTAGAACCTTAGAAACACAGCTGTTTTCTCTCCTTTCTTTGTCTCTCTCTGCTTTACGCTCCTTCAATACAGCAAGTGAGTTTTGTTGTTGGAAGAAAAATATTCCCCATTTTGGTGCCTCTCTGCCTGTGTGGATTCATTTAGCTTGCAAGTCAAACAGTGGTAGTGATGGTGCAGGAATTCTTTCTGCCTGTAGCCATAAAACTTTATTTGCACTGAGGAGGAAAGGGGGGGAAAATTAGAAGCAGCGGTTTTGCCAGACCCATGGCTGAATGTTAAATCTGCAGCAGATGCCTCCCTCCATGTCAAATGAGGGCTATCCGAATAACTATGAGGTCAGTATGACTTCCCTCTTGCCCGATAGAATTTGCTTTGTTCAGAAAGCCTTCGGTTTGGGGATACTGGCCTGTACTACCCAAGCATATCATTTCTGCAAAATGGTTGTCACAATAATGAAGCAGGCTTTCAGGAAAGAGTGCAACAGCATATGGTGCCCCCTGGAAACAAAAGAGTTAGAGTTAGAAGGCAATTAGGCACAGGGTAACTCACAGTTATCATTGCCAGATGTCTAGGATCACCAAGGACATTTCAAAAAATGGCATGGTGATGTGGAAGGCAGTTTTTCCCTGGGTGCCAACTAGGGTATATAGTTTTAAATACCTTTGGAAATATATTTTAGCTTTCTATACAGAGGTTGATCGTGACAAGGTAGCCATCTTTTAGGATTAGGATATGCAGGCGCAGAGAATGCTAGCCTAGAATCCACAGTGAGCCTTCCTGGGTTAATTTTGCTTAAAAGGACAGAAGATGGTGAAACCTATGGAAGACAAACATTTAACATCAAAAATATTACTTAATTCTTCTGTAAGGCTTTAATCTTTGGAAGACAAACATTTAGCATCAGAAATGTTACTTGACTCTTCTGTAAGGCTTTCAGTGGGAAAAAGACATGGGACTTTACCTCATGGGGTAAAAAGCAGAATTTTAACAGGACAAAAGCGTCCTTGGCTGGTTTTTATCAGATAACATCCTATTATTGTAGTGCACCTTTTCATTGATGCGCAAAACCTGTCAATGTGCTTTCAATCTTGCTATTATAGCACAGGTATTATGATGCAAAAAGACTCTTCAGTTCAAGCGTTACAGCCATGAGATGCCACAAGGGAGGCCTAATTCTCCTCCGTGTCCCACTTGCTATTCCAAAGCAGGCTAACTTCATGTTTGTTTGTTTGTTTGTTTGTTTGTTATTTTGCTGGCAAAAATAATTAAAAACAATTTTGAAATATTTTTTATTTTATTTTGTTGTTTTGCCATAAGTATGCAAACACAGCAAAGATAGAAATAAAAAAACCACACACAACCCAAATACCTGACAGGGACCAAGTCAGCCTGCTTTTGAATAATGAGATGCAGGAGGTGAGAGGAGAAGAATCAAGCGCTATCCTGTACATGACTGATGTAATGCTGGAAGTGAAGAGTCTGTTCACACCATAATACCTGTGCAATAATAGAGAGATTGAGAACTCACTGATACACCAGGTTTTTACACCTGTTTTTTTCAAGTAGTGCAGTTGTAGAGATGAAGAGAAGCATAAGAAATGTTTTCAAAGTGGTATGTTCCTGTTTCCTTTCATGATGCAGTTGCCACAAGGCTAGTGTGATAATGTCTTTGGCCTTGCTAGTAAAGGTATTTGTGGAAATCCAGAAGCCTGGGGGCTTCTCTAAAAGACTCCAGTTTCTTCCTAGGAGCTGAAAACAACAACAGTTTAAACAACAAGAATAGCACAGAGAAACAAAGCATGGGAAAAGGAAAAGCTGGTTGTTCCATTAGGCGTCCTGTGGTTGCAATTCTGCATGCAAGCACCAAGGAGTAAATCCCATTGAAATGGGATGACCTGGCTTCAAAATAAATGGGTTTGGGATTGTATTGCATGTCACTTTTCTTGTGGAATGGAGTTAAAACAGTTTGACATTTCAACATTAGGCTAGGATTCAGTTTGGCCACCAGATCTTTCCTGTTTAAAACAGTTTTGTTTGTGATTCCTTACTTGCAAAGCAGCTAATTCTTTCCCTCCAAAACTTGGGACTCAAGACAATTCACAAGAAGATTCTAAAACAGTCGCAGATACAATATATACAAATGATAACATTAAAAGTAGAGCCATGTTAACCATGGGATCTCAGGCGCTATTGCCCCATTTCCAGAGCACATTTTCCAAGTTCTGACTAAAATAGATTTAAACACTTACTAAGATTAAAATACAATTGAATGAAAATTAAAAATAAATTGAAAGGCACATCACAAAAATGTCCCTCCCTTGTATTATCAACAGGCATGTTAGCGGCAGAGTGCTGGTGCGTGTAGGAGGATTAAGAGGGAAGATCTCAAAACCCAGGCAGGGTGACGTAATAGAATACAGTTTTTCCAATAATTTTTACTTCCAGATAGTTCCCCCCCCCCCCCCGCAACTTTGCTATAGGTTTTACCGTAACATTTCAAATCTTTCTGACTCTTTTAATTTTGCCATTTTCTTCTTTCTTCTTCATTTAGCCTCCATGCTAACCAATGGGAAACTTTAAATTTGCATATATTTAAATCTATGTGCTTGAATATTTTTTCTTTCTCCTCAGCTAGAAGAGGAAGTAGCCCTAGAAACTGCTGCTTTTGTAGATCTCATGTCTTACTCTTGTGTACTGTATTCATTACTAAAAGATTCATGCTTCTCAGTGAAGGTGGCGGGATTTTTGTAACTGAAGGGAAAGCTGGAGCTCTTTCAGTGGTGACCATGGCTCCCTCCAGTGTTCAAAAGCAAAGCTAAGGATTCAACAGGCAGCCTTATACACATTCTCAACTATTATACTAGCTACCTAATACTTTCAAAGATCTATCTACAGATTGTATAGCAGCAGAAAGCATACCCTGTCCTTGTTTTCTAATGTGAGAATCTCAGCACCTTAACTTGCTGCCATGTTTACCATCCAAATCATGAGCCTAAACCAAATCGTTGTGTTTTTTGAAAAAAAAATCAATTTGGATCATGATTCCTTTTATGAGGTTATACTTCCAAGATTTCCAGTGCAGCTCCATGCACTGCTATTGTATGTCCCTGACTCTTATGCTTAAGAGGATTTTAAAATGGCTTTCAATCAGTGGTGACTTCCATGCCAGTGGAATGGGAAATCTGCTCTGGATTTTACTCTGAAATTCAAAGAGGCTATCCAAAATTCTGAACGTATTTGCGAGAGAGAAGACAGACTCACACCAGAATGTTAAATGATAGGTTCTTTATAGAGCTTGGACTAAAGCCTGCATGGGATTCACCACACCTCTGACATCAAAGCCACCAGCCTCCCCTGACTTTAAGGAAGGAATTAGAGCTGAAAAGTAAAATACAACCATGAAAATACCTAATTTTATCTGACAAAGGCCTAAATCCAGTGCTTAATCCCAATCAGAGTAAATCCAGTGAATGAATGGAACTTATCTAAAGGTGCATCTCTGCTGTAGAAATAATGCAATCTCACAGTACTTTAACTGCCATGGCTCCATCCTTCAGAATCCTGGAATTTGCAGTTTTGGGAGGCACCAGCACTTTAGCAGAGAAGGCTAAAGATCTTGTAAACGTACAAATCCCAGGATTCCATAGGCTGGAGATACAGCACTTAAAGTGGTGTCAAATGGCATTATTTCTACAGTATATATGCAACCTAAGTGTTGGTATACAAAGTTCCATTGATTCAATGGACCCAGATGGTGAGAGCCATCATGGTGTAGTGGTGTGAGTGTTGGACCAGGGCTCCAGGGCACCAGGGTTCAAATCTCTGCTAGGCCATGGAAATGTACTGGGCAAGTCACACTATCTCAGTCCTATGTTTGCAATGGCAAACTTCCTCTGAATAAATCTTCCCAAGAAAACCCTAGGATAGGGTAATCAGAAGTTGGTTGACTTGCTGTGGCACAACAGCACAGATGTAGTTGGGATTGACAATTGAACCCAGGCCAAATATATGCTGAACAAACATAACTCTGAATATGACACTGTGGGAATTATTTTTGTATATGTTTATATTGTCAGAGATATTTAAACCTTTGTAACTCCTTGAGGAACTTTGGGTTAGCTGCTGTGGGTGAGTTATAAGAGCTAACCCAATGGTATGATGTTGGGTTTCAACAAAAAGTTATGTTGTTTTCAAGAAATTATCATTTCATTTGTGTTGAACTGCTCACCTGTACTAATCCCAAACATTTTGGTCTATTTATCATACTTTTAAATATGACACTTTTGTGTCTAAAGAATGAGTAATGTCACTTATTGAAATATTTATCAGAACATTTTAAAAAGACATTTTACAGTCATTCAAAGCTAAGTTGCTTTGAAACATTTTTTTTAAAAAAAAAGAGCTTCTATTTCTTTAGTTTGTATCCCCACCTGCAAGGTTTTAATTACACCCCTAAGCCACTCATTGGCCTGATCATCATTTTTCTTTTTGATGTACTTGCCTTTTTCTTAGGACAGTTTTACTACACCACAGTTTTAGCATGGGGAATACTTTATTCCAGTTTGCTTTTGTGCTACATTCAGTCTCCCCCCCCCCCCCCCAAATAAATGTGATTTTGAGTGCACACTGTACTAAAATATTACCATGCAAAACAAGTTGCAGACAAGTTACCTTGTGAAAAAGTAACAATTTCAATAAATAGTATGAGATTTGGGCCCAAAGCCTGTCTATTTGGAACTCAGCTTGAACTTCAAAGATTGATTGCATTTAGATTGCAATGCGGTAATGAGTGGACAGAGAGCAAGATTCATCATTAGCTTGTTCTCTATTGTGGGTTAGCAATGCCAGAAAGCAGGTTACACCTCCTCTTTTTCCTGGTCTGCTAGCTTTGCCTGGATAGGAAATGGGAGAACGGTATGGATTATTCCACCCCAATAAGATTGCTTTAATAATATTAAGATGAGAAGAAGAAGAAGAAGAAGAAGAAGAAGAAGAAGAAGAAGAAGAAGAAGATACTGTTGATTGGATCTGGTGGCCATTTCCTTAAGCTGGAAAACTCCTGGCTACAAAAAAAGCCATGCTGCGCACCCCTGGGAGCAGCAATGAACCCTGGCTGAATCCAGGCGGTGATTTCAGTGGCTAAATCCTTGTGATAAAATCAGGATACCACCTATTTTAAATTTTAAGCTGGCCCAGGTAAGCTGGTTTAACTTGTTATGTGGTTTCCAAAGAAGAAGAGGAAGAAGAAGAAAATTCAACAATAAGACGAAAGTGCAAACCCTCCAACTGTTCTGATTTGGCAGGGTCTGTTCTGATGAATTCTCTGTTACCCCACCTTTTCAGCTGCCCCAGTTTCTCCTCCTCCCACTTTCCCCCTTTATCCTCTGCTTGCTTCAGCTGTGGCAAACTGAGCTCAAAGTGCAGAAATAGTTTCAATTAATCAACTCAATTAATTCGGCAGGGGGAAAGGATAGGAGGGGTGGAATCTTGACTTCTCAGTGGGCTCAAACAAGAGCAAATGGCTGCAGCCTCTCCTAACTTATGTTTTCCTCCTCATGAATAGAATAGAATGAATAGAATAAAATAGAATCTTTGCTACGGTCATAGATCAGCACAGATAAAAAGGGTGTACAGAATAAAAAAAGGTAAGGACACAGGTTAAAAACAGTATTTAAAGTACCCTTTCAGATTCCAGTATAACAGAACAAGATTGGTACTAGTCTATGGCAGAGGTCATTGCCTGGTGAATTTTAACCACAGCTGTACAGAATTTGGCAACATTATATGTTTTATCTGGGTTGATGTCTGAAAACAACAGAGAAGTGTAAAATTGACCAATGTGTCTTTGGAATTTATGCAGTAAAGGTGAAATAAGTCTGAGGTGAATGTCCCTGTAGTATGAGCACTACAGTTTGGAGTAATACATGCTCTGTTGTTTCTATTTGGCCAGAGTCACAGGGGCATAGTCTGTCTAAGAAGGGGGTCTTCTTATATTGGCCTTCAAGGACAGCTGAGGGGAGGGCATGAAATTGTGCCAAAGTAAAGGCTCTCCAGTGTTTAAGTACTTTGAGTTTTGCTAAGTATGCCATAGGTGATGCCAAATATCTATTGGAGTCACTAGCAATAAAAGTTGGGGCACTAGCTAGATCCAGATGTCACTCTATATCTACCACCTGTTGTTTGATAGTTTCTTTAGCCTTATCATATCCCATACTGAGTAGAAGATCTGGAGAGAATGCTAATGATGAAATTTTAGTCACCACTGTCTGTTTCCACATAGACATCCTCAAATTTTTGCTATCTTGACCACATTCTGATGTTGCTTGGCCACTCGTATCCCAGTACTCATCTGTGAAATGCTAGAGGATATTCAAGTGGTGTGGGGCTCATAGTTAGTGAGCTCTCGTGTGTATTTTGATTTCTTCCAGGAGTTTCTTGTTGGTATATTGGGAGCTGAAAATGAAAATTGTAAATTCGATTGGATTGGACAAAAAACAGAGGAAGCAGATCTTATCAATTATACTGGCTGAGGTGATGGGAGTGAAAACTAGTTCATGAAAACATATGACTTCACAAACAGTGTTTTAAGTGCATGCTTCCAGAGGTAGTGTGTATTTTATGTAAGTGAGAAAACTAAAAGGCCATGGGCACTCTGAAATTGCAATGGTTAATGGTGTGTGTGTGTGGGGATGGGGGTTGTGGGTTATATTTTATGAGCTTATGTGTTTATTTAGGATTCTGGAAGGATTCAGTCATTGCAGATTCCAGTATGAACTGAACTGACCCACATGGCCAGAACTAATTTGTGGATCAGAATGTAGCTTTTCATCATATTCACACTTCTCTGATGTATCTGTGGCTTAAACAAAAAGGAAAGGAAAGGAAGGAAGAATCCAAATCTGTTTAAAATTTTTATTTCAAGATCAAAACCATTTAGAAAATGTGCATTTTAAGAGAAAATACAGTCAGAGGTAAATTTTAAAATACTTTAAAATATGTATTGACATGTACATTTTTATCTGAAGTTCTCTTCCTTTCTTTTTAAATAAATCACATATTAATGAAGAAGCAATGTGAAAATGAGCTTACATGTCAACACATGTAGAAATGACATGGAGTGGGAAAAGATTGGCTTGTGCCTCTCTGTTATTTATTGACAATCTCCTCAAGTATATTTGAAAGTAGTGTGTACATAGGAGTCCTAGGATATCCAAACACACCTAGAGATTCAGATTTGTCTGGGTTGTTGGATTTATTCATCTAAACCCCAATTTTCATCCAAAATGGAAGAAACAAAAATGTAGACATAAAATCATTACTGAAGCTCATACTTTAAGTTGTGCCTTTGGCTGAATTATCTTCCCCACTCCAGTTTTCTAGTTTGTTTTAAAATAATGGAGAAGAGATTCCATCTGGATACATCTCTCACACCTGTATTCAAATATAATTGTGTTTTAAAAAATCCTGCATGGGATTATAGAGATACCATCATATCTATGGGTTAATGAAATTAGGCACTCACAAGTTTCAAGGGGAAGTGCTAGTGGAAGAGGCCGTAGATATAAGCTGCTATGGAATTTTCACTTGAGTTGTTCAGCCAAATTTAATTTTTTCTAACTGCATTTTGGCAAACCTGCCATTTTGGCAAAATGTCTTTATTGCTTCTTATAGGACAAACATTAATAGTCTAGGCAGATTCTAGAATATGCCAGTCAATCCATCTACAATTGAGTGTTTAGTCCTTTCTAAAATGGCCTTTAGCACACAAATGTACTATATAACAGATCTCCTTTTATAAAAGATAGGGATGCCATTGCTATGTGGGCATGATCCTGCTTGTCAGTAATGTATTCTTTTACTCCAAGTCTTAAGTCAAGTCTCAAGTCTCTACCTTCAAGTCTCACATCGAGTCTCAAGTCCTTGCAAGATACATTCATCTCAAGTCTCAAGTCTAGGAGCCAAATTTAACAACAACAAAATGTTGTTGTTGGTGTGTCTGTGTATGTATTTGGGATGGAATTTCAATAACTAGAAAATCTAGAAGATATGCAAAGGTTAGGTAGATTTTTTTTCAGAGGTGAGCATATTAGTTAATGGACTTGAGTAGCCTTCTAAAGTTTTTTGGAAAGCTTTACAAGGCTCCACTGATGTCCAGCGAGGACAGGCTGCTGCTCATGTTCTACCTCAAGCCCATTGCCTAACACATATGCTATTTCTGGATGAAGTTAGGCCAACAAGTTGGTTGCTAAAAATATGCAAGTCATAAATTGAGTCAAATGAAGTTGAGATGGCCTTTGAAGACTGCCAGAAATAGTGCAAACTTGCACCATTTACTGCTGAACTGAGTCCAAGTAGTCACTGAAGCAAACTGAGTCCAATTTGAGTCCGAGTCAATCAGGTCAAGTTTACATCACTGCTGCTTGCAATGCTCTTTTATCACATTGGGATGCCACAGCAGTGGACAATATTTGTAGTTCTTTGGGCCTTTATGCCAAACACACAAATATAAAACAGGGTATGTAAACACCATGGGGGCAGATCCTTCCTCAGTCTGGGGGGTGAATTCAGTTTCAGGAAAATTCCCAAGGGTTGCATATCAGTACAAAGACAAAAGCATCAAAGACTATTAGGCCTAGAAATTCTGGCATATTTTAACTTATAGTTTTTATTGCCAGTAACCAAACACTGGGAGAGGCATTTACACCTTTTTGAATGGGGGAGGGAGGATAGAAATGGAGAAATACCACAAAAATAAAATATAAGGGAAAAGAAGATGGGGTCATCTGGAGAATCCCAGAGGATTGGAATAATGCGCCAGGGTCTGAGATTCCCTACCTCATCCCCACAATACTTTCTCAGTTTGAACATTGGTTCGAGAAAGATGTTGAAAAGGTTAGTGGGCTTTTAAAATTAGCCACAGCATATTTGCCTTTACTGTTCTACCATGTTGTTATTTCAGTTACAAATGCCTTCTATCTCAAGATTACATTTTAGCCATAGGGAATTCATTTTAAGCAAAGAAATAATTACTAAAATCTCCCTTTTAAACCTTTTTATTGTAAAAGTCACATTTTAAAATTATGATATTTAAACATGTGATTAGCATTTCCAAGAACAAGTGTGGTCCAGGGAATAGAGTCTTTGGCTGCAATCCTAGGCATATTTAATTGGGAATAAGTCCCACTGAATCCAGTGGGCTTTACCTTCAGAACACATATACTGTGGGATGTAAATCTTCATAAACTTTATTGTCACAGGCAAGAGAGGATAATTTTACAGTTTTTCTCCTCACTACAAAAAGAACCACTGAAAGCTATACATTTTTTGCAGATTATTCACAATCCGGGCCTTATTCTGTATATAAAAAAAAGCATGTGGGTATTTTTGCATAGAAAGCAGAAAGCATTTGTGTGCAGAAAGTAAATTTCCTGCAAAAAAAGCCTTTGCAGAGAGGCTATTTTTTGTGCAAAAAAAATTAAAAAATGCTGTTTTCTTTGCATGAAACTTCTGCATACAAATGTTATTTTCTGCACAGAAAATGCAAGAGGGAAAGCCCATATATATTATTCATGCAAAATAAATTCCTAACTACAAACATTCTCAGCCATCTAGCATTCTACCCATAAGGCTTTATCGACTCTCAAGAAACCTGTTTGACAACCATTTCCCAAATATTCTCAAGTGCATTTTCCCTGCATCTCTACTTCACATACAATTTGGTTGCATGGCTAACATTTTAAACAGAATTATTTGGCCATTACAGATATTCTTCCCCCTCCCTAAGAATCCCTTTTCATAGAGGGGAGTGTGAATTCCTGCCCACCTGGCCTCATCTCTGATGTCTTTTGTTCTCCACATGCTATGCTCAACAGCACCCTATGCCTGTAAAAATCTACCTGGCTGGGGGAGACCTGGAAGGAATCTGATAACTGGCCATGCAATTCTGAGCTCTTTTGGCAGAAAGAAAGAAAGAAAGGGGGGGGGGGGGAGAGAGCTGGGGATCATGGAGGTGAAGCATGTGGGAATGAGGGCACCATTCACAATAAGGGAAGCTCAACTGTTTTCCTCCTGAACATTTGGATGAAATTGAAAGGCCACCTGATAATGAGGGAGGGTGGGAAATTGCACACCTCTGTCTAAGGGGAAGAGAGCTTTTGGGAAATTGAGGGGCGTATTTGGACACAGCACCAGTTTCACATCTCATCTCTCCTTTACCTAGAAGTCTTCAAGAGACATAACATTAAACATCTGCATTATAAACAAAGATGTCAGGTCTCGCCAAAGGTCGGAAAAGTGTTTTGGACTAATTTCAAGGGGGTGATGGTGACTATGTGAGTCTGTTACAGCAAAAGAAAGGAGTCTGGGGTGATTTATAGACCAATAAGTTTTGTTTGGTGGACCAAATAAAGCTTGGACTTTATTCCAGCCGACTTCTCCCTTGCATCTGAAGAAGTAGTCTGAATGCCATGGAAGTGTATGCTAAATTAAATTGTTAGTCTTCAGGGTGCCACACAATTTTGTTGGTTTGTTGGACTGTAGCTCCCAGAAACCCCTAGCAAACATGGCAACTGACCATACTTGGCTAGGGGATTCTGGCCCTTGTCCAGAAAGGACCTTTCCAAGTTCTAGAGAAATGGGCCATCATGTAGGAGGCAAAATGGTGGCCAGGCTACAAACACAGTTGTTGCTGTTGCTATTTGCAATTGTAGCATAAAACAAACCAAATCAAGACATTAGGTAAAAGTTATTCTATAATCACTGCTAATGGTGAAACCACCTGTGAGAAAATATTAAAGAACTTCTCCTTTTCTTGCAAAAATGAAGCAACCCCCCCCCCCCCCCGCACCACCTCATTTCTCCACTCACAAGTAGGGTAGGGGATTTTGAGAGACCATGGGTATACGACTATATGTGGGACACTGCAGTAGATACATTTCCAAGGACTGGAAATCTAAGTGTTTAGACCAAAGCCCCATTCACACTATGAAAATAGGCCAGGATGAATCCAAGTTGAATCCTTGTTGTTCACACATATCCCAAATGCAATCAATGCACATTTTTTGAGGGGTGAGGGGCTGGCAAACCCCCCACTTAAACTGGGATATTTGATAACCAAGTTTTTTTCTGGATTTTCTTGACAGATCCGCATCTTTGGTAATGTGAATAAGCTTCTGAATCAATTCAGATTGCTCTGTGTCGTTCAAGGAAATGGAGGTGGCTTCATTTTATCCTGAAACAATGGCATATGTGAATAACAAAGGGGTTACAATGACTCGAAAAGATTTGCGAACCCAAAACAAAATGGGAACAACAAATCTGATATGCATCAGCTTGGTGATTTGCATCTCCTTGACATTTTACTTTTATTTAGCAGCAAGTCTACAAAACATTGTGGACACAACTACCCAATCCCCTTTTGCAAGTTTTTTTTTTAAAAAACCCACAGAATTATCAAATAACTTTTATTTGCATTGGTTTTTGTACATGTCTGCAGAAGACTTTGGAATCAAGCCCACTTCATTTTGTGTTTGTGGGTGTGTGTTTGAGAGAGGCAGGGAGAGAGAAGAAGAATGAGGAGAGGAAAGGAGACATTATTAAACCCCATCTGCTTAAATAATGTGAAAGGTCTAGCTTAGCTGGACAAAACCCAGGAAATTCACAGTTCTGGTAGGGACTTCATTCTTTGCTGACTGCTTTGTGCTTTTCTCTTTCCCTACCCCTTCCCAACAATGCCCACAATTTGGAGATGGGGCTTTAGCCTTACCTTTGAATTTCCTGCCTTTTGTCATTTTAAAACCAGACTGTTGATGTTATTTAAATGCTGGATTTCTGCTCCTCACTCCTCACTCACCTCTCCCCTTATTTAATATTATTTTTAACTGATCTATCTTGTTAACCTTTGGAGGAACATCACACTGGAGCTGAACACCATTCAAGTAATAATAGCTCGACAACTCACTCCCTGTGGACAGCTCCACAGAGTCTGTCTGGATTAAACTCTCACGTGCGTGTGTGCAAACACACATACATACCACCCCCACTATTCAAAACAGAGTCACTGGCTAGTCCTTTTCTTTGCTTCTCTGTGTGGGATTTTCTTCTAGGGGACAGTTTTAGCTGGGGGAGTTCCAGACAATTGAAAGACTCACAGTCAAAAAAAAGGGGGCTGCTGCCACACTAATTAAAACAAAGCTCTCTTGTATGAGCTGGACTCCCCCCTTCCCTGCTTTTCTCCCCAGCTGAAAATGGCCAAACAAACATTAGGCTTCTCTCTCCACACTGAGCCCTGTAAGCTGCAGGGAGCTATATTTTTAAATATAATTAAAGCAAATGCCCCTTTGTTTATTATGCTCCGCTCGCCAAACATGACTCCAGCCGAACTTGCCAACTGTTAACTTTAAATTTAGTATGCCAACTCAGTTTCCAAATGTTGTCATGGGGAAGTGGAGGGGGAGGCGATCTGAACAGCCCAAATCTGAAGTATGAGAAACTACAGTCAGCTCTGTGCTGCACCATGTTGTGATCAGACTTGAACAATCCAGAACTTTATGTTTTGGGACAGACCTGGACTTTGGCTGTGAAAATGCTCAAAACAAGAGACTGCAATGAAGCCTGAAATGTTCAGTTTAGTAACCATATACTGTGAGCAGAAGCACAAGCTTGTTCCTGTGTCAAGACACTCTATCAAAGAAATGAGAAATGTATGCATGTGCCTGTGAGATACACACACACACACATATACACACTCTTCCCTTTATTAACAACATATAGTGTGACACAAAGGACAGGTGAGAGCCATTCCCTTTATTCAATGCTCCTTCTCTTCTCAGTGATTTACTGATGTCCATGTTGACTTCTAATTAATGAACACTGCTCCTGCTCTTGGCTATTTTATTAGTTACTGTACTTCTTTCTTTCTTTTTTTGTTTCATCTGATTCCTTAATGTAGATTTATTATTTCAGCTCCATTTCTGGTGATCAAGAGGATGCATAACTCAATGCAAAAAGGAGCAAAGGGAAAGCCAGGGGCAAAGCATAAAATGAAATTAGAAACTTTAAGACTGGAATGAACCCCCCCATGCCCATTAGGGTTGAAATCATGCTTAAAAAACTTTACTTAAACGTGAGTTGGACTCCCACCAGAACTTTGAATTCCAGATTCCTTTGAACTGCTGAGAGGGGTTGGATTTGAATCCCACAGTCCAAAACTGCCTTTACCTTTTGTTCATATGTATAAGTGCATTTCTTTTTCCTCCAACAGTTGAGTCTGAACATCAGCTAGCTCAGGAGTTATCAATCTTCTATAGTATTGGGGATTTATGATCATTTTCCACCCACAAGGCAGCAAATGTTCAGAGACTCCTGCTTTTCTCTCTCCTTTGTGGCAGTTCTTTTGCAAATAACCTCAATCTATGTTGGCATCTTTTGGCTTTCCAAAATCATATCTTGAGATGGTAGCATCACTAGCTAGAGTGTCATCTGGTGTGGAAGGGTTCGCCCAGGAAGGGCATGCATTCACACCTCCTGCTGCTCTATCACCAGGTTTCTCCCCAGGGAGAAAGCCCAGTTCACTTCTCCTGCTGCTCTGTCACTGGGCTTCCTCTCCAGGGGGAAACCCCGGAAACAGAGCAGCCAGGAAGGTTGCACATTCACCCCTCTTGCAGCAAAGGAGGAGGAAGGCCCAACTGGATGTCACTCCTCCTCTGGGATGTTACCCATTGTAATCCATACCCTGCATCTCCCAGTGACACCACTTTCTCAAGTTCATTTGTACATCCAGTTTCCTCTTGCTAGTGAGGCTCTGAGAGCAATGGGACCACTGATGATGTGATAATGTACTTGGTTTTGGCCACTCATTGTATCCTGAGAGGGAGCTGCAGACAATCTAGCTGTGTGATGGTGGAACCTATATGCAAGACACAGGATTGCCGAAACATTTCTCACACTCACATTGAAATGGGAACTGTGGTGAGGAGCCCTGTAATGTTCTTGAAAGGTAACTCCCTGAAAGTTTACCTCCCCCCCCCCTCCGGCACTTATTTGATGACTGTTCATGACCTCTTTGAAAAGATGCTTCATCAAAGTTGCAGTTGCTTCATGTGATTTGAGCTCATGAGAATTCAGGCTGTGTATAAGATGATGTCATGTTGCCAAAAGGCTAATCATATTTAGCATTTTGACAATGTCAATGAAGGCAAATGTAGGCAATTTAGAGTAAGGACAATGTTTCCTGTTTGGAATGCTCTTGCACTTGATGGGGGAAGAAAGATCATAGAATCATAGAATCATAGAATCATAGAGTTGGAAGAGACCACAAGGGCCATCCAGTCCAACCCCCTGCCATGCAGGAACTCCCAATCAAAACATCCCTGACAGATGGCCATCCAGCCTCTGCTTAAAGACCTCCAAGGAAGGAGGTCCTCCAAGACCTCCAAGGAGGAGAAGACCTCCAAGGAGGAGATAACATGATGATAAAGGAGTTTATCACACTAGAGGGATCCGGTACAAAAATAGGATTTAAAACAGGAAAAACCTACAAAGGCGGATTGATTTTCAGATGACATTGAGCATTAACCTGGACAGAAAGTGGAAAAAATCCGCAAAAGCAGATCGATTTTCACACAACCTCGGGGTTAATGAGCATTAACACTACATTAACCCGGACAAAAAGTCAAGAAAATGTTACTATTTTTACTTTTGGAAAATCCCAAAAGTAAAAAGAAACACATTTTGTTTACTTTCTGTCTGGGTTAATTGCTCATTAACCCCGATGTGTGTGAAAATCAACCTGCATTTTTTTTGGGGGGGTGGGGGTGGTTAAATCTTGTTTCTGCCTGGGATTTGGGCACTTTGCCCCGGTGTGATAAACTACATATTTGGAATCACAGTCATAGAATCACAGAGTCAGAAGGGGTCACAAAAGCCAACTAGGCCAGGACTTCAGCTCTGCAGGAAACCACAGCTGAAGTATTCTTGAGAAAGCACCATCCCACCTCTGTTTAAAAAAATCCATCCAAGAAGAACCCACCATTCACTAAGGTAGCCTTTTCCACTACCAAACAGCTTCTACTGTCTACTATGTATTTAGGTGAAATATACTTTTTATAATGTGAACCCATTGATTTGGGTCCTAATCTCTGAAACAGCAGGAAATTCCTATCTTGCAAGCCTAAGCTTATTCTGAGATTTGACCCTCCTGATTGTCTCCCTATAAATATTGGCTACTTATTTGTACTCTTCCCTAGTAATTTGCCCCTGCTTCCATTTATTATGCATGCCCCTTATAATTTTTATTCACCCAGAAGCTTATTATGTAGCCATTCTGTTGTTGTTTTTAGATGTTTCCCATTTCTCTTTCTCATTGGAATTGGTTGCAATGATGCCTTCAATATTTCACTTTTGAGAAACTCCCATCCATCATGAACTTTCCTTTCTTTAAACATGTCTGACCATGTATTTCCTTAAGCTTATTGAACTTGGCTTTCTTAAAATCCAGAGCGCTTGTCCAACTAAATTCAGCTTTCCTCCTCCTCTGTATAATAAATCCCAAGAGGATGTGTTCATTTCCACTCAAGGTTCCTGCTACTTCCACCTCATGGTGACTAGTTCTTCCCTGTTGATGAGAATCATATCCAAGATAATCAATCCCCTTGTCATTTTGTCCACCTTCTGGAAAATTAAATTAGTAGTAAAGCAAGTGAGGAATTTATTAGGCCTTACATTCTCACCAGAGTTTGAGTTCCAAGAGATATCAGGCTAGCTGAAGTCATCCATTATTACTAAATCTTTCCTTTTTGAACATATGGTACACTGTTCTAATATATATATATATATATATATATATATATATATATTCCAAGTTTTCAGTCTGGTCTGGAAGTCTATAACAGATCCTCACAGTGATGTCATTGTTGTTTCTTATAATTTTTACCATAATGCTTTCTACCTGCCTTTACCTGCTCCAAGTCATGGGTGTCCTTGTAAGTACATATACTCTTCATATATAATGCTACTTCTCTCCCTTCCAGTGTAGTCTGTTTTTTTTCTTTTTGAATAGGTTATATCACTCAATTACTATATTTAAGCTAAGAATCTCATACCCAGATTTCAATTACATTATATTTATTAATTTATACCGGCCTTCCTATGGTAAGAATTCAAGTTCATCTTATCTCCCATGCTTTATGAATTTGTATAGAGACGTCTGGGTCATTCCCTCCAGCTACTTCCTTATTGTATTTTTCCCCTGTCCATTGTTTGGTTTACATACTAAATCCCCAGTTTCCCCTGCATCATTGATGCTTTCTCACCAGTACTTGGCATCTCAACCTCTGAAAAACTGTCTTCCTACTCCATGGGATTGATTGCCTTATATGTACATAAGATGGAGGCACAAGAGGCATGAATAATATCAATGCAATATTATGTTGTTTGCAGCTTCATATGCAACATTCTGCCTCACTGGCAAAATTTCATCCTTCACAGCGCGCCTTCAAAATCTCCAAAACTAGGAACAAGGTAAATGTCCAGACTTGGGATGTTGGTGAAATCCAGGTGGAATCCGTATGACTTTGAAACTCTAGTGTTCCCACGTAGTAGATACTACACAGAGTCAAATGTAATGAATACTCACAGAATCTCCATGCAAACAGTAAGAATTACCAGTCAGTGCAATGCATGCTTAAATTTATAAAAATGATTCTGCAAAAGATACTACTTTTGAAATTTTACATACTTTGGAGTTGAGTCTTCTATCCACCATTGCTTTGCTAATGAGTTAACTGCTTATATCCTTTTCTATCCTCTTCCCCCCCCCTTTCCCATTGAGATCCAATTTCTGAGCCAATCAACTGACAGAACCCCATTCAGAACATTCAAGAGGTCCTAGGAAACATGTCTCCATAAATTGTAATATAATACAGGCCAAATCATAGTGCTGTCTGGCTATTAATCTTTATTCTCCTTTTATTTACTGTTCTTCTGTATATATTTTCTAGGATTAAGCCCCATTGAACTAAATGATTTTTATTTCTGAGTAGGCACACATAGATAGATGGATGGATAGATAGATAGATAGATAGATAGATAGATAGATTCCATTTCAGAATTCTGCATGTATTTGTATGTGTGTGCAGTGCTGACTTGTGTTGGTGAAGCTAAGGGCAGAGCAACAAATGGTAGACAGAACTAGTGACAAAGAAAGTCAGGGCAAAAGTTGGTATTTGCATGCATGTGTGCATGCAGGAAACCCCCCCCCCCAAAAAAAAAGGATTAAGGACTCTTTCACACAATACAATTATAGAGTTACAATTCTAGTTTAACTGTCATGACAACATGCTATGAGTTCCTGGAATTTGCAGTTTGGGGAGGATACTTAGAATTCCAGTGCAGAGAGTTCTATTGCTTGACCAAACTTCAGACCCTAGGATTCCATAGGATACTACTGTGGCAGTTAAAGTGGAATCATAATGCTATAATTGTTTAGTGTGAAAGAGCCCCCAGAGTCAAGCAAAAATCCACAAATCCCAGCATGAGAGACTGAAGGAAAAGGGGAGGTAGAAAGATAGCTAGTGTTCCTGTGCTAGGAAGCTGGAGGGAAAAGAACAGAAAGAGGAATAGTCCAGTAAGAGGGACTGGAGAAAAGAGGAAATAGGGAAAAGAAGCTAGAGGAAGTTTCAGAAAGAGGATGGAAAGAGACTATCAGCAGATGCGTGCCTGAGACAACTCTGAGAAGAGAATGGGTGAGAACAGCCCAGCTGATGAGACACTGGACGTTATCACACCAGCGGCAAGAAAAGTGGCAAGAAATCAATGCAGAGCCATACCGGAATGATTCTGGTCACGCAGCCGTAATTCCTCTTTGAAAGAGGAATTCAAAAGAGCTGGAATGATGCAGCGATGGCGCAGGGAAGATGCAGGGATGGGAGGGGTTTGCCATGACGTCGTCTGATCACGGAGGCAAAGGAACCAGAATGATGCAGCGATGGCGAAGGGATGGGGCTGCTTTAGACCCCGTGTGATAACGTCCACTGTGTGGTAGCTAAACCTATTAAAATCATGGTGTTAAGAGGACAGGAGCTTTGCAGTATGAAGATGTCTTCATTCTGTGGATGAACCACCCTGCTGTGTGTTCATAGGAAAATATGTAGTAAAATGAACATACCTGGAACAAACATATATACACAAACACTTAAAGGGGTAAATTGCCCACTGCCTGTTGGCTGCTAATTACAAGATATTTAAATTACAAAAACAAAAACTAACACACACACATCCCAAACTAAACTGGAGTCTACTTTTGATTTTGCAATCTGATAGTTCCTACTGTCCCCCCTGCCCGCCCAATAAAGTGCTTCACATAGAAGTGTCAGTCAACCCACATCATATTAGGATTTTGAGGAGCACCAATGTGGCTTAGTGATTTGATTGTTGGACTACAACTCTGGAGACCAGGGTTCGATTCCAAGCTCAGCCATGAAACCCACTGGGTAACCTTAGGCAGGTTACATGCTCTCAGCCTCAGGGGAGGCAAGGGCAAACCTCCTTTGAGCAAATCTTGCCAAAAACCAATGATAACTTTAGGGCAGGGGTAGGCAACCTTTTTGAGCCAGGGGCCGGGTTGCTATCCCTCAGACAATTGGGGGGCCGAAGCACCAAAAAATAATAAATAAATAAATAAATAAATAAATAAATATTTTTAAAAAATTTTAAAAATATGCATGCACACTCTCTCAGCCCCAGAAAAGCAATGGCAAAACCCCTGTGGAGATTTTGCCAAGAAAACCCCAAGAACAAATAATAACAACAATAATCAATATCATCATGGCGGGCGGCGGCGGGGGGTGGCGGCAGGACCGGCCTGGGGCCGGTCCAAAGGCCTCAGGGGGCCACATCCGGCCCCCGGGCCTTAGGTTGCCTACCCCTGCTTTAGGGTCAGCATAAGTTGGAAATGACTTGAAGGCACACAACAACAGCAACAATAATAATAACAACAAACATATGAAAAAGTATTATGTTTTACTGAACTAAATAAAGGCCATACACTACAGACGTTATTGGTGTATCTTCACAGTTATATATACTGAAATGTATAAAACAATATAAAAAAATCTGCAGAAAATTCATAGATTGGGAGGAAAGGAGATGAGTTCCTCTGTAAGAAGGTAAGGCAGGCAGGAGTATGCATCTAACCAAAAGACTCACAGGATGGACTAAAGGGGATTTCACATATTCCTCTGACTTGATGAAATAGGAAAGGGGGTCAGGGGCTCCTGTAAACTACAAGAATGAAAGCAGCTCATGTTTTTTCTATCCATAAAATGCCAATCTACTTCATAAAATGTTATGCTTAGTTCTTTAGGAAACGCAAGTTCAGAAAGAAGGCACCCCACCTCTAGGACTGTATCTGCACTGCAGAAATAATGCAGTTTGCATTACTGCACTACTTTAACTGCCATGGCTTAATTCTATGGAGTTCTGGGATTTATAGTTTTGTGAGATATTTAGCCTTCTTTGTTAGAGAGCTCGAGTGCCACAACAAATTACAAATCCCAGGATTCCATAGCATAGAATCATGGCAGTTAAAGCAGTGTCAAACTGCATTATTTCTGAGGTGCAGATGCAGCCTGTGATTGCTAAAATCCGCTTCTTCTCACTCACAAATCACTTTCTCCTTCCTGGTTATTCTTGCAACCTCTGCTTACAAACAATGATGTTCTGCCACAGGCAAGCCAGAGAGGAAAGGGATCTTCCCCGTCCTTTTGCACTGGCAGGCTAGAAGGCATTAATGTAGCCCCTGGGAAGTGGCATTTTTGCAAAACCCTGGGGAAAATTATGTTTCTTTTGAAGCATATCAGGAGCTGTTTAGGGGAAAGATATCTTGCTCCTTTCCATCTTCTCATAACTTGTCCCTGTCAGAGTACCACTGAGCAGATGTAAGGAAGTTTGGGGTCTGGCGGGAAAGGGGTGACACTCTTTGCTGCCATGTTCTCGTTATATGTATCTCCATCCTGCACCAATAATTTCAGTCAATCTGCCTGTGGACATTTTGTATTTCCTTCCCTTTCTCTTCAGTAGATTCCTCTGAACACAGGAGAATATGGTGAAGGAGAGTGTTGCTCTTGCTGCTTTAGCGATTGATTATTTATAACTGATGCTCAGTTTCATAGGTTCAAGTCCATTTAGGAAATTTGTTTCCTTTTAGTGAAATCTCTCAATGATTCCTTTTATGCTCAGCTCGCAGTGTACTCTTTTTCATGCTGAATAAGCAATTCCAGATCAACAGCAGCAGTTTTTCTGTCATTCTGTGATTGATAGCAAGCACAACTTCCAGGCAGTGCAGATTTTTCATTGACCTCTGCTAACTTTAGGTACTGGATTTGATTCTAAGTCACGTCCTGCACTAGCAAGCATTTTAGAGCCTTGAAATATATAAGGGAGATTGCTGTTGCTATTTAAGGTATCCTAATCCTTGTGTGCTATATAATTGAGACACATTATATAGCAAAATTATGCAAGCAAGCAAAATTATGCTTAAAATTCTGCAACATAGACTTCAACCATACATGGAAAGAGAAATCCCAGAGATCCAAGCAGGGTTCAGGAAAGGAAGAGGCACTAGGGACCACATACGATGGCTAATAGCACACCAGGGAATTCAGCTTGTTTTTTATAATAATAATAATAATAATAATAATAATAATAATAATAATAATAATTTTTATTTATATCCCGCCCCTCTGCCAAGCAATCGGGGCGGCGTACAACATATAAACATCAAAACAAATACAATCAAATTCAGTCCCATCCCTCATTCCCACCCCTAAAAAACAAAACAAACAAAACAAATTAAAAAACAATTAAAAATTCACAAAGCACATCTTCAATGAATGACATTTAAACCTCGAGTTCTCTAAGGCTATAGCGGGAGAGGAAACATGACAATTGCTGTGTCACAGAAGCTGTTGTCATAGCCAGGGCAAAAGATAATAGGCGGGGCCTTCCAGCGACCACCTACAGTCCCAGCTCTGGCTGCTTCTGAGGCCGATGCAGGGCAGCCCAGGTGTTGTCAATGGGCACAGAGAGAGTCCTCCATCTGTCCTCCACACTGCCTCAGCCGCTGCTGGTGCTGGGAAGGATGTTCCAGCAGGCTTTTATGCCTGAGTTCTCCCAGCTCTGGCTGCTTCTGAGGCCGATGCAGGGCAGCCCAGGTGTTGTCAATGGGCACAGAGAGAGTCCTCCATCTGTCCTCCACACTGCCTCAGCCGCTGCTGGTGCTGGGAAGGATGTTCCAGCAGGCTTTTATGCCTGAGTTCTCCCAGCTCTGGCTGCTTCTGAGGCCGATGCAGGGCAGCCCAGGTGTTGTCAATGGGCACAGAGAGAGTCCTCCATCTGTCCTCCACACTGCCTCAGCCGCATGATCTGGCTGATCATGAAAGGCTATGGAATACCCTTAAAGACCTGGGAGTGCCAACACATCTGATCGTCCTGATGAGGAATCTGTACTCAGAACAAGAGGCTACTGTCAAAACAAGAGGCTACTGTCAAAACAGAACACGGAGAAACAGAATGTTTCCCAATTAGCAAAGGACTCAGACAAGGTTGCATACTTTCACCCTATCTGTTCAACTTGTATGCAGGACATATTATAAGAAAGGCAGGCTTGGACACAGAAGGAGGAGTGAAAATAGGAGGAAGGAATATCAACAATCTAAGATATGCAGATGACACCATAGTACTAGCAGAAACCTCACAGACCTGGAACACCTACTAGGAAGATCAAAGAAGAAAGTGCAAAGGCAGGCTTACTGTTGAACATAAAGAAAACAAAAAATAATGACCACTGAGGACCTTCACAAGTTCAACCTAGACAATGAAGAAATAGAAATAGCAAAAGAATTCTCGTACCTGGGATCAAACAATGGACGTTACCACACTGGCCCTAAAGCAGCATCATTTCAGCTTCGTTTCAGCCTCGTTTCAGCCTCGTTTCAGACTTTTTTTCCGTGTGTTCACACGACGTCGCAGCAAACCCCGCCCTTCCCTACCTCATTTCGGCGTCATTTCAGCCTCATTTCAGTCCTTTTGAATTCCGAGAGTTTTAAGGAATACACTCGAGCGGTCGGCACTATGCCGGAATGACGCTGATCTCGGCATAGGTATGAACACGAGATCCTTGTCATGCCGCATTTCCTCGTTTTATGGCTCATGGTTCCTCGCGGTATTCCCCAAGGATTTGAGGAAGCATCTTATGACGTGTACTTCCTGGAGCGGGCAACAAACGGAACGGGTAAACAATGTTCCTCTCTTCAGGGGTTGGGGGGGAAAATCATTATTAGGGATGGCTTTGTAACCCAGAGTTCGGGGGGTTGCGGTAGGGATCTTTCAACTTGTGTGTGGACAGGAGATCCAGGCCCCCGGAGCGGAACCATTCCGGCATCTCACATTCCTCACTGATTCCATTCTAGTGTGGTAATGTTTTCTGCTTGCCGGGCACATTCCGGCATGAGCCCAAAATGGTTCCCAAATGATTCCGACCAGCTTTCTCGCCGCTCTCTTGCTGCAAGTGTGGTAACCTTCATTGATAGAAATGGGGACTGCAATCAGGAAATCAGAAGAAGACTAAGAATGGGGAGGGTGAAAGAACTGGATAAGATTAATAAAATGCAAAGATATACAACTGAGCACAAAAATTAGAATCATACAAGCCATTGTATTTCATATTACCATATATGGATGTGAGAGCTGGACAGTTAAGAAAGATGATAGTAAGAAAATCAATTCCTTTGAAATGTGGTACTGGAGAAGAGTGTTGAGGATCCCATGGACAGCCAAAAAGACAAACAAATGGGTCCTAGAGCAGATCAAGCTGGAAACCTCCCTGGAAGTTAAGATGACCAAACTCATGAAAAGGGAGGACTCATTGGAAAAGGCTATAATGCTGGGAAAGGTGGAGGGAAGTAGGAAGAGAGGAAGGCCACATGCCAGATAGATGGACTCTATTAAGAAGGTCATGAGTATGGGTTTGCAGGATTTAAGCAGAGCAGTGGAGGACAAGGGATCTTGGGGCTGTCTCATCCATCGGGTCGCCATGGGTCGAGATCAACTCAAGGGAAGTTGACAACAATATAGCAAAGACTGCTATGTTGGCTATAGTCCAATGGAATTGGCTTTATTTGGAAGTGGCAGGATTTCAACATCATGTCTGTCCTGGAGGACTGGGATGAGCACTGAATGCTCACGTCTCCTTGAAAACCTCTTTGAACAAGACAATCTTTGGACATAAACATGACTTCTGGGTAAGAGTCAAAGGTAGGAATGTGGTTCCTGTTCCAGTGTTGTTAAGCCCATGATGAGGGGTGATGGGAGTAGTGACCCAACAGTATCAGAAGGGTTGCAGTTCCTAATCACTGAATTCTTGCATGAGTACACCATGTGTAATTTTAATGGGTGACAAAAGGTGTGTCTGCACTGTAGAAATAATGCAGTTTGACACCACTTTAACTGTTGTGGCTCTATCCTACAGAATTCAGGGATTTGTAGTTTTGTAAGGCACTAGTATTCTTTGGCAGGGAAGGCTAAAGACCTTGTAAAGCTACAAACCCCAGGATTCCTTAGGATGGAACTACAGCACCTAAAGTGGTGTAAAACTGTATTATTTTTACAGTGTACTTTCACCCCAAAGCACACATCTGTTTCATTGAAAACCAATGTAGCTATGAAGCTGACTGCAACTCCCAGCCCAAGGACAAAAATGGCTGTTTTTCCCAGTAATGTGCTCCATTCTGAATGGTGTATCCATGTTCAAATGGCTGGGCTTTTCTTCATGGAAGCAGCAAGGAGGAATAGATAAAAATAAGGACTCGCTTCTAAATATTCTGCAAGCACACTATTTGAATATACAGTACTGAGGAATTTTTGTTGCTGTTGTGTGCCTTCAAGTCATTTTTGACTTATGGTGACCCTAAGGTGAATCTATAATGGGGGTTTTCAGGGCTGAGAGTGTGTGACTTTTCAAAGTCACCTAGTGGGGTTCCATGGCCAAGTGGGGAAATGAACCCTGATCTTCAAAGTCCAAGTACTACTCTCAAACTACTGCACCATGCTGGCTCTCTACTGAGGAATATAAAGAATAGTTTTGCCATGCTGCAAGTGTGCTTATGTGGAATTGGACAGTTGCTCAATACTGTATTATTTAAATAATTGAGGAATATGAGTATTTAAATATACAGTGTTGGGGAAATGTTCAATTCCACCTAGGCACACTTACAGCATAACAAAACTATTCTTTATAATACTGGCATTCATTGCAAAGATGGTCAACACAGAGAATGCTGTTCAGATGTGGAATACAAAGCAGGCTCAGCTTCTATTAGCTACCAGTGCAGACAAATCTCTTATTTCCATGCATAGTAGAGAACAGGTGCTGATGTCCCACGTGTGTACATGTGCCATGTGTGCAAGATGCATTTCTTACATATGTGTCTGAGAAAGAATTTGAACTAGAGAGAAATTGTAGTGGTTCTTGATCAAAGTCAATGATTACACAGAGCCCTTGTTTGACTCAAAAATATTGTACAGACTCTAAGCTATCAATATTCTTTCGTCTGTGAGTACTGCTGTGCATAAGTCAACAGGAGACTTGGAGGCACAGTGCACGCACACACATACTGTTGTGCAGAGCAAACCTTCTAAAAAAGTGCAACCTGCTACCCTTGAAAGATCAGCATCCCTCTTTAAAAACATGAATCAATAAGACTGGAAGCTAATACAAACAGATTTTTATTTTCTTATTTGATTTACTTTCTTCCTTTCTTTCTCCCCCCCCCCCCACCAAGTATTGTACTGAAATTTTGCAAAATGTGGAATTTAGAAAACAATCCAAAACAAAAACCCTACACAAAACTGCATAACTCCAATAAAAATACTATTCTTTTATGCTATATGCACAGTAAGTACATGATCAGCAGGAAGTAATGTAATGGCAAATCAAATTATCAGAGTACCAGGGAGTTCTCTCACTGTGTGGAGTGATCAGTGACAATATCCAGTCATGTGTCCTGTGCAGCTTACAGTACAGCTAACCAAACTTACGTGGTGTGATATCCTCTATAAAATGGTGTCTGTCAGTGGACTGAAGCAAGCTGTGGGTTCAGTATCAGCTGCTCTTGTTTCAGGATGCTTGTTAGGCAATTGGAGAAATATTTTGAGAGAGTCACTGGAATACCAACCTCAAATGAAAAGAGAGAGCATTCTAGGAGTATTGTTCTATATCCTCCTATTCCAACAGATATTCAACCATCAACACACATAATCTGAAATATATTGCAAGATTAAATCATAGAACATGATTTTAAGGGAAGACTAAGGAATTGGCATATAGAGAAGGCGTCTCCTCTTTGCATTCTCAAATTACTGCAGTCTCTCTTCTTGTTGCAACCCTTTGCTATCAGTTTGAACATTTGGATGTAATCCTATCAGTGTAGCTGAAGATATCTAAGCTTTATAAGGGTTTATTAGATGTGAATGTTTTTCTTTTTTTCTTTTTGGTTTTGTTTTTACTGGTCCGGTGCCAGTAAATAAGTCACCAAACCTCTGGCTGAGTGTCATTTGATAGGAAAAGGCTGGGATCACAAGGAAGCCTTCTGTCTTTTTTTTTTTTTTTTTAAGTGCTGAGGTAAGCAATGTCACCCCCAGCTGCATCAACATGATGGTGGGAAGACAAATGAGAGCTTTCACTGCTGGATATGGGGGAATATGGAGCCTACAGCTCTAAAAACTCTCTTCATATTCCCAAAACAGCTGTCATAACTGAAGCTGCCAGGGACTGCTTTTTAAACGACTCCCTTTGATAAGGAGAATTCTCTCACCAGCTTTTTCTTTTAGCTTATAAACATACTTGCAGCAACACATAGCTCATTGGAGAGGTAGCTGAAGACTTCAACCATTGTCAGCTTCTTGCTGTCTCTCACTGGAACCCTGTCCATGATTATCATGATTATCACTGTCTACTTTGGTTTTACCTAAGCACATCCAAATCATGGAAAAGATACCTTTTTGGATTACAGCTTCCAGAATCCCCAAGCCAGGTCATTTGCCATGCTTCTACAGGTTCTGGGAGATATAGTGCAGAATTTCACCCCCCTCTCCCAGCTCTGCCCTCATTTTTCAATATAGTCTGCAGTTTTGTTGCTGTTGTGTGTCATCAAGTCATTTCTGACTTATGATGACCCTAAAGCAAACCTATCGTGGGGTTTTCTTGGCACGATTTGTTCAGAGGAGGTTTGCCTTTGCCTTCTCCTGATACCGAGAAAGTGTGACTTGGCCACGGTCAGCCAGTAGGCTTCATTGCCAAGCTGAGAATCAAACCCTGGTCTCGAGAGTCACAGTCAAACACTCAAGCCACAGTGCCATGCTGGCTCTCCTTATGTTCAGTAACAAAATGATTTAGAAATTTGGCCTTCTTGAAAATCCATTCCCCTTGATTCTGAAGTCCATTTTGAATCCAAGAGAGAAGTATGGGGTGGCAGTAGAAAGCCTTTTCCTTGCTTAGATTCAGACACAACTTTATGCTTGCCTTGATATACGCTTGATTTCTCTCTTTCCATTACACCATCTATACCACTTGAAAATAAACTAATGACCAAGTCTTCTTGTATTACAGACAGACACATATTAAGCAGACTACCATGGAGTCCACTTAGAGCTCAGCTAAAAGCAGGCAACGTTTTTTTTTTCCAAACATAGATTGCCTGGACCCAGTATTTCTTCTAGGAAAGTGTGTTGTGGTGGGTCAGTCAAAGTCAAATATGATTACACCGATTTGTTTGGTGCCAGTGGTCTGACAGACAGAAGCAAAGCAGCAAGGAGTTGCTGAAGCGAACGAGAGGACAAGGTGTTTGTCAGGGAAACAAACTTGAGACAGGAACAGTATTTGTGCCACAAGGCTCGCCAGCTCCTTGTGCCTGTTGCCCCGGCAATGACTGGAGGATTATGAGGAATGCTTGGAGATGATGGCCTTCTTTGGAGCTCAGGGTTGGAGCAGAAGGGGGGTAGTGGATGGCTTTTGTCTATCTGTTTCTTCTTCTTTTTTGATATTCAACAGATTAGACAGGCGAGTTGCTGTGGCGACGACACGGAGGAGGTCTCCAGCACACCTGCACCACAAATGAGGAGTCCCACCAACATGGAGTTATCGAGTCCTGGAGGCAATTTTTAGCTGTGGGAAACACAGAAGGGAGAAGAAGTGGGAGGAAGAAGGAGAGGGAGAGGTAAACAAAGAAATCAATGCTCTTATTGGCTTAGGTCAAAAACATGTTCCTTGTTTACAGGCTACCTTTATGGACATCCAGACAACACAGAGAACTCTTCTATAGAAATTACTCTGAACAATCAGGAGGCAGAAAAAGGAACACACATCTGCTATGTCTAGTATGAGCACTAAGTGTCATGCTTCTTAATTAATTATTTCTTTATAGAAGGAAGGAAGGAAGGAAGGAAGGAAGGAAGGAAGGAAGGAAGGAAGAGAAAGAAAAAGAAAAAGAAAGAAAATGACAACACAGCAAGCAAGCAGTATGTAGGGTCTGGAGATAAAACTGCAGAAGGATAAAATGGAAAGTTATTTTCCTTCAGGACTGACACATGCTAACATGCACCCATCTGTACATATACGCACATGATTATTGTTTTTGAATATAGCTCCCCTCCTTAAAAAGTTAATTACCTTGTGCAGGGGGAATGAGGGGGATTATAACTCTTTTCAGTTAAGAGAAAAGAAAGCTTGGAGAGAACAGGAAAAATGTTAAAACCAAGGAGCACCCAAAGGCAAACATGCCACTCTGGAATGCTCTGGCATGCCTCCAAATGTTGCTAATGAACCAGTCAGCCCTGTACAGTGTCCTTGCCTCACCTCGCCTGGACAGCCCCCTGTCTTCCCATGCTCCCTCTCACCCATCACCTTCCTTCCTCCCCCCCCCCCTCACTGTTTACTTAGGCTGTGATCATGTTTCACTGTGAACTGAAATTATTTTAAAGGAATCCTAGATAAAAGAACAATGGGAAGGCATTCACAGATCATTATGCTACAGCTGGGGGCCAACGTGGTAACATATTTTGCATAATGCTTAATGGAAGGTTTTATTGTCTCTTCCAATTCAGTCATTTCTCTAGCTCAGAGTTTTCCACCATTATGAGTGTACGAGCAAATGCTCTGGACAGTCTCTTTCTTTCTTTCTTTCTTTCTTTCTTTCTTTCTTTCTTTCTTCTTTTGCAAACACGTGAAAGCTAGGCAATAGGGTGAGCTCACCCAGCAGAGCTCAAGAATATATGCAAAAATAACAAAAAGAACATAGCAGCCAAAAAACCAGCTCCTTCCATTTTTACCACTGGCACCACTTATAATATTGTCCTCAGATAAGAGGCCATATTATTCTTCCACTGAAAGCATCGATCACTATGCAATACTTTTTAGAATCTAAGGTCACTTCCGGTTTCTAAAAAACATCTGTTTAAGGCCTGTGACAGGCTCCAGGGAATGAACATTATATTGAAATAGAAAATTGTTTCTTCGGGAGAAGAGAGCTCCTGGTAAGGCTAGAGAAACTTCTGAGAGAAAATATAAACAAATTATTTTTGTCCAAAGGGCAAAACTTTTCTTATTAGAGAGGTGGCTCTGTGGTTAATGCCCTAAGTGAGATACCCCATTAGTGCATGTGCATATGGGTTTTTTCCTCCCAAAGGACAGTATACATTAGTAAAATACAGGAAGTGCCCCCATTTTTCAATGCCCCATTATCTGATGACTTGCTCTTCTGATGCTTGTAAATTAAGTAAAAATTCAGTTAATCCGACGAGGAGTTCACAATTTTGTCAGTTCTTGCTTATGAAGGCTAGCTTGGGTTCGACCATGCACATGTACGCTGCTTGCAAAGTGGGAGGGAAGGCACCAAGGCTTTGCAACCATTTGGGGTCACATGTGGGCAGTCCCAAGCAAGCCACTGTAATTCCTTCATGTTCCCTACATGGGTTCTGCTTTTAAATGAATTCCAGTTTCTGACAGTGCTATGCTTTCCACTGTTGCATCCAACAACAGTGGAAATTTTTTTGGGGGAAAATAAACTTTAAAAATACTGTTCTAGTTACTTTTGAGGAACAGAAAAGTAAATATTTTTCAGATATAACTATAATAATAACCTAACTCCTTTTTGAGGTCTTTGAATGATAGCTGTAACAAATTCCTTTAAAAATAACTTTCCAAAGTCTGCTTGTTTTCCTCTCAGATCTTGTTTGTTTTTTGGTCTTGGCTCCCAATTCCTAGCTCCTGAATCTCTCAGGCTGCTGCACATATCATGGCCTAGAACTCACAGTGGTAGGCCTGACACTGGTGTCTCAACCTTTAATTTGTGTGCAAAGCAGCTATGTCTGTGTTTGAAAGAGAGAGAGAATCCTGAAGTGGGTCTATGTACCAGATAAAATTTTCTGTTAAATTGCATTTAATGATTTACCTCCAATCCCAAGTTTTTCTTCTGAGATTTTAAAGCAAATTGTAATAATTCAAATAATTCAAAATGAATTCTATCAGTTCCATGAGGGGACTATAGCTTTCCCTCCTAAAAGAAATGGTAATGTTTAAATCAACAAGTTACTTTTCAGATCTTTGTAATCACTTATGGTACATAAAAAAGTAATTTTTAAAGTTCCAAATAAAATGTCAGAGCTACAAAATAAGCACAATGCTATAATGGGTTTGATCTACCTTTAAGATCCTGTCTGCACTGACCAGGATACTCTGGGGGCAGCCTGGAGTATCCTGGCCCCAGAGCTATTATCTCCTATTACCTCACTCTCTGTTCTGATGTTGGGTGGCTGTTTGAAACATGTCCCAGTTAGTCCACCACAATGCTTCACTCTGAGGTCAGAATGAGGAGCCTAACCATGAACCCGTGATAGTAGCAGATGCACTGGGCAGCACAGTGAGACATATTTCAAACAGCTGCCTGGCACTGGATCAGAGGGCCAATAAGTATTTTAATGTGTTTTAAGATGGTTACACCCCAGTTCTGGTGCTGAATGGGCCACACATTGTCCAGTCTGTTAGCACCAGAACTAGGGTTTGGCCCATGTGTTGTCTGTTCTCCCTGCCAAGAGGATGGGGGGAGGCACATGAAGACAGAGGCTTAGGTGCTTATCGCATGGAGTAAAAAAGGCATGTTACCTTTTCCAGCTTGAATCCTCTTCTGGGATGCAGCTGGGTACTATCATATGTAAATCGCCACCAAATCCGCCAGCTGAATACAGCCTGGGTAAACCATGGCTCCATGCCATGCTCAGCCATCCCTTTTTCGAAAATGGGAGCTTCCGACTTCAAAAAATGGCTGACTGAGTGCGGCTTGAAGCTGTGGTTCACCTGGGCTGTATTCAGCCAGCAGATTCGGTGGCAATTTACATATGATAGTACCCTGCATCCCAGAATAGGATTCATGCTGGAAAAGGTAACACACCTTTTTTACCCCATAAGCGATAAGCTCCTTAGACTCATACTATAAAGCAGCTTTTCCTAAACTGATGGCTTCCAGACATATTGGACTACAACTTGGTTTACAACTACAACTTCCATTATCTCCACAACTTCCATCATCACCAGTCACCATGGAAGTGACTTGGCTGGGTAAAGTTCTAAAGTTTCTGACATTGCCAGTTGAATTTAGGTAAGTTCAGATGGCATAGGCTATGCAGCAAATATGACTGAAGCAAAGACTTTTCATTGTGCCTCTTTTGCAGCAGTGAGGCTGACAACAACACATCTTGTTATGCCTCTACTATTTTACCCAGCAGGGTCATTCCAACTTTAAATAGTGTGGGATCTATTGGGATCAGGCTCAGAGAGGGCAGGAGTGGAATCTTGGCTGACCTGCTGTGATGAATTCTCTAGACATCTTGAACTGAAAGCTGCTTACATTTGGTTGTAACTTGATGTCACAGTTATCCCAGACTCTGGGGAAGTATCCAGTGTTCTTGTTTTCTTGGGATCAGTTTCAGTTGTTGCAGTCTTATAATATGGGCAAGATGCTTGAATCAGTTTGTCTCTCCACATGTAAGTTTGACTCTTGCCCATCTTGTTGATAAGATCTAGCAGATATGTACTGATTGGGTGGGTCTAGTATTGAATGCCTTACTATATAAAGGGGAGCTGCCTGCTGTCTTGAAGAATATTGTAGCACATGCTCTCCTGAAGAAGGCTTTCATGGAAATCCTGAAGTAAGTGAAAACTACTGTTACTTACTGCTGGTATCCCCCTTTTATACACATGCTTGAGCATGTGGTAGCTAGACAACTTCAGATGTTTCTTGGAGGAAAGGGATGATCTGGACCCATTTCAGTTTGATTTCAGGCCAGGTATGGTACCAAACTGCCCACCTGCTACTTCTGAAAGACAGGGGCAATGCTATCCAATTGATGTTCCTCGATCTCTCTATGGCTTATAACAGCCATCTGCCTGTCAGAATCAGAATTCATTTACGGTCTTTGACCAAATATCACAAAATTATATAAATATTAGCCAATAAAATCACACTTACAAAACTGATAAATCTAAATAAAATCAAATTAAAACAAATGTACATGTAAACAGGAAACATTACACACCAACATAAAGGAAGGGGTCTTTTAACATCTCGTTTCCCTCATTTAAGAGTAGTTATGGTCCGTGATAATTTGTTTGCGTGTAGCAATGACTACAGCACAAAATTGGGCCATGTTCCCAGTTATTTGTGGATCTACATCCTCGAGTAGTAATGATAAATAGTGATTGGCTGTTCGCCACGGGAATTTTTGTAAAATTTGATAAATTAAAGAGGAGCGCACACCTTGATAGAAAGGGCAATATAGTACAATATGCTGGAGTGATTCAACTAAGGTATCAGAGCATAAGCATGTCCGGTTCTCATAAGGGATCTTCTTGTATTTTCCTTCCAAAACTGCAGAGGGAGGAACATTGCAGCAGGCTGCAGTGAAAGCTGCCCTAAATTTGGGTACTATTAGCTTGGTCAAATAAGTTGGCCTAGCAAAGGTAATTTCCAAGCTTCCTAAAACTGGGATGTTCCTGATTTTGCCCCTATGATTCTGTAGTTCTATATCCCAGTTCTATATCCCATCTGTCTGTCTAATCAGTTGGATGCAAGTGAGAGGCACTGTGTTATGACATTTCCACTCCTGTCTATCAGGCCAGTTCCTGATAGACAGGAGTGGCAGTGAGGGATTCCTCTTCAGCCTTGTGTCAATAAGCTGTGGGGTGCCACAAGGTTCCATCTTCTCTCCTATGCTGTTCAATATCTATATGAAGTTGCTGGGGGAGGCCATTAGGAGATTTGGGGTTGGGTACCATCAGTAACTGATGATACTCAGCTCTATGATTTATTGGCCAAGGCTATGCAGGTGCAGGACTGATGCCTGGATGTTGTAATGTAATGGACTCGATGAGGGCTAATAAACTGAAGCTGAATCCTTCATGGAGGCTCTGTGAATTGGTGGTTCCCAGAACTGTAAACTTGGTAAACTCCTTTTCCTGGACAGGACTGTACTCCCCTCGAAGGAACAAGTACATAGGTAAGCTGAAGTGACCACTGTGGCCCAGAATACTTGACCATCACAGTTTATCCTGGACTGAAATAACAACCGCAGTAGTCTATGAACTGGTAACTTCCCAATTAAATTACTTCAATGTGTTTTACATGAAGTTGACTTGGAAGTTTTAGCTAATGTAAGATGTGGCAACTAAATTATTGATCAGAACACCATATTTAATACCAGCCTTAAAGCAGTTTCACTGGCTGCCAATATGTTTCCAGTCTGAATTCAAAGTGCTGGTAATGACATTTAAAGCTTCAAATGGCTTGGGATAGAAACAGGCATGGCTCTTCCACCCAATCTCTTAGTCTGAGGGGTTTGCAAGTCTGTTGCCATTGTCAGATAAACTGTTATCTATTTGGAATTCTTTTTAGTTCATCAGCTTGGTCATCTGAGCTTCTCAAAGTTGTAAATAATTATATTATCCAGTAGGCATATTAAATCAAAACTCTTCTTAAGACTCTTTTAAGTACTGGAATTTCAAGGTATTGGATAGCGAGAAGGTCAGCAAAGGGCATTTGATAGCAAGAAGATAAGTAGACAGCTTCTTACTATTTATTGTATCAATAAATCACTAGTATACATTTATATGCAGTCCCCTTGGTGAGGATCATTACATACAACAAAGCTATTTCATCTAGGTATGTGTGTGTGCCTTCAAGTTGCCTGTTGATTTATGGTGACTCCATGGATTTCATAGGGTTTTCTTTGACAAAAACTACTCAAAGGTGATTTTCCACATTCCTTCCTCTGAAATATAACCAGCTTCTGGTATTTATTGACAGTCTCACATCTAAATACCAAGTAGGACTGACCCTGCTTAGCTTTCAGAATCAGACAGGATTGGATGCCTTTAGGGTAGTTAGGACCTTTCATCCCATTCTATTTCATATATATAGTTAAAAGCATCTATAGAGGAATTTACATCTCTAACTGGTATTTCATAAATCTGTATGTTGAAGAAACCTGTACATCTCAAATAGCTATTTAATACATAGGGTCATTATAGTATATTTCACACATATCAGGGGTCTAGTATATTTCATATATATCAGAGAGTAAAACTCTATCAGAAGATTGGCACTGGTTAGCTAGAGTATTGTAAATAAAGTGTTACCCATCATGGAGTTCAAAAACCAGCAAACAGCATCTGTCTTTGGCTTCCTCTCAC
This sequence comes from Phrynosoma blainvillii, assembly GCA_026167975.1. Lineage (NCBI taxonomy): Eukaryota > Metazoa > Chordata > Lepidosauria > Squamata > Phrynosomatidae > Phrynosoma > Phrynosoma blainvillii. Next base: position 119,665,908 of record JANUYF010000002.1, on the reverse strand, counting down.
ACTGGGGTGACCAGCCCCACTTAATTAATTAATTTATTTAGCATTTTATCTCGACTTATAGAGCTTACAAATAGGATTATATATATATATATATATATATATATATATAGAGAGAGAGAGAGAGAGAGAGAGAGATTGCTGGACTCAAATGTGAATATCTGCTGATTTACTTAGCTAACAATGAGAGATGGAATTCTACTAAGTTCTTCAAGTCTGACTGTCTCCCATTAAGTATGACTCAGATGATTCTGCTTATAAATTGTACTGTTTTTCTTCTAAAACTTACTGGTCTTCCTATTGTTGATATGTATTTTTCAGCTTATTTATAATGCTCAGACAGAATGCGGAACTCAATTCTTATACATGGAACTATCTTAATCCTTAACCCTCCTCTATAACAGCTGTTTTACTATTAATAACTCACTTCAGGGCCTGGGACTGACAATAAATATATATATTCCATCCTATCACAAGACTTCAGTATCTGAAAGAGTGCCTCTTTGTATATATACCTGCCCAAAGTTTGTGGTCTATTGGAGGAGCCCTCATCTGTGTCCCATTGGTCAAGGCAATAAACTATGGGAGGATGTGGGAGAGGGCCTTCTCTGCTATGGCACCCAGGTTGTGGTACCATCCCTTTAGAGAACTGATTGGTGCTAACAATGCTGTTATTCTGATGCCAAGTAAAAAATGTGGCTCTTTACTAAAGCTTTGGACCCTAATTGCTTTTTATACAAATCTGAACATATGCATGGTCTTAAAAAATGTTTGAAACTGTTTTAAATGGGTTTGAACTGTCTTCTTTTGACCTCTTAAACAGTTTAAAATATGTTAGCTTGTTCAAATTATTTTTTTACTGTTTTAAATTGGTCAAGTCAATTGTACCACACACTGCCCTGATATCTTTAGATATAGAGCAGGACATAATGAAAGGCCCAGGCCAAAACCCTGGGGCTGGACACAGATCTGGTGGATCCAGTCCAATCCCAGGGTAAACAGCTGTTACCTTGGGGTAATGTAACCCCTTGTTTGCCACAGTTTTCTGTAAACACTGCAGCAGCCCCCAGCTGTTTACACACAGCCCTACATTCTACCTTGCCACACATTGCTCCATCTGAGAAGCCACCCGTCACTGTGTCTAATGTGGAAACAGAACACCTGGCCACATGGTGTTGACCCAGGGACCAACCTGGATCAGTACTGGGCCCAGGATAGTATGGATTGAGCCCATGCTATCCTGGCCCATCTGTTCAGCCCCAATATAAATAAATAAGGACCCTGCACAGTTTTTCAGGTCTAATGTGATCAAAAGGTATGAAAAAAAATGGGCATACATTCTTGCTAGCATGAATTATGGTTAACACGAAAGAAGAATAGCCAAGATCTGACTTTGTAAGGAGTAAGGTGAGAGTGCAACTATGTTTGGCAACTATGTAAGCTTAAGACCTTATCACTCAGGCAAATAACCTGGCATCAGCCCAATGGGATGCAGCCAGGACACGTGATGCAGGCAGGAATTACTGCACGTATCTGATTCCACCGGGCAACAGCATCCTGGGTCCCAGCTGTGCTCAGCCAGACCGTTTTTGAAATCGAAAGATCCTCAAGTTTTAAAATGGGCCAGTTGTGCACGGCTGGGACCTGAGATGCTGTCGCCCGGTAGAATCGGTGGCAACTTACAGTGCGGTAATTCCCACCTGCATCCCGGGTCCCTGATGCATCCCATTGGGCTTATGCTGACTCGTTTGCCTGAGCGATAAGGTCCTTAATCTAGATCTAGGTTATTAATGTTCTAATAATCTATACCACAGAAGTGGGGTTTGTTTCTTTTTGTCATGAAATGGATGATGTTTTAGAAGCTAAAACTTTAAAAGGGAAGCAATTCACCAAAACCGTGTATTATTCCTGAGCCCCTAGTTACCGGTAAATGAGAGAAATGTTCTTTGAAAATGCTATGGGACTGAAGTTAGCAATTTACAGCATATCTTGGTTTCCTGTAGGAAGCGAGGAAGCAGTAGAAGGAAGTTCTAAATGTCTTGAGATTCTAACCATGTGGTAAATGAGGTTTCACAGAGGCTACTGCAGAGTATCACAATATGCCATTATCTGATCACTTTTAACATCAGATACAGTATCTGTAGCATTTTTAAAGGAAGGGTTTTGGCCTTTTTTCTTGAGAAGTAACATACTCTGTGAGAGGTGGTGTGTGAATTACAAAACAAGCTGCTGAAAGTGTTGCTTTCTCACCCTTTTGTACAATCCTACAGGTAATTTAGTTTTTGCACCTTTCAATTTAATTTCTGGGAAAAACAGACTCGAACCATCGCTGGACCTCCTTGGCTCTTTTCAGTCTTGGGAACAAGAATCCTCTGAGCATTCTGACCAAAAGAGTAAATTTAAGAGTGCAAATTGTGATGTCACTGGAGATGGACTCTTGACAATGTTAAAGGTTGATGTTACAAGGGGCAGCCCCTGATGATGCCTTCAGGCATGATGAATTAAGCAGCAACCATAATTATGCAGACTATAACATTAAATTAAAAAAACCCCACAAAGACTGCATCCACATTACAGAAATAATGCACTTTGACACCACTTTAACTGCCACAGCTCAATGATATGGAATCCTGGGATCTGTAGTTTTGTGAGATATTTAGCCTACTCTGTCAAAGAGCTCTTTGTTGTGGCACCAGAGCTCTTTGAGAGAGAAGGCTAAATATCTCACAAAAATACAAATCCCAGAAATCCTTAGCATGGAGCCATAGCAGTTGAAGCAGTATCAAACTGCATTATTTCTACAGTGCAGATGCAGCCAAAGTCTACATAATAAGAAACAGAGGGAGAGATGAGGAGGGGGGGGGGGAGAGAGAGAGAGAGAGAGAGAGAGAGAGAGAGAGATCTATTTTCAAGACAGTGCTCTCACCCTGAGATCCCTCCCTCTCAACATGAGAACTAGAGAAGAAAGTCTAGCCCCTGAAATGGAGGGCCAGGTTCTTAGTCCTGGGAACCCTGGCTGAGGAAGAATTGTTTTCTACAGAAAACCTGCTTTCTGCACGGAACATCTTTGACAATTCTTTATAACATGTTGGATGAAATGCAGTACCACTGAAAGATCAGTTCTGACACAGTTCTTCATACTCTTCTTCTCCCATACTCGTATCAAACGTAGGGCTGGGAAAATCCAGTAACGTTTCGGAAAGTTGAAAGCAGTTTGAAATACATCCATTTATTTTGTCGCCATCTTTGATCAAATAGGTTTTGCAGGCTTTTGAAGCATTACAAACACCTACAAAATCTAGGAACAGATAGGACAGTGGGAAACGTGTACACTCAATGATTCATCTGTAATATTGCCTTTAGCTCTTTGATGAAAATGCCCATTACCTCTTCCAGCATAATAAAGGATATGCTGATAAGTACCCAAATGCTTTTCCTGAGGCTTCAATGGAGCAAGAGAGGGGCAGATTTTTTAGGACAGCTGTGACAGAAAGCACATGGTAGATGCCACGTAGCTTCTCCAGGCAGTCAAGGAATGTGACCAATGTGTTCCCTTATTTACTTCACCAAATCACCAAAGAAGATTTAGGAACAGTGTCTACCATCTTTTTTGCATGGGGAATTCAACTATAATTGATTGAGTTAGGAGGAACTCAGTTTTTATACTTTGACCACTTTTATGAAAAAAAGTGGGGGGAAAGTTACTCAGTTGAACAACATATTGGAAGTTTTGGAATCTGAAATAAAATGTTCCCAACTGGATTTTGACCACTTGGAAAAATTCTTTTTTGGACTACAGCTCTCAGAATAAATCACAAAGCATGGCCTCTGGGGCTTTCTGAAAAGGCAATAATTCGGTACAAATCAGAGCATGAGGAAAGTAACATTTCCATACTCTGGTTTTGACTGAATTCTTGTGCCCGGTTCCATACTAGAGACTTTCAGATTGTATTTTGTTTATGCCTTCTCACAAGTGTGAAAAGCATGCTAATGGCTTTATAGTGTCTGGTCTGAGGGTGTTGCCAGTTGCACTGTTTCCTGAGTTTTGAGTTCTTTGGTATTCTTTAATGTCCAATAGCCTCCCGATTTCTCTACCCAATATCATTTAGCCATTGAAGCTGGCTTTGAGCACACATTAATATACTGAGATCAGCTATGTTCATTTTATATCTCCGAATGCCATCTATTTGTGCAGTGCATCAAAGACATAAAACACTGTGTGCGGTAAGTGCTAAGTTATTATAGATTCCCCCCTTTTTTTTCTAAAGCACTTTGGGAAATCAATATGTTACTCAGAAAGACTGCATTGTCTCAGACTGATCTGCTCTCTTTTATAGCTGAAGGGAAGGATAAAAAATGGAGGGTTCATGGTGCTATTCAGAATTTTCAGATACTACAGGCTTCAAATAAATGGATCTGATTTCTGTTTTGTTTTTTCTGTTACCAGAAATGCATTATCAAAAGCTACCTCTTAGTATTTTTTCCCCTTCAAATTAGCACATCCTCATTTGAAATTATGCAATAAATAAATAAATGACAGTGGTTTATCTCTGGGGATGCTCTGCAAAAAGGACAATAATTTCTGTAATCCCATTGTACATAGGATGTGCCTTGGTAATAGATATATTATTGTTTTTCACATTAGCTCTCCCCCCATACCAAAGTAAAGAAAAGTGTGTAGATATGCTATGAGTCTAAATATGGAAGATGGCACGTTATATAGTCCTGTTGGACATTGCTGGGGATTTGAAAGGGATCTCCCATTCCAAGTTTCTTCAAAATGGTTCTGGCTGTGGGTAGAATATGCCCCTTTGCCACAGGGGTATCTCCTGGCAGAAGATAGAGCTGCTCCTCAGTAGGGATGAGAATTTTGTCTTTTTTAAAATGAGAACTTTCTAAAATTGGCAAACTTTGTGGCGTTCTTTTGCTCATTTTTTAAAAAAAAATCTCAAGTTTCAAATATGAAGAAATTTGCAATTTTTCATAAATTCCTTTAAAAAAGAAAGCACTGGAAACAAAACTCTGATATGCCACTAATCAAAGAATGAAGGGCCATCCAATCCAAACCTGTTATGCCATGAAGAAAGTTAAAACCAGAGCACTCCCAACAGATAACCATCTAGCCTCTCTTTAAAAACCTCCAAATGAGACTTCACCACAATTCGAGGCAGTATATTCCATTGTTGAACACATCTTACCATCCAGAAGCTCTTCCTAATGTTTTAGTGGAATCTCTTTTCATATAGCTTGTTCCATATCCTAGTCTCTGGAGCTGCTGAAAACAGGTTACTCCTTCTATGAATGACACCCATTCAAATATTTAAAACTGGCAATCCCCGTGTCCTCTTTGCCTTCTCTTCTTCAGACTAAACTTACTCAAACTCCCTAAACCACTCCTCATACAGCATGGTTTCCAGACCTTTCACCATTTTGGTCACCCTCCTCTGCCCCTTAACCAAATGTCAGTTCTGCTACAGTGAAAGGAAACTTTATCTAAACTGCTGTTTTTTCTTTGGAGCAGGATTTAAACATCATTGATGGGCTACCAACATTTTATCTGGCAGGACTCTTGCAATTTGAAAGTAACAACTGTTTGACATTTGTATTATTACTCTCAACTAGAGTTAAACCATTGAATCAATGGGATTTACCTACATATAGACACACCATTGAAAAATGTATTCAGTGGGTGTTCTCTAATTGGGAGAAACAGGCAATTCTGGCCAATAATTGGCAAGCTAGGAGCATCTGTAGATTCCCAAATGTTATGGTTTTCATAGTTCTGCCTGACATGCATTTTAAAGGCAAAAGAGAACAGAAAGGAAGGAAGTTGATAACCTTTATGAAAGAAGTTCCCAAGAGAAAGGTGGGCAGGAAGACTTTCTTCAATTCTTTTGGTTGCTATGAAAAAAACAAAAGAGTCTGAGTTAATAATGGGCAATTGCTGTAAAAGCTCAAAAAAGTTTTTTGGGATTACAACTCCCAAAATCCTCAACCAGTTGGCTGGAGACTCTGGGAGTTGTCATCTGAGAAAAATAACTTTTCCAAGCTCTGTAAAAGTGATTGATGCACTAGGTGTTGTTCAACTGAAGGGAAGAATCAGGCAACGGCTGTATAGGAAGAAAGGGATGGTTTTGTCCCTTGTTGAAGGGAGGAAGTTGAAATCTTACTCACCTGTTCTCCAGTTATTCTGAAACTTTGACAGGTAAAAGTGGCATAGATTCTTTGAGTTCTCCAGCTGCCTCAGTTCTCTACCTCTCCTGAGTGGTGCACTGTGAGTAGGTTTTTCTAAGTAGATTGACTCATTGTCTTGAAATTGCCCAAGTTGCTGTACTAGTATAGCTTGAATTAAGCCCCTGTTGGAGGTATAACTGTGTTATCTCATGTTATGTTGCAATTATAATGTAATTTAGTTTTTTCCCCAGTTACAGCAAAAAAGGAATTGGTTCCCAATACAGGTTGAGTTTCTCCTATCCGGAATTCTGAAATCTGAAATATTCCAAAATCCAAAACTGTCCATATGGGTGGCTGCGACAGTAACACCGTTACTTCCTGATGGTTCAGCATAAACAAGTTTTGTTTCATGCACAAAATTATTAAAAATATTGTATATAAAATCCAATCAAAAATCCACCAAACAGTGATACCTTTATTGGCCAACCAAAATGTACAATATACATGTTGCAAGCTTTCAAAGCTTCACTGGCTTCTTCATCAGGCAGGCAAGGTGTTACAAACCAAACAGGACAACAAGATTGAAGTTAGTCATAGGCCTGCATTTTGCTGTTTCTCTTCTTAGTTAAGATACTATGGAGGGGTATATCTTGCAGGCTGGCACCTCCTCCTTCTGGCCATGTGGCAACTGAGAGATTCTCAAAGTCCAGGAAATTTAACATCCATCTGCATGAAAACAAAGACACTTCCTTTGCAATCCAATATGTCTTCATCCGTGTGAGGCCACAGGCCCCTTTGATTGGATTTGCTATATGGCCAACATGGCTACTCTTGGATGTTTTCTGGACTGTGTATGAAATTACTTTTGGGCTATATGTATAAGGTGAATGTGAAACATAAACGAATTTCATGTCCCATCTCTAAGGTATCATTATGTATATGGAAATATTTCAAAATACCCCCTCCTCTCATCCAAAATCCAAAATACTTCTGGTCCCAAGCATTTTGGACAAGAGAGACTCAACCTGTAAATAATGTTATTTGTATTTGTTACTTCAAAAACTTTGTATGTAACAAAGTAACATTATACTAGTTACTTCAAAAGGAGTATGCCTCCTTTTAATGATATGCTGGGATGAGTGGGGATGATGTGACACTTAGGGCCTTTGCAGACTGCCAGAAATAGTGCAAATTGAGTCCACTTTCAGGGTTAGGGTTAGTGCTAGGGAATCATGGGAATTGTATTTTTTTCTAAGACATTGAGCCTTCTCTATCAGAGAGCTCTGGTGCCACAATAAATTACAGTTCCCATAATTCCCTAGCACTGAGCCAGGGCAGTGCCTCAATTTAAAGTGGACTCAATTTGCACTATTTCTGGCAGTCTGCAAAGGCCCATAGTGTAGCACTGTGGCTGGAAGAGTGAATTACAAATCTAGAGGTCCCTGGTTTGAATTTTATCTTTGTTATGAAGGCAAGCATATTAATCCTCTGTGCCCCACTCTACCATTTACATTACAGGAGACATAACAATACTGATTTGTCTCACAGCAGGGATGGACAGAAATGGATCAGGATCTACTGATAGATTGTCATTCATGCTGATTTCCACTAGAATAATACAGAGTTCAATTCTCAATTATCTAGCAATCGCATGAACTAAAAAATTAAATTAAACTTAAAATTGTAAAAAAAAAAACCCCTCTCCTTTAAATTAGATTGCTAGAAATGAATGCTGGAGGAAGGGCAGTAATGCAGTTTTTGCATTTATTTATATATTTAATTTAGTGTGAAAAGACTTGTGAGTTCAGTTCTGGCACAGATGAATAATATTCATGAGCTCAGGGCCACCTGTGCCTTAAGTAGACAATGCATGTGGAATGCTTGGATCACTTGAAAATGATAATGATCATGACAATGATAATAAGCTTCCTATAGCATACCTGGATATTATTACTGGATGATGATGATGATGATGATGATGATTTTTCTGAGACCCAGCTGGATCTAGTTTGATCCAGTAAGGCAATCTTTATGCTATTATTTGACCTTTTTTTAAAAAAATTATCATTCCTTACCACAAGGATCTTTCTTCCACTACTTCAGTTCTATCTTTTGTCCTGGATTTTTAAAAAAAATCCAGATATGAAGATTCAGTTTTAAAAACTGGAAGTTTCTGAAAAGCTCGCTTGCTTACTTCTGAACAAAACAACAACAGCAACAAATCTGTCCCAAAATATTTTCTTTTAGTCTTCTGAGTGCCCAGCTTCCAAAGACTCTAAACAGAAAAGAAGTGCCTTTCATGAACGAAAGCTCACTTATCCCACCATCTGCTGAAAGAGAGAACCCCTTGCCATCCAATTGCTGTCAATAAGAAAAAGAAAAAGAAAAAGAAAAAGAAAGAAAGAAAGAAAGAAAGAGAACATTAGGGATTTGTATTTCCAGTGTTGCCCTTTGGATAAAGAGAAGGAAAAGCAAAGGGGGGAAATTATCTGATCCTAGCAAACAGAAATGACCACATCTTAAGCCACTACTTGGAGTCATTGGCTGTAATTTTGGAGGGCAAACCTGAGTGATGCAAAGAGATGGGAAGAAAGTCCTTGTGTTAAGCTGGCATATGCCAGCGGATAAATGGCTGGCACTTGCAAAGCTGCATTGCAGGGGAGCTTTTAGCTGTTCACTGCTGCCAGCTGATGTCTCTAGAAGCACCATTGCCAAGAAGCCCAAACTGGAAGCAGGTGCAGAGCTCAGGGAACTGAATGCGGTGGTGGTGGGTGAGAAGGAAAAGAAAAGGAATAGAAGAAGAACAGAACTTCTCTTGTTAGAATGCGATTGCCTTCACTGAGACCTAAACAATGCTTTACTTTAGAACTTGGAGAATATTTTTTAGCCTGATAGACTATTGCAAACCCACTCTGACAATCCTCTTACATTTATGCACTGAACTAAAAGACTTGCACCGCCCCCTGCCTCCCCCTTCTGCAGAGCTGTGGATTGCTGAGCAGAATGTTGCATGCTGATTATGGCAGCTTTGCTTCGGAGACAGAGAGCATCTGCTTCTTAATGTGCCCCCATTGTCCCACCCCCAGTCAAACTGCTCTTTGAGAACTTCCACCTCCCTTAGCCCAGGGCCTGGGAAAAGTACCTCTCACCCTCCTCCCTGCCCAACTCCAGTCTCAGACTTCACCTGCCATGTCATCAGTTCAAGCATTGTAACATGCCACCTCCTGATAAGAAAGAAAGCAGGCGTCAGCAATGCCAAGAATGTACATTCCTTTCAGAGGCACAAGCAAGATGTGGCACTCCCGTTTGCAGCCAAAGGGATTCTCTGTTCTTCTATACATTTTGCCCAACAACACTCAGAACTGTGGCTGGAAAAAAGGGCATGTATCCAATAATAGAATCATCATCAGACCGTACCTGTGCAATCTGCAAGAAAATGTTGCAAGGTGGACTGTACCTGAAAGGGTTGCAGCTAGATATGCCCTCTTCCATTTCTTCTGCCCTCTTCCATTTCTTCTTCCCATCCCCAGTTTTCCATTCCCCAGTAGTCACAGTTCTATGGCCATCAACTTTCATACTCTTTATGGAGGGATGTGTATGTATGTGTTAGTGTGACATGACGTGTGTGTGTATGTTTCCTCTTATTCCCTTCTCAATGTTCATTTGTTGGTTTAACAACTTTTTAATGAGTCACTGTGACATGGTTTGGGTGCTGAACTATGGCACCGGAGACCAGGGTTCAATTCCCATCATGGCCATGAAACCCACTGGGTGACCTTGGGCAAGTGACATGCTCTCAGCCTCAGGTGAAGGCAATGGCAAACCTCCTCTGAACAAATCTTGCTAAGGAAAACCCCATAAGTTCATTTTATAGTTGCCATAAATCAGAAATGATTTGATGGCACACAACAGCAACAAGTCTCAAAGGTACTAGAGGATTCCCTGTTATCTTTTAAAGCTAAAACAGATTAACACTGCTGCATCTTTGAATACTACAAACAAATACAAGAACAATAAACATAGGAAATAAACCATAAAACCATAACATCAAAAGCAAGATGAGATATGACTATAAAGCAAGACACACAGCTCTCCAATTAAAAGGATGAGTGAATGGAAAACTGGTGCCAAAAACAACATAAGGATGGTGCTGGTTGAATTTCTGTGGTATAGTGGGGTGCCACTACCCCATTTTGATATTCTAATGTTGATCTTTTGTATGTTTGCTCTCATTTTTTAAAGCCATCTTGAGTCCCCATTCTGTGGAAAAGGCAGGACACAAATGAATATGATAGTAGTAATAATACTAATACCAATAATAAAACCATAACAACAACTGTACTATAAAAAAGATATCTCCTTAGTAGGCATCTACTTCATTTCATTTGGCAGAGACATTCACAGTGAAACCAGGCCTCTTAAGTTTCCCATAGGTACATATGACATAACTTGCATGAGGAGGTCTCAAACTAGAAATATTAAAACCAATACTTTAAATTGGGCCTAAAACTAAACTGGAAGTCTGTCTAGGAAAAAAAAGAGGCAGAGTATAGTAAAAATTTGCAGTTCTTAGTTAATAATGTTAAGGAAAATGCAACATGGGACTTACAGTAATAGAAATAAAATGTGTATGTGAAAGTCACAGTGATTAAGCAGGACCAATCATGAAGCTACACAGGTGAAAAAGATAATATAATTAAGAAGCCTTGAGAGCCAAGGACAAAGTTATAGAGTGTATATTGAAAACACCTGTTATAGATTGCAAACACCTGAGACTCATTAAGTGGTCAAGGTAAAGTGATGAAACACTTGGGTTGGTCTTAAGTATGGGATGATCTATGTAAACCAATCAAAATGAATGTACACACCCACTGGGTGGAAACTGACTAGTGGGTGGTGACTAACAATGGCTATAAGTGCAATGTTTGCCAATGCATATTGTGGTGTATTGTGGAGTAGTTTTGGAGATATTGTGAAGTGTAGAGATTGTGATTTGTAGGGCATATAGTATTTGTGTATATAGTAGAATAAAGTAGATCTTTTATATAAGACTACTGAGTTGTCTGGTGTCTTGAGGGAAGATACAAGAGCCAGAAGAATCCTGGAGAAGTTTGAAGACATCTCAGGAAGAAGAGAGAGAAGGCTTGGATAGTTTGTCAGGGTCTTCAGCCTATTCTCTGAAACTCTGCTGCTTGGGAAAGAAGCTTCAACCACTGATCAAAGCTGGTCAGCTCTGCTGCATAACAAGGTGGTGAGTTAGAGCCAGAGGTGAAGAGCTACAACTCCCATCATCCCTGACAAATAATTCATAGTATCTAATTTTGGGCCACATGCAGGGTTTATCGCACAACCTTCATTCTTGCCACAATTGCGTTAATGAAGGAAAGTCATACATACTGTTTTGGGAGCATTCACTAATACATGTCCCTTCATTAGTGCAACCAGGCTGTTGCTGGCCCTTCATGCTCTCTTCTGCCCTTGTCCTTCATCCAACCTCCCTGCATTATGCCCTACTCCCGGGGTAGGCAACCTTTTTGAGCCGGGGGCTGGGTTGCTGTCCCTCAGACAATTGGGGGGCCGAAGTGCCCCCCTTTTTTAAAAATAAAAAAAATAAAAAATATGCATGCACACTCTCTCAGCCCAAGAAAAGCCATGGCAAAACCCCTGTGAAGATTTTGCCAAGAAAACCCCAAGAACAAGTAATAACAACAATAATCAATATCATTATGGCAGGGGGCGGCGGTGGCGGCAGCGGCGGCAGGACCGGCCTGGGGCCGGTCCAAAGGCCTCGGGGGGGGGGCGCATCTGGCCCCTGGGCCTTAGGTTGACTACCCCTGCCCTACTCAGTGCACTTTGCATTTGTGTGTGTGTGTGTTTTTTTAAAAACAACAACAACAACACACAAGTGCAGGGTTATATAAATGCAGTTTTAAAAAAGAAAGTTAAAAAAAACCTTGGAAAAGGCTGTTCTGGAATAGTGAAGTGGAGGGGGAGATGTGGAGACATTGACACCATGTGACTGCACAATCCTGGAACTGCCATGGGAGTGACTTAGGGGGGTTGCAGACTGCCAGAAATAGTGCAAATTGAGTCCACTTTTAGGGTTAGGGTTAGGGAATCATGGGAACTGTATTTTATTGTGGCACCAGAGCTCTCTGACAGAGAAGGCTCATTGTCTCAGAAAAAACAACAATTCCCATGATTCCCTAGCATTAACCCTAACCCTAAAAGTGGACTCAATTTGCACTATTTCTGCCAGTCTGCAACCCCCCTTATTGGGCCTGAGAACTAGTGTATATCAGCACTATAGGGATGTTATGGACAGGCTTTTCCATCATTAGCTAATCAAGCTTCAAGGACGAGGCAATGATGAGAGGAAGACAGCATCATGCTATAGATGTGGCCAAAAGTGCTATTATCCAAGTTGTATTCTGGCTAAAAAGCTGTGTATGATAAACTTCACAGTTTCTGAATCATTTTTAGAGACAGCCAATACTACTAATGACACATGGCAAGATGTGACCAGAGCAGGGTCAATCGCTGACCAGCTGTGAGGAGTCCCATTTTAGCAGGGTTCCCAATCACAGAGAGGCTTCTATTCACAGCCAAACAAATGCAAGCAAGAGGAGAGATCCTTCTTCAGACCTCTTCATGTAACATGGGCTGGGCAGGGACTCAATTGTCAGGGCTGAATGGGTGGGTGGGTGGGGGGTTGAATGCACACTTGTACCTCCTCCCTATTTTTCCATCTCAGATGAGCAGACCAGACTCCTACATAAGACTGACATTCTTGATACTGAGATACTAGCATTAAACTCAGTATGTTGTTGTTGTTGTTGTGTGCCTTCAAGTCGTTTCCAACTTATGGCAACCCTAAGGATAACCTATCATAGGGTTTTCTTGGCAAGTTTCTTCAGAGGGGTTTGCTACTGCCATCCCCTGAGGCTGAATGTGTGTAATTTATCCAATGTCACCCAGTGACCAAGCAGGGATTCAAACCCTGTTCTCTAGAGTCATAATCCAATGGTCAAACCACTGCAGACAATTCTCTGTTTCATGGTTCAGAAAACTCCTCACATCCATTTTAATCCAACAAGCAAATAGAAAATGAATTTCAACATGGAATCTCCTTTGAACATTGAGCAATTCCAAAGAAATGTGAGATGGATGGATGGAAAGACAGATAGATAGATATATGAAATCTATAATTCATTATTTGTTATTCCAAATGTTCTCCTGCATCCATTTTAGTGAGGGGTGAGTAAGAAAAAATGCTGAGGGAAGGGTAATTGCTTCAAATTGGACAGTGGAATGGTGATTTGGGCATCCCCCCACCAGGTTCTACTGTCACCCACTGTTTTTCATCCTAACTTGGTCTTCTAGAGAGGCTACTTCGGTTGGTAGGCTGCAGATGGCTGCAGACTGGGAAACCTTTCTCATTTACCAAGCCATTGCAAACGCTGTTATTAAAGACTGTGCTGTACTCATTCAAAATGGATTCTGATATTTAAATAGCTCTGAGGAGCTCTGAGCAACCATTCTCAGTGAGAATATCCCAGTGAGATTAAATTAAAGCCAATAATTCAGTATATGCCATCTGGAATCAGAGCTGAGTAAATCCAGAGAGGTGCTTCTATGCATGAGTTCTAAGACAAGGTAGTAGAGAGAACATGATGGTGCTTCGTTTCAGTATTTGTCTTCATCATCTGGTCAAACTGTCAAAAAGAGCTTCTTGTCAGAGTGGGGAATGGTAACAGAGACTTTGAAGTGTTCTGACATTGGAAGATTTTTTAAAATAAAGTATTCCCTCTCTATTCCTGTTGTATCTCTTTTCTTTTTATGCTATTCTATATGCCTAGAGTTGCCTGGCCAGAACTATCTCAAGCCCTGAGATTTCAGAGTCAAAATGTGAGACCTAGGAATGACCCTTTGTGATTTCACAGGAGGTAGGCCTTCACAATGTTAAATGGGTAGTGCTAGTAGTGGCAACCCCTGGTTATGTTATTAAGCATTATACATTAAGCATCAACCATATGCTTATTCAAAAAAAAATCAAGTCTAAATAAATGAATTCAATATATGTACACACATGGGAGATTATCCCATTCATTTTAAAGCAACTTGTCTCTGATGAGATAAAGTCGCGTTTAGTTTTAATAGCAGGTTTTATCACATTCAGCCATGGCCAGGCGACTGTAATCCATATGCAGCCCGGGTCCCAGCCACAGTTATCCAGCCGCTTTTCAAAAATGGGAGCTTGCCATTTTTGGGAGAGTAAAGGTATACAATGGAGCACTCAAGTTAGAACTGTCCAATCCATTGTATTTTCCACCACCATGGATGAATGTGAGAACTGGACAGTGAAGAATGTGGATAAAAAGAAAACCAACACTTTTGAGCTGTGGTGATGGAGAAGAGTGCTGAATACCAGGGGCAGCCAAAAAGACAAACAAATGGGTCCCTGAACAGATCAAGCCTGAATGCTCTTGGAATCCAGGATGATTAAATTGAGGCTGTCATACTTTGGCCACAGCATGAGAAGGCATGAATCACTGGAAAATGCTATCATGCTAGGAAAGGTAGAAGGCAGCAGAAAGAGAGGAAGACCATATGTCAGATGGCTAGACTCAGGGCCTCTACCGACAGCGCTTTGCGCTGTCTTGGAGGCAGGGAAGAGGAGGGGCAGCCATATGGTGGGCACCCCAACCCCACACTGAAGACGTCATTATGGTGCAGCGTCTTAACGCGCTGCACCAGAAGAGGCGCAAAAGAGCCTCGCAACGGCTCTTGATGCGTCCCTTCTGCCAGCTCCGAAAGGACTGGCATTTCAGCGCTCCTTTCAGGGCCAGCAGAAGGGAGGATTGGGCCAAGGCATGGGGCAGCCTCGGCCCCAATCCTCCGCTTCCCATGGTGGCCCACGGCTGACCGTCTGCATCCCCCCTCAGTTAGGGAGGCCACAGGCCAGAATCTACATGACCTAAGCAGAGCAGTGGAGAATAGTGGGTCTTGTAGATGTCTCATTCAGAAGTTGTCATGAGTTGAGGTTGACTCAAGGGCAGCTAGCAACAGCAACAGCAACAAATGGTTTTTGAATTATTCTTGCACTGAAAGGGAAACATTCTTTCTTTTAATGCTCTTTCATGGATAATGGTTTTGGCTAGATATTACAGTCTAAAAAACACTTTAGAGAACACCTTTCTAAAGGGTTAATCCCCATGAAGTTAGCAAATGGGATGTCTCTAAATCCTAGCTGCTTCTTGGTCAGTGCCCTAACACAGCCATAACTCATCTGATTTTATTTCACTGCACTCAAGAAAGCATTTGAAATGGATAAGCACTTTGCAAGGGTGGTGTTTTTTCTGTGTGCATGCAAGTGGGTGATTAAAAGCTTCCAACAATTAGTGTTCCACTATATTTATACACAGATAAAATGAAAAACCTCAGCAAAGTACAATATTGCAGTAATAAAGCCACAAAACTGCTAATGGGATAAGTTAAAAAAAAAAAGAACTGACTACCAAACACAGTAATAAGAAAGCAAATAATATATATATATATATATATATATATATATATATATATACACACACAGTAAAGAGGCAATGCAGCCAAGGCCTGTTAACTGAAACCATAGATGAAGAGGACTTATGTCATCAGGCTTCGAATTTTGCACATTTTGAACATCATCCAAAAAGTATAATCCACTGTTTGAAATATTATAGCTGTGATGAAGGAGAAGGGGTCTCCCCATTACAACCTTATAGCCACAACTTTCACATCCTACTGTAAATACATCACATACTATATCATGTTCTTTACAATGAACCTTTAAATCCTCCCTCCACCAGCCCCTGATTTCCAAGTTTTAAAGGCTTTGTCACTAAAAGGTTAGCATCTGGGCAACTGGAACTGTAGTTTGTTCTTTCTCCAATGTGAATTTTTTCACATTCATTTCCTGCTTCTATGCATTTTACCTGAGCTGTGGGACCTACTCCCAAATACGAATGGGTAATATTTTAGCCTGGGCATAAATGGTATATATCCAGCTTCCTGAACACCATGACCAATAACAGTGCAGCATGGATATTTTATCACTGTGGTGTATGTTTTCAAGATTTCCAAGGGGAATAATGCTCCTGTATGTCATAATACAAATGTTTAATCTTCTACATTTGTCATGTGCTCTGGAAATCATATCTAATAGTACTGCCTTGGAGAACCAGCATGGTGTAGCGGGATGAGCAATGGACTGTGGCTATGGAGACCTAGGTTTGAATCCCTGCTCAGCCATGAAAACCCACTGGCTGATGGTGGGAAATGCACATTTTCTCAGCCTCAGAGGAAGGGAAAGGCCAACCTACTCTGATCAAATCATGCCAAGAAAACCCTGTGATAAGTTCGCCTTAGGGTCACTATAAGTTGGAAATGATTTGAAGACTACAACAACAAGCACTGCCTTATAGTATAGAACATTAGTACAGAGTAAGAAGTAGATGTACCAATAACAGAGGCAGAGCTTAGAAAAGTTACTGTTTGAACTACAACTTCCAGAACAATCCAATAAGCCAGGCTTGGAAGCTGTAGCACAAAAAAGTGCTACAGCTTTTTTGCGCTCTTGAAGGGTGTCTGCATTGCAAAGAGTCTTGCAAGCTTGTTCCTTCTGTATGCTATAGCATTTACATATACCCTCAAACTGTTGTTTGATATAGATGGCCCCAGTTAATTTTCTGCTGTCCCATTTTCTCGGGTATTTTTTAAATGTTCTGGTTCCCCTCTCATCCTTCTACTTTCTCCTTTTGTCCTTGCCTTACTTCAGTTTCTGCAAACAGAAAGGTGGTTAACACATTTAAAATACCCCTCTTTCTAGTTGAACAGAACATGAGCTGACCATATACTATTCACAGAATGTAGAGAGATTTTATAGACTAACATTTGAATTCTACCAGTTTCACAGGAGTCCAGGCTTTTTGCAACCCCCCCCCCCCAAAAAAACACCCCTCCTTAAACTCAAGAGGGAAATGGCTTCATGATTTTTACCAGAATATTTGCTGAAATCTGCAGAAATGTGCACTATTACATGTGTGGCTGCCGGTCTACATTTGGATGGCTGCACATTTTAGGCAGAGAAAAGTTGAACAGATGCAAATTTGTGCAAGAAAGTGAAGACAATTAACTGTCAATGCAAATGTGTGAAAATGTGTTCCTCTACCTCAGTGCCTATTGTTCCTCTTCATCTGTCAGAAGGTTTGGTGCTGATGGGTGCTGTAGTCCAACAACATCTGAAGATGCCCAGGATCCCCAGCTGCAGCATACAGTTTGACATACAGAAAGATTATTCCCTGGATATCTTGAAAACAACATACAGTGACAAAATCTCTGTGCTGCACTGTTTCTGGTGATGATGTTTCAAGAAGTTGGCTGGAACTACAGCCCACTTCATCACATACATGAAGTAGACTTCTGTAACTTACAGATACACACACACACACACCTGTAAACACACACACACTTCTGTAACTTACAGATACACACACACCTGTAAACACACACACACACCACATATTAAGTGGGAGGATGGAAAATCAGAATTGATGTAGGAAGAAAATGAATGGTAAGTAAACAGAGAGTGAAAATTAAGTTATTAACAGCAGCCATGCATGTAAC
Source organism: Phrynosoma blainvillii (assembly GCA_026167975.1). Classification (NCBI taxonomy): domain Eukaryota; kingdom Metazoa; phylum Chordata; class Lepidosauria; order Squamata; family Phrynosomatidae; genus Phrynosoma; species Phrynosoma blainvillii. The sequence continues at coordinate 119,648,073 of JANUYF010000002.1, read as the reverse complement.
AAGAAGTAGTGCTAAGCTACTTCTTGTTGTAACACAGAAATCCTTACATTAATGTACTGATTAATATATGGAATGTGAATACTTAAAAAACCCCAAAAACCTACCTTCCGAGACTCAGGAAATAACTATGGGGGGTTGCAGACTGCCAGAAATAGTGCACATTGAGTCCACTTTAAGGGTTAGGGTTAGTGCTAGGGAATCATGGGAATTGTTTTTTTTTCTGGGACATTGAGCCTTCTCTGTCAGAGAGCTCTGATGCCACAATAAAATACAGTTCCCATGAATCCCTAACCTAACCCTAAAAGTGGACTCAATTTGCACTATTTGTTTATTATAGTTACATAGGTTTAGTTTGAGCCCGAGGGTTTGAGGTTGGACTATGACTCAGATTCAATTCCCAGTTCAGCCATGAAACCCACTGGGTGACCTTGGGCAAGTCACAGCATCAAGAGGCAACAATGGAAAATCTCCTCTGAACAAATCTTGCCAAGAAAATCCCATGATAGGGGGGTTGCAGACTGCCAGAAATAGTGTGAATTCAGTCCACTTTTAGGGTTAGGGTTAGAGTTAGGGAACCATGGGAACTGTATTTTATTGTGGCATCAGAGTTGTCTGACAGAGAAGGCTCAATGTCTCAGAAAAATAACAGTTCCCATGATTCCCTAGCACTAACCCTAACCCTAAAAGTGGACTGAATTCACACTATTTCTGGCAGTCTGCAACCCCCCAAAGTCTCACCTTAGGGTTGCTATAAGTCGGGAAAGACTTGAAGGCACACAACAACAACAACAACAACAACAACAACAACAACAACAGGCTTAGTTATAGTAAGAAATGGGGGTAGGACCTTACCTACACATATTATCAGCTAGTAATATCTTTCATCTTTTTAAACTTTATCTTTTTAAATCATTGTAATAATTGAATTATATTTGGGAAAAAGATGGGATATAAATCCCATAAATAATCAAACAATGCATATTCCAGCACAGGATAATTTTAATATCTTCATTACTACACACAGATGTCCTGGTAATGAATGTAACAGGATCAGGCCATGGCATATTTTTTTTAACTAGCTGGAAATCCTACTAGCACTCTGCTACAGGAAATGAGCATATACAATCCTTTCAAACTCTTCCATGGAAACCACTCTTGCACACCTGATCAAGGAAATGACAGTCAATGCAAACATCTCCAACATCTCAGTGGTGAAAAACAGGACATGTGTGGTCAAGTAACATCAGAGTGTGATCAAAAGGATGTGGCCGAGCAACAAGAGGGCAAAAGTTATTAATTCGGAAGAACGCACAACACTACTGGGATTTATGCACAGTACCAAGTTTAGGAAAGCCTGAAGAAAAAAAAATACCCCCACCCCCCCACCCCCCAGTAAGCTTCCTGAGAAGGGCAAGAATCCACCTCTCTTCTCCCTCTTACTGAGTTTAGATTATTTTAACTGGTTTGAATTTTTATTGTAATGGTTTTAAAAATGTTTTTCAGTTATCTGTGAGCTGCCTTGGGTTCCTTCTGGGTGAAAGACAGCATACAAATGAAATGAAATAAAATAAAATAAAATAAAATGTAAACTAATGTTGCACTTTGAACTCAGGACAAATCTGAGTCCCTCAAGGTGAAATGCAGCCTCCTTTTGTTCTAAAGGGCTGACTATGTTACTACGGTTGCATCTGCACTGCAGAAATAATGGAGTTTGACACCACTTTAACTGTCATGGCTCCATGTTATGGAATCCTGGGATCTGTAGTTTGTTGTGGCACCAGAGCGCTCTGACAGAGAAGGCTAAATATCTAACAAAACTACAATTCTCAGAATTCCATAGCATTGACCCATGACACTTAAAGTGGCATCAAGCTGCTTTATTCTGCAGTACAGACAAGGCCTCTGTTGCAGCAAAACCAGCTTAGGGCTTGTGCAGCAGACTGGCCACTAGGGCTGACCTGGGGGTGGAGTTGGGGCAAGGCGACCGCATGCTGGCTGCCCTGATGACGCCGTCACGCCACAGGCCCCACTGTATGGAGCACAGTGCCAGGGTGCTCCCTTGGTGCAGCATGTAGACACACTGCGCCAAAGGGGCGCAGAAGAGCCGCGGCAGCATCAGTAAGGGCGGCTTTTTGCCGCTCCAAAAAGGAGCAGCACTTGCCAGCTCTTTTTGGAGTGGCAAAAAGCTGGATCGGGGCTGCAGCATGTGGTTGCTGTGGCCCCAATCCGGCGCTCCCAGGGGCGGCATGGAGCTGCCCCTTAGGGACCGTCTATATGGCCCCTTAAAGACTCAACACATTCATTTGGGAATAGTCTTCCAAAGATTAGAGTCTCCATTGTCAGAGGCATGATACCCTCCAACATTTCTTTCATAGATCAAAATTAGGACACATGGCTAAGCAACATCAGTGTGAGGTCAAGATGACAAAAGATATTAATGAGGAAGAACACATAAACTTGGAGGGGGTGCAACAGTTTGCTTTTGCATGATCCTCATGGGAGGGACAAGATTCTGCATCTTGGGAGTTTATTGCACCCCCCAAAAAAGACTTACCTCTCCTGGGATACAGTTGCTTATGGAATGCAGTCAGGTATTATTGCATTAAAAGTGCTGCTGATGCTGCCAGACGACTGCATCCTGGCTAAATCCTGGCTCCTAGCTGCACTCAGCAAGCTGATTTGCAAAATAGGAGCTTCCCATCTTTGCAAATTGGCCAGCTGAGCATGGCTGGGAGCCAGGATTTAGCTAGGATGCAGTCACCCGGTGGCATCAGCAGCATTTTTACTACGATAATAACTGGCTTTATCCCGTATGCAACTGTATCCTGGGAGAGTTAAGTCCCCCCCCCTTTTTTTTTTGGCATGTCATAGGACGTTATCACATGGGGAGCTCCGAACAGAAGCTGGCTTTAAAGTGAAAGTGCTACCGCAAAGGCGAAAGCAATTAATTAGCCGGCTTTCCCCGTGTGAAAACCTCCTGCGCATTTAAAAGGAGGTTACTCCGAACGGAAAGTAGGCAGAAACTGCTTCTTTTTATTTTTGGAAGATCCCCGAAAATAAAAAGAAGCAGTTTCTGACTTCTTTCTGTTCAGATTAACCTGCTTTTAAATGCGACGTCGTCTGAAAATATACCCGCTTTTGCGGGTTATTTTCAGTTTAAACCCCCGTTTCCTCACAGGATTTCCCCTGTGTGATAACATCCATAATCTCCCTCCTCTTCCTCCTGCTGAGTTAAATGAATGCAGACAAAGTGCAGACTTTGCACTTCGACCCCAGTTTGCAGCAACTGAAATAAGTGGAGAGAAACTGGGACCTAAAGCAACTATAAAAGTGGAGTGACATAGGACGTTTTCACACGGGGCAAAAGGAGGACGCTAGCCGGCCTCCCGCCGGCCTCACTCCGGCTCCATTTCCCGTGTGTTCACACACGCGCGGCGGCAAACCCCGCCCCTTCCGGTGTCATCCCTGCTTCCGGCCGGCTTTTCGCTCCGTGTGTTCAAACACACGGAGCCCTAAGTCCGGCCTCACTCCGGCAGCGGCAAGCTAATTCCTGGCTAACTCCGTCTTCAGGTAATTCCAGGTGGCAAAAGGAATTAGCCTGCCGCCGCCGGAGTCATTCCGGTGTCAGTGGCACGGGGTCCAGCCGGCTTTAGGGGAAGGGCTCCAGCCGGCTTTAGGGAGCCCCGTGTGAAAACGTCCATACAATTGATTGGGAATGTCCTTACCAAATCAGGACAGTTGGAGGATTTGCTTCCTCAGTTTGCAGGGAAATTTATTAGACTGAAACCTAAGCTAACTCTTCACTATATAGATCAGATGTTATAACCGCAAGGGAGGACAAGGCACGGCAAAATGTAGGATACCAGAAAGGCATTAAGATGGCTGCCTTCTAGCAGATTGCTGTGTATTTTAGACTTCTTGATTCAGAAATGGCTGCTTCTGTGAACTTTAGCCCATGTTGCTCTTTACTGTGAAATCAATGCAAAGGGAAAGTAGATAGTGCTTGGGAAATATTAAGGTTTTTTTTTTTTTTTGCCCCCAAAATTCTCTTCTTCCTTTTATAACCGGAGCAAATTTCCAACTATGAGTTGTTCTGTAATATAGAGAGTAGCGAGCAACCCTGCTTCTCTAATAGGGCTTGACTTCATTTTTATTGAGACAATGCAAGGCAATATTAAAGTTTTTACAGTACTGTGTGTTTCTTTCTGGCTTTTTACCAAAAGAAAATGTGGTTTTAATTCTGTACATTCTGTACAATGAGCCTTGCTAAAGTTGCACGTCATATATCTTGCAAAAATGCTTTGTGTTACTTTTATATTATTAAGAACTGACTTCTTTCCTTCCACAGACGATGGAATTTCATCAACACCTGGTGTTTGTTCGTCACATTTCATAGATAGAACAAAAGGGGGGGAAGCAAGGTATACTCTATAAGCAAACAGAAGAGCCATGAGCAAAGTCAAAGAATGCAAACAGGATCTATAAATTCTGAAGCTAGAGTTTCCTGTTAGCAAAGATATATAAAACTGGAGTCATAGTCTCAACTGGGAAGAAGCCAAAAGGAAATAAATAATGGCATTTCAGATTATTGCATTAATGAAAGTGGCAATTGAAATCAAAAAGCTTACATAACTCTTCCCCTGAACATAAATAAGAGCTCCAGAGTAATGTGAATCCGGAGTGTATACTCTTATTTAAACATGCAGCATGATTCTACACAGGCCAACTATTGCACCCACAGCTGGAAGCTGTACACTGCTTTGATTCACGGTTGCCCCGTCTTCAATTTGGAGAGCACACGACTCCAGCATCCTTTCACAAATCCAAACATGTGGATAGATTTTTACTGTTGTTGTCATCCACATCCTCAATTTATTTCAGCCTAAGACTCTTACGGATAAAATGAGAATGGTGAAGCCCTCCAAAAGTTCTCGGACTACAATTCCCAGCATTGCATTGGTTGTGCTGGCTAGGACTGATGGGAGTTGCAGTCCAACTACATTGTAAACTACCTTGGGTCCCATACTGGGAGAAAGGTGTGCTAATACATAAATAAATCTGGAAGCCCAGGCCATTTCCATCCCTGCTACAAAGCTTTGGTACTACGGTTGCTTGTAGAGGCCCTTACTTAGGGAGGTAGGATAAAGAGCATTTAAGTCTACCTACTTCTAGGCAGAAGGTGAATGCAGAGCAGAGTGGAATGTGAGTTCTGGCACTACAATGACTAGGAAGGAAGGAGGAATCTAATTCAGTACATAAGTAGATCCTCTGGAGCAGGGGTAGGTAGGCAACCTTTTTGAGCTGGGGGCCGGGTTGCTGTCCCTCAGACAATTGAGGGGCCGAAGCACCAAAAATAAATAAATAAATAAATAAATAAATAAATAAATAAAAATAAAGAATTAATATATATATATATATATATATATATATATATATATATATATATATGCATGCACACTGTCTCAGCCCCAGAAAAGCCATGGCAAAACCCCTGTGGAGATTTTGCCAAGAAAACCCCAAGAACAAGTAATAACAACAATAATCAATATCATCATGGCAGGCGGCGGCAGGGGGCAGCGGCGGCGGCGCTGGCGGCAGCAGGACCTGCCTGGGGCTGGTCCAAAGGCCTCGGGGGGCCGCATCCGGCCCCCGGCCTTAGGTTGCCTACCCCTGCTCTAGAGAGTCTTTGCAAGTTGCAGCAAGAAATCAGTTAAGCCTTGCAAATTGTAGCAACCTGCTGTTTTAATAACTGAGCTGGAGATTTGCACACAGTCTTTTCTTCTTGCCTGGAGCTGATCCCACCAAAACTGGAGAATTTGTGTTCTTGAACACTACAACAGGAAGATTTCACAAACCAATACTAAAAATGGAAGGGCGAAACTAACTCAGTACCAAGGTACTATATATCCCCAAGTACTATATATCCCAATATTTTCATTTATTGGGATACATAGTACTTGGGGATATATATTGGGAATAAAGTACCCTGGTACTTAGTTTCACCCTTCCATTTTTAGCATGAATTTGTATTCTTGTCTCCCTTGTTCCAACCCTTCCTTGTTCCTTGAGATGACCCATGAAAACTGTAGATTCAGGACCATTCCCTGAGATCTGACTACTCTATTTGGTATGAACTCAGTAGCTATGATGATGATGTCTTCACTCTCCCACATACATTAATGCCTGTAATGCAGTCTTCCCCAGCCTGGTACTCTCCAGATGATGGATGACAACTGTTACACTGTTGGAATAAAAATAGAAGTAAAACAAAACAAAACCCTGTCAGTCTGATGAGAAACACACACACACACACAAAACAAAAGCTACCAGTCTTCACAGCCTTTTTTAATCTTATAAATCCATGGTTGCATTTGTCTATATGTACAGTGAACCCTCAGTATCTGCTGGATTTGGCTCCAGGAAACCCTGTGGGTACCAAAATCCACAGATGCTCACATCCTATTATATTCAATGGCATAATAAATGTCCCTTATATAAAATGGCAAAAGCAAGGTTTGTTTTTTTTGGAATTTTTGTGTGTAAATATTTTCAAACCATGGTTGGTTGAATCCGTGGGTGCAGAATCCATGAATATAGAGGACCGAGTGTATACCATTTCATACATTTTATATGGATTTATTTATTTATTTATTTACTTAATACTTGTATCTCACTTTTCTTCTATACAGAGCTCAGAGCAGCTCACCAAAAGTGAGACAGATAAAACTAATTGATCAACAAATGGTGTTTAACATTTGTTTGTTTGTTTATTTTGTTTATCTGTATCCTACCTTCCCCCCCCCATAACAAAATTCAAGGCAACTTACAACATGTTAAAAAACAATACAGATTAAAACTGTATGAGAACATCAATAAAAAGTATAAATATAAAAGTTACTTAAAAGACAATTATAAAGTTAAAACCATTGAAATTAATCAAAAGACTATATACAACCCGATAAACAGCGCAGCACACCACTAAAGGCCCATCCAGACAGTTTCCAAGAGCCTGATGGCATAAGAACATTTTGACTTGCTGATGGAAGGAGAGCAAAGAAGGAACCATCTGGCTCCAGCATCTGGGGGCAGCCACTGAGAAGGCCCTCTCCCTTGATCCCACCAAACAAACCTGAAAAGGTGGTAGGACAGAGAGAAAGGTCTTTCTAGAAGATCTTAAAGCCCTAATGGTCTCATAAAGGAAGATACAGTCCTTCAAATAGCTTGGAACCAAGATATATAGCGTTCTATAGGTCACCTCCAGCACTTTAAATTGTGCCCAGAAACAGACCAGCAGCCAGTGGATATGTCAAAACAAAGGAATTGTGTGCTACCTGATGCCAGCTTTAGTTAATAATCTGTCTCATCTCTTTGGACTAGCTGGAGTTTCTGAACACCTGTCAAAGGCAGACCCAGGTACAGTGCACTACAGGAATCCAAATGACATGTAACCAAGGTATGTGTTACCATAGCCAGATCTGATATCTCCAGTAACAGTCCCAGTTGCTGCACTAGGTTTAACTATGCAAAGGCGCTCCTGGTCACCACTGAAACCTGTGCCTCCAGATTTAGGGCTGAATCCTGGAATAAAACCAAACTGTGAACCTGCATTTTCAGGGACAGTGTAATCCCATCTAGCACAGGCTGAATCTCTGTCCCCAGATCTCTCTTATTAATGTAAGAAAACGACCAATTAAAATGAAAGAATATGAGAAAAATGGAAGTAGCACAAAACAATCTGTAATCAGCTTACTAAGGTTGTTGTTGCTGTTATGTGCCTTCAAGTCATTTCTGACTTATGGTAGCCCTAAGGTGAACTTATGCGATTTTCTTGCCAAGTTTCTTCAGAGGAAGTTTGTCATTGCCATCCTCTGAGGCTGAGAGAGTATGACTTGCCCAGGGTCACCCAGTGGGTTTCCATGGCTCAGATGGGATTGGAATCCTGGTCTCCAGAGTCCTAGTCCAACACTCAAACAATACACCATGCTGGCTAAGGTTAAATCTGTGTACTGTATATCTTTTACCATTTTTTTTAAATGCTAGAAGATCACAGCAGGATAATGCTAACAGGTGGCTACAAGATAATTCTCCAAAGGCAGGCAATAGAGCAGGGGTAGGCAACCTAAGGCCCGGGGGCCGGATGTGGCCCCTCGAGGCCTTTGGACCGGCCCCAAGCCGGTCCTCCGCCGCCGCCGCCCCCCCACCTCTGCCGCCGCCCCCCCCCCCATTATAATATTGATTATTGTTGTTATTACTTGTTCTTGGGGTTTTCTTGGCAAAATCTTCACAGGGGTTTTGCCATGGCTTTTCTGGGGCTGAGAGAGTGTGCATGCATATTTTTTTTTTTTAAAAAAATTATTTATTTATTTATTTATTTTTGGTGCTTCGGCGCCTCAATTGTCTGAGGGACAGCAACCCGGCCCCCGGCTCAAAAAGGTTGCCTACCCCTGCAATAGAGGGTACTGTCATGAAGAAATCTTTCTCACAAATGCTTTCTTCCTACTCCTACTACTAATACTAATACATTTTATTTATATACCGCCTGGTGGCGAGCCAATCTAGGAGGTTTACAAGACTAAAATGCATACAACTTAAAATAATATAATTCCGTCCCCCTTAAAAAGTCATTAAACAACATATCAATTAAGACCAACTAACAATACAAACATAGCAATAAGATAGGCTAAAAATACAAACCAATAAAAAAACAAACCAATAAAACCCCTGCGACTTCGATTCTAAAAGGGGGGCTATGGAGGCATTCTTGAAGAGAGGGAGATCCCGGGGTTCCAAGGTCCCGAGGCCAGGTATTTTAGTGTTGAAAGGCCTGCCGGAAGAGGTCCGTCTTGACAGCCTTTTTAAAGCTGTCCAAAGATGTCAATAGATGGATCTCGTCCGGCAGGCCATTCCAGAGCCTGGGGGTGACAACAGAAAAAGCCCTCTGGGAGGTCGCCGCAAGCCTAGATTTTTGAGGCTGCAGGAGATTCCTTCCAGAGGACCAGAGAGCGTGGGGAGGATTATATAGGAAGAGGCGGTCTCTGAGATAGCTAGGACCCAAGCTTTAGGGCTTTAAAGGTGATAACCAACACCTTGTACTGGGCCCGGAAACCAATAGGCAGCCAGTGGAGGAACCTCAAGACCGGAGTAATGTGGTCCCTCCTAGATAGATGTTCCTGACAAAAGCCTGGTTGCCATGTTTTGAACCAACTGTAGTTTCCGAACCAAGCACGAGGGTAGCCCCATGTAGAGCGCATTGCAGAAATCTAAACGTGAGGTTACCAGTGCATGCACAACAGTCTCGAGATCCCTTACTTCCAGAAAAGGGCGCAGCTGGCGTATCAGCCGAAGCTGATAACAGGCGCTCCTGTCTGTTGCATTTACTTGATTTGTCATCAGGAGCGACGAGTCAAGGAGCATCCCCAAACTGCGAACACAGTCACTGGAGGAGAGTGTGACCCCACCCAGGACTGGAGGTTGCAACCCTAATCTTGGTTTCGGGTCCGCTACCGTGAGCACCTCCGTCTTGTCTGGATTCAGTTTCAATCTGTTTTTCCTCATCCAGCCCATTACCACCCAAATACATTCATTGAGAGAAGAGATGCCACTGGAATTCAAGGCCGACGAACGAGACACGGAGAAATAGATTTGGGTGTCATCAGCGTACTGATAACACCCAGCACCATGACTCCGTATAAACTCACCCAGCGGCTTCATATAGATGTTAAATAACAATCGGGACAAAATAGCCCCCTGAGGGACCCCACAAGTGAGGTCCCTCTTACTGGAGCTACTGTCCCCGAGCAGCACCCTCTGGGACCTACCCAAGAAGAAGGACCGGAACCACCCCGATACCTAACTCCCTCAGGCGGTCCAAGAGGATGCTGTGATCTATCATGTCAAAAGCCACTGAGAGGTCTAGGAGCACCAACAGGATCACACTACCCCTGTCAATGCTCAGACGCAGATCGTCGGTCAAGGCAACCATGGCAGTCTCAACCCCAAAGCCTGTCCTGAAGCCGGTTTGAAATGGGTCTAGATAATCGGTTTCATCCAAGACAGCTTGGAGCTGAAGAGCAACTGCCCTCTCAATTACCTTGCTCAAAAGTGGAAGCAGAGAAACAGGCCTAAAATTGTTCATGTCCAAGGGATCCAGGGAAGGTTTTTTCAGAAGCGGCCTAACAGCCGCTCCCTTTAGACAAGATGGAACATGTCCTTCCCTGAGGGATGCATTGATGATATCCGTAAGGAACCTCAACAATGCATCCCCTCCCTGGATGGCCAGCCATGATGGGCAAGGATTGAGAGGGCAGGTTGTTTTCCTCACCAAGCAGCTTGTCCACGTCCTCGGTACTCACAGATTGGAGCTGATCCAGGATAACTTCATTGACGGAGTTGCTGGACACCTCATCTATAGTTTCTGCTACAACAGTGGCGTCTAAGTCAGCTCTTATCTGAGAGATTTTATCTGCAAAGAAGTTGTTAAATGCGTCACAGCAGGCTGTTGTCAGGTTAAGTAAGGGATTTGCCACAGGAGGAACCTGTGTCATCTCCCTCACCACTCTAAACATCTCTGCTAGATGGGACTCTGCAGACGCAATACGTGCAGAGGAGAAAACTCTCTTTGCTGCATGTATTGCCTCCTGATAGGAACAAAGAAAGTTCCTATGGTGAGTTCTGTCAGATAGGAGCTGAGTCTTCCGCCACCTGTGCTCTAGTCGTTGTCCAGCCCGCTTCATTCCCCTAAGCTCTGGTGTGAACCATGGCCTTCGGTTCGGAGCGGGTTGGGAAGGACGCTTGGGAGCGATCGTGTCCATAGCCCTGGTAAGGTCGGTGTTCCAAATATTAACCAGAGCATCGACAGGGTCACTGGCATTTCCAACCAATAAACCCTCCAAGGCTTTCTAGAATCCAGTAGGCTCCATTAGCCTTCGAGGGCGGACCATTCTAATAGGCCCACCACCCCCGGTGGGGCAGATACTGGCTCTCAGTTCCACCTTGACCACAAAATGATCCGTCCATGACAATGCGGAGGTACTTACCACCTCCGCCCACGGATATTCCTGCTCCGTACTGAAGACCGCATTGAGTGTATGACCTGCAAAATGTGTGGGCCCGTTGACCAATTGGGATAGGCCCATGTTTGTCATGGTCTCCATGAACTCCATAGCCGCACCTGTTAAACTGGTCTTGAGCAGAATGTTGAAGTCCCCCAAAACTAAAAGTCTGGGAGACTCCAACAGCAGCTCGGAGACCAGCTGTGTCAGCTTGGTCAGGGAGTCTGCTAGACAACAGGGTGGTCGGTAGACTAGCAAACTCCCCAAACTATCCCTGGTCTTCAGGCTAAGGTACATACATTCAAAGTGGACCGTGTTCCGGACAGGTATCCTGGCCAAGGTTAAGGTGTTGTTATGAACTAGAGCCACAACGCCCCCCCCCCGCCCACTTCTCCTCACCTGCTCCTTAACGGAGTACCCAGCTGGGAGGGCCTGCGCCCAGGTAACAGCGCTATCCTCCCCCAGCCAGGTCTCCGTGAAGCAAGTCAGGTTGGCATCCTCATCCAGGAGAAGATCCTGGATGATATGGGTCTTATTTTTAACCGGCCTGGCATTGCAGAGGAGCAGAGTGAGGTTCTGTGGAATAGTTGGTCTGCTCTCCGAGCCATTCTGAGAAACAGAGGGAACTGAAGGCGGGATAGCTTCCAAACAGCGATCCCGTCTTCTTTTGTAACATTGGTTCCCACTGTTCCAGCCATACCTCCCATTCCCCAGCACGACTCCAATAGCCGCCCCCGTCTCCTTCCTGGCCTCAGGTAAGATGGTATAATTTAAACCATTAGCAGAACACAATAATTGGGACATATACAATCCTATTGCCAGTACACATACTCCTCTCAACTCCGGATAACCCAACCAGACCTCCAATTCCCCTTGAAGTCATAACAGGGGAAAAGAGTTGGAGCCGCCCTCTGGTCAAGTGCTATAGCATTATTTTGCCCAGGGAAACGAATTTGGGCGCACTAAGGACCACCCACTTTCCGGCCTCCAGCTCTTCAGCAACCGTGCTGAGGCAGCCCGGTGTTGGCAATCAGGGGTGGCCAGGAGATTCAAGGCTGCCCAAGTCCTCCCAGCGGCTCCAGTAAGGGAGGGCAGTCCTGGCCGGTGTCAGCCTCCGCTTCTCCGCTGCTGCTGGTGTTCCTCAGGCGAGCGGGGAGCTTTTGAGGTTTTCTCCGGTGCCGGCTCCTCCCTCCAAGCCTTCGCAGGTGTTCTCTGGAGGCGGTAAGGGAGGGCAGTCCTGGCTGGTGTCAGCCTCCGCTTCTCCACTGCTGATGAATTTGGTGCATGTTGGAGGATGGGCTCAATAAAATCAGTACTGGAATATCTTTTACAACTTGCATGTAGAAAACCCTATTTTTGAGGCGATGAGAATTCAGTATATTAGAGACTTTGCCAGACCGGATGACTCATTCTGCACTTGCTCATTTCCTCTGTGTGCCTTTGGCTATAACAGTGGACTTATCTCTATATGCTGTCAGTCCCAATTTCCTTTTTCTGTTAAGTTTTATCATTATTCATCCAGTTCAAGCACTCAGCCCGCTTAGTGTATTCTAGAAACAGTTGCTTTTCCATTTCAACCTTTCTTCCTCCAAGTCCTCACCTCCCTCTATTTATTCTTAGTTTTCTAGCCTTAAATCCTTTGCTTTCCTGATTCCTATTAAAAGGTAAAGTTATTCCCCATTGACAAGGTTGTCAAGTCATGTCCGACCGTAGGGGGTGGTGCTTATCTGCATTACTAAGCCAAAGAACCAGGGTTGTCACAGACAACTCTGTGATCATGTAGCCAGCATGACTGCACAGAACTCTGTTTACCTTCCCACCAAAGTGGTACCTATTTATCTACTTGTATTTGCATGCTTTTGAACTGCTAGGTTGGCAGAAGCTGGGACTTGGGATGCCCCATCATGCGACACCTGGGTCTTGAACTGCCAACCTGCTGATCTTGCAATCAACAGAGTCAGCGTCTTAACCACTTGATCCACCATGTTAATCACTTAACAACTTGGTGAATAAAGGAAGGAACTGGTGATCTGTCGTATTCACTGTCCCTTAAATCAGTGAGAAAACCACAGATTCAATAAAGACGCATGTATGTCAGAAAGTCTGAATCAAATCAATATTTTTACTGCATCTCTGGGGTTCCAAAGTGTGGGATAAGACAATTCATATAAAATGTGACATAGTGCTGAAAAAGCTGTGGAAACAACCTTTTGTTCCAGAGAAACTGGATCAATATAAAATCTGGAGACCTGATATTAATATGCATTTGTCTATCTTAATGTTGCTATGCATTACAAACGCTTATAAAAACAAACATGCTTTTTAATCATTGTTTTATAGCATGTTGAAAGATACAAATTTTTCATAGATTAGGATGACATATTATTTGCAAATGTAGCTAACCTTTGTGATAATTTCTCGGATGAAAATGGAAAGTTTGGGTTATATTTTGGAACTTTTCCTTTATTTATGTTATCACAAGCAAGTGATGGTAAAATAGAAATTAATAAAAATAAGTAAGTGCTGTCAGCATTGGTGACTTAATTCACAGTTTCTTGGAAGCCAGCAATATGTCTTGTTTCAGAGGAGAAGTGGATATGCCTCCCGGCCCCCTTACACTGGGGTGGGGGGAAGCTTTCAAAAGGATCCCAAGAGCTGTCCAGTCAAAAATTGTTTTTGGCTCTTCCTTAGCCACAAAAAGGCTGGCCAAACCAATTTCATTCACATTTTATTTTAATAAGACCCAAACAACAACAAGAAAGTCCCTTTGAGGCTCACAACTTGTGGGCAAATATCTAACTTGAAGATGATTGAAAATGCTTGGCTTATTACTATCCCCAACAGGGAGTTTGAGAATGAGAAATACTGCTTTGAAAGTAAAAGAATCAGAGCTGGCCCAGTAATGTACTCCAAGGGGTGTGTATTCCTATTCTCTTTGTTTCTACTACTTTGCACTTAGCTGTGAACAAAAGCCTACATGTTGTATGGTGTCCAACTCCATCATTTCTGCAACACAGATGCAGCCTTAGTTATCACTGTAGGTGTATGTTTTTAAAGGAAGTAATTAATTTAAATTAATTAAAAACCTATTTAAGGGATGCAAGCCAGTGGCCTGTGGTACAAAACACACTTCACTGTCATCTCAATAGCTTCCACAGCATGAATATAGGCAAACCAGCATTTGAATTATATAAAATTTCTCTTCCACCATTTAGTGAGGTTCAAGTGTTGGCTTTAGTTTTCACACCTCCTTCCTTCAAGTCTAATCTTACTTTTCATATGATATATTCTGCTTATGAATTAAACAAATAAAATGTACCCTTGTTTGACACTTGTCAAACGGAAAATATTCTGTTTCTCTATATTGACAGTGCCATCTTATCCAGAGTATGGGTTATGTATGCATCAAGACAATCAAATGTTGTAGCACTCTCATTTCTTTTACAACTGTACATGATCCATGATCTATGCAGTAAAGGCTTTGCTGTAATCTATAACTGTGAGACTGATTGTCATCTGAAATTTGTTGTGGCTCACTATTAGCCAACATATGTTATCAATATAATCAGTAGTGCCTCTTCCTTTTCTGAATCCAGCATGGACATCTGGCATTTCTCATTCCATATATGGCAAATGCCTTTGTTGCAAATTCTTGAGCATCACTTTGCTGGCACAAGAGACTAATGCAATGGACACATCATTTCTACAATTCTTGGAGAATGGAACCTTTATTGAGTGTTTTCAGTCTATGGGACAAGATTTTGTTTTCCATATTTATTGGTAAATTATTATTAAAATTTAGATGGATTCAATTTCTTTGTCTTGAAATCTGATTCAGGGTTTTGGCCCTGTGTCTTGTAAACAGGACACAGCAAGCCTGGGGGGAGTTTGGTGTAATTTGTCCATGTAGCCAAGCCCTTCGTTAACATCTCTCATTTCAATCCATGATTCTTCTTGTTCACATTCAGTTAGGCTGCATAGTAGTTAATTCATTTCCAGATCATTTCAGTTCCAGTAGTTGATGGTCACACAACTGACATGACAAAGGGCCTTTGCAGACTGCCAGAAATAGTGCAAATTGAGTCCACTTTAACTGCCCTGACTCAGTGCTAGGGAATCATGGGAACTGTAGTTTATTGTGGCACCAGAGCTCTCTGACAGAGAAGGATCAATGTGTCAGAAAAAAATACAATTCCCATGATTCCCTAGCACTGAACCAGTTAAAGTGGACTCAATTTGCACTATTTCTAGCAGTCTTCAAAGGCCCAAACTTTCACTAAATAATATGAATCTTCAGATTTGTTTGTAATTTTTATTTTATTTTTTGTAACTTTTATTTCTTTTGAAATTTTGTAATTTTGTCAATGTTTTGTAGTTTAATCCAGTTGCTCATCTCAGCTAGAGTAGGCCCATTGAATCAATGGGACTTAAATAAATGTTGACTTTTGTCCAAAATACACTGCAGTTTGTGACCACTTTAACTGCCCCGGCTCAGTGCTAGGAAATTGTGGGAACTATAGTTTTGCAAGACATTTAGCCATCTCTATCAGAGAACTCTGGTGTCACATTAAACTACAATTCCCAGGATTTCTTTGCACTGAGCCATGACAGTTTTTTTCAGATACAAAAAAGTTTGTACATCACAATGGATCTGTATTGCCATTTTAGTATTGGTAACTAGAATAGAGCTTATAGATCTTTCTTCAAGGTCACTAGCCTACAGTATATTTCTCAATTCTTCGTGACACCACTGAGTTGTACTGATGAATTTAACCTTCTTTGGAAAATTGCCTCCATGAGGCAATCAATAATCCTAATTATACATAGACCACACACAATAAGGACCCTACTGGGATAAATGTATATAT
Organism: Phrynosoma blainvillii; assembly: GCA_026167975.1. Taxonomy (NCBI): domain Eukaryota; kingdom Metazoa; phylum Chordata; class Lepidosauria; order Squamata; family Phrynosomatidae; genus Phrynosoma; species Phrynosoma blainvillii. Next base: position 119,632,154 of record JANUYF010000002.1, on the reverse strand, counting down.
TAATAGAGGTCATGTAATTAAATCTCCTCAACCTAGGCTGAAAATGTACCCAATTAAAATAGAGAAACTTAATCAGGAGTGGCATTAGTAATTGGAAGAGAAGCTAAAGGCTAATTCTGGATGGTAAGTGAGAACTATTGTGTATATGTTGTTATAAAGGATGAAATTCCATAATTATCTTTTTTTTTTTTTTACTGATGCTATTCATCAGTGAATTAAATTAAGAGTACTCACATTAACACTACATCTATAAATTGATCTTGAATGTATATTGCTTTCTTCAAATAAAACTCACTTCAGCCCTAAATGCAATTTACTTCCAGCCAACAGGGCAATCCAATATTATGTTGCTTGACCAAAGTAGGATTCTATTAGATTCTCCTTGGGCTGCTCTAGCAAAGCTGGTCACCATGGCAAGAGGAGAAATAATGATGCCTGTTTCTTATCCATGGTAAATAAAAATGGAATGTACTACAAATTTGTGCACTCACTTTCACTTCTATTTTCTCCTTCTCTTCCCCATTCCTATGGAAGTTTCTCTACTTTGACTGCAGTATGTACTCAAGATTAATTACCATTGATTGGAATTGCCTTTAACCAGGCTTTGAAGACTAACTTCAAACTCCTATTTCAAAGTCTAGTTAAAGCTAACCATGTTCATAAGTGATAAACTTTGAAGAAAAAATGTAGATTTGGAGAAATAACGAATAAGACCAACAAAAAAAAGTGGTCATGATTGTAACAAGTGAAACTAAATAAGATAATAAATTATATAAATTATATAAGCGAGCCAAACAGGAATCAAAATTGAGATCGTAACAACTTAAGTAGATGTGGTGTACAGCAACATACCAACATTATAAAGTCAATAATAGAGGCAAAGATAAATTGGCATATGATGGAAAGGAAGTAAGGAATGATTGAAGAGGAAGAAAGAAAGTGATGGAAGGTAAGAGTAGGTGAACTGATGGTGAGTGAAGGGAACTTTATGTTAGGAAAAAGTAAGGGAAACAAGAACGCAATAAGAAAGTTTTAAAAAATAGGAAAGAAAAGGATAGGAAAGGAAGAGAAGAGGAATAAGAAAGTAAAGGAAAGCCAAGTTAAACAAGTTAATCTTATAAGGGATGTAGGAGGGAGAAAGGATGGCTCAAGTGGAAGCTTTAAGGAGGGGAGGAATAGTCGAGTGTTATCACTGCCAAATATGTGGAAGGATAAACAAAGATTGTAAAACAATGTAAATAGAGATATGTTTGTCGGTATGTGTGATTATGTACAATGATGATTGTATGAATAAGATATTTTAAATGTTTGTTTTTAAATGTTTAATAAAAATCCCCCCCCCAAAGCTAACCATGTTCAGAATTCAAATATATAGCCGTGTTAGTCTGTAGAATTGTATGTAGAGAGATCTTGTAACACCTTTGAGACTAACTAAAGAAAAAAGTTGGCAATATGAGCTTTCGTACACTTAAGCCTATTTCCTCAGACTTAATTCTACTTCCCAAATGTATCTGAGGAAGTAGACTTTAGTCTACAAAAGCTCATGCTGCCAACTTTTTTCTTTAATTAGTCCCAAAGGTGCTACAAGATCTCTCTACATATTGTCTAGAATTGGTCCAGGCTCCTGTAGATGTATCATGTTATATCCTCAGTTCAGATGCCTAGAATCATAGGGGTAAAGCAGATGGGGCTTTAAGAGCAGCCAGAGGCCACTCCAGCCCAATCACTCCAGGATCATGGTGACTGGATGCTGCACATCTGAAGCTGGCTGCTGCTGCAATCCCAAACAGACCACTGGCAGGAGCGACTTTTTATTGTTCCTTTTTCAGCCAGTTTCAAGTTGCCTTAGGAAGCCTTGCAGCAACTTTCAGGTTGTTCGGGTGTGCACCATTTGAATGCTGCCCAGAAGGCACTTTATTTGGCCTGTCTGCTTCGGACCATAGACTCATAAAAAGACCTCAAGGGCCATCAAGTCCAACCCCCTAAGATCCAGGAACACACAAAGCACCCCCAACAGATGGCATCTCCAAAGAAGGAGACTCCACCACTCTCTGAGGGGAGTGTTTCTATTGTCAAACAGCTCTTACTGTCAGGAAGTTCTTCCTAATGTTGAGGTGGAATCTCTTTTCCTGTAGGTTGCATCCATTGCTCTGTGTCCTAGTCTATGGAGCAGCAGAAAAACAGCTTGCTCCATCTTCAGTATGACGTCACTTCAAACATTTAAACAGGGCTATCATATCACCTCTTAATCTTCTCTCCTCCAGGCTAAACATACCCAGCTCCCTAAGTCACTCCTCGTGGTTTCCAGACCCTTCGCCATTTTGGCCGCCCTCCTTTGGACACACTTCAGCTTGTCAACATCCTTTTTGAACTGTGCTGCCCAGAACTGGACACAGTATTCCAAGTGAGGCCTTTAGTCCTTTTGTATTATTTAAAACATCATGTATGTGCTGTTAATTTTATTGGATATTAATGGGCAATATTGATAAAGGAAGGGAAGCAAAGGATGTGCAAGAGGTTGAGAATTCAACCTGTCCTTCAACTATAGTAAAGAAAATAGTTGCTATGTAATATAGAAACACTAAGCACACACAAAAGGAATATATTTTGTAGAGAAACTGGATTGGTAACTTCACCTCTTGAACAACATACTGAAAGTCATGAGCAATCTCACTTGAGCAACATACATCACATTAGACATGTACCACAAGCAGCCATTATTTGTGTTGGGGATGGAGCCAAATCAAGGTGCCACCCAGCTGAGAAGCTGAAGGAAAAACAGTTCTGCAAGGAGGTCCTGCATATCTCCTTACTCTGAGAAAGTATTTAGAGTTGCATAACCCTTGGTTATGCCAGTATAAGTCAACAAGAGGATCTGTGTCCTTGTATATTACCTTCCTTACAAGGCCTATACCATTGAAGGGTATTTATCTGTTTCACCATGTTGTATGACTTCAGTCTATTTCAGAAGCATATGTCAGAGCTATTTCAACTATGTAAAAGATCACTAAGAGGAAAACATAACCATAGTATTTTATGAGTATGCTATAACTACCATGAAAGGTAATGAATATATATGAGACTTTTAGGAGCATTGTCAATAGATGCTATAATGAACTGTTCAATGGAGTCAGTGACACAAAGGGACTTACCTTGTTCTCACCGGCAAAGATAAAGAATTTCAAAAGCCATCTCTCTGGTGAACAAGAATAATAATAAAAAATGGGCCATTTTTTCCAATTATTTTTCTTATGTGGGAATATTTTTTGTACTAAATTGTAAATTTTCACAATAACTATCTTTTGGCTTAAAACACAGTTTTCTGCAGAAAACATGGATTTTTGTGCATTGTTTCTGCTGAGTTGGTGTGTGTGTGAGCATTTTGCAAAGACGTCCTGAAAGGCAAAGCATTTCCTAGGAGTTGGCCTATTTTTCAAGAGGGTGTATTTTTGTATAGTATTAAAGATGAGGAAATTGTGTATTCCTTATGCCCCTAATGATACACTGGATCTGCTTTCAGTCATGTGAAGAAGACGTGTCCTTCATTATACTTCCTTCATGGTACCTGCTTGGTGTGGCTGACATGAAAAAGGTGGTTATTTGCACACCATTAAGTTTTTTTAAGAAAAAAAGAAGTTACTAATGGAAGAAAATACTGACTTCTTCATTCTCCTCTTTGTTCTTTGAGATAAAACTTTTGGCATCCAAATGCTCATACTGAGGCTAAAGTTGCTGTCACTGCAACTTTATAACATTTGGTTCAGCCCTCAACTAGTTTAGTCTCATCAGGTCTTCTTCTTTCATCATATGTTGACATGTTATGGACAACCTCTCCACCATTTAGAGAGAGAAAAAAGAACTTTCAAATAGTATTGTGGGACTGTTGATATTTATAAATGTAGAGACATCTACTATCCTGAATTTGGTTCCAGAAATGGTGGCTCTTCAAAGGCAAAGGTTTTTTCTTTCCATGTACATATTAGGCAAGGATTAGGAACAAGCTAGATGAGAAGAGGTATTTCAACTTACAAAGAAATACAGCTGGCCAACCATTCCATGCAAAATTTACACCATTTTCTGAAACATCCACATCTGCAAAGTAAGCATACACATAGCATTTTCTGTCCGTTCCAGCAATGGTGTGGTGTTAACTTATAAATCACAGAATGGAGGCTGGGAGTAGAATGATGGTATACTGAAATCTTTTCAGACATTACTGGTTGCAGTTTCTCAATAACTTCCTTCATCTTGTTGCTTATAATTGCAATGAACATGCCTGTCCATGCAGCTAAAGGATTATGTATTATGTATTACAATATGTGTGGGTTTTTTGTATTGGCTTGACTACAGTAATTGACCTGATGTGGAGGAGAAGGAGATGGTAATCTTCAGAAAAACATTCCCAATGAAAGCCTTCAGGAAGAACTTCCTGATGAAAAGTTGAAGGCCAGTGTTTCTCAAGAAAATAGTGATGACTCTGACACACTTCCAGCCAGGTGTTGGAGGAAGAAATTTATCGTATTTGGGTGATGGAAGTAAAATTCTTATTTTCCATATAAGCCAGGGGTAGGCAACCTTTCCCCTTTAAGGGCCAAGGGACTTCAGCTCCCAGAAGCCTCAGCCATGTTGGACAATAGTCCCATGTTGGCCAATAGCTCCTGGGATTCTGGGAGCTGAAGTCCCTCGGCCCTTAAAGGGGAAAGGTTGCCTACCCCTGATATAAGCTATCATGCAAATTGCTTTTAACTATTTGACCATATTCCAAATAAGGAATAGGAGATGAAGATTATACTTAGAGAAAGACTTTAAAAAAAGAAGAAAAAACTCTTGTAGATGTCATCTGTTTCAAATTTTCGTTCTATATGTAAGAAGTAAAATGTTGTGGGCATTTCACTGTATTGGAATCCTTGTTGGTGACCATCTTTTGGATATAATCATGGAACAAATAGCTTGGCAGGGAAATAGAGGATCTGGCATAATCTCATGCTGTTAGTTGATACAGAATCTATTCTATAGTACTTTTTCATACTAATACAATGGTTGCCATTTTTCTCAATGGCAGCGGTTGGTTTTTCCAGTGAGAATATTAAGGGATCAAACTGTAAATAGGTGCCAAATTTCACCTTAAAAACATTCTATGTTCAACTCTAATGTCCCTGGACTAGGAAGGTAAATCTTTCTATATTTTATTCACACACACACACTAAAACAAAACAAAACAAAAATCTGAAAGTTGCACAGCCTACTGAACAAGATTACAAGAGATTGGTTAATTTTTAAAAATGATGTTTCACATTTTTGGAGTTTTGGGGCAAGAATTCATGATTATTATTTTCTTTTTAGAAAAACATTTTTGTATATGATATGTGTTTGTGCAAACACATTGTTTTTTTGCACAAACTACAACATGGTGCGTGTGTGTGTTTTGCTGTTGCTGATGAGAAAAGTGGTGGGTTCCCCCCCCCCCACACACACAAACACACTGTCATGCAAGGATGAAACAGTGGTTGACAGCTTTTCCAGTAGAGTTTCTCAGTGTTCAAGACATCCTTTCTCATCAAGGATGAGAAAATTTTAAAATGTTCTTTATATTTATGTTCTGGACTAATATTTGAAATTTGCATTGTGCTCATAAAATGTACTGCATAAGTATAAGATGCAGCTAGACTGGTGCATATGGCCCAAAAATAAAGTGAGCAAAAAAGGAAAGATGGTTGAGGAATGATGGAACTAGGCCAGTTTGGCAACAATATATTCATTGTCCAAGACCAGAAAATATCAGTGAGGGACATACCATGAAGAACACCAGAACAGTAGAACCATTCCATACATATCCAGGTTGGAAGACTGTTGCAACAAACCAACTAGCCTTTCATGAGATAAAGCTCTTGTTGCTGTAAGTAGTATTCCATAGTAAATATTATCTACAGCTGTGATTGCAGTATACATTTCATTAATACTGCTCCTTTTTAGATATGTACTTGAATTATTCTATTAGCATTCGTGGTTTTCTGAAGCTAGTCTACACACCTGAAAGCAGCTGTACACATCACTGTATTTCAGCCATTGGAGAGGACTTTAAAAAAAAATCCATGTATTTCTAGTATAGCTCCATTATATATTAGGCCCTTGTTATCTGCTGAGGTTTGGTTACAGGACACTCTGTGGGTAACAAAGGGGGGCTGCAGACGGGTGGCTCTAGGCCGCCCCTGCTAGCTGCAGATTGTGGCCGCAGCTGTTGCATGCCGCAGCCCCGATCCTCCCTTTTGCTGCCCCTGAAAGAGCATTAAAATGACACTCCTTTCAGAGATGGCAAAAGGGCACCCTAAGAGCCAGCACACTGCTCTTCAGTGTCCCTTCCGGCACATCATGTCAAAATGCTGCATCAGAAGGGCATCCTGACGCCACATGCCGTGTGTAATGGCACACAGCGTCAGGATGCTACTGGTGTGAGGTTGGGGTGGCCAACGTGTGGTTGCCCCTCCCCATCTCTGCCTCCAGGCTGGCCCTTTGGGCCAGTTTTTAGAGGCCCAAAATCTGTGGATGCTCAAGTCCCATTGAATACAATGGCATAGCAAAATAGCATCCCTTATATAAAATGAAAAATCAAGGTTTGCTATTGGGGATTTATGCTTTTTTTAATATTTTCAAGCCGCGGATACTTGAATCTGTGGATAAAAAAAATCTGTGGATAAGAAGGGCCGACTGTATTTCTTTTCTCATGGCTTCTTTATATGCTGCATGTGTTATGTTAAACACAATCCTTTGCCCAGGGCATGAAATAGTAAAATGTATATTCAGTGATTTCTTACATTTGCTACTCTGGTAGGAAACACAGTTTAAGTCCAAGCAGAAGACTGTCAATCCATGGAGATGGCCCTATTACTAAACACCAAGAAAGAAAGGCCAAAGTGAAACCTGAGGACAATGTGGTTCTGAAGGCATAATAACTGCAAAAGGCACACTAGTTTCAGCATATGTTATTTTCAAGAACTGTTCTGTAAAGCATGTACAGTGCTATTATTTCTGTATGTTCTTGCTGCCTGGTGGGAAGTAATTGTGCTTTTGCTCTTTCATTTTATTATTATTATTACTTTGGATTATTACTTTGGAGTAGCTCTTCTCCTCCTCTTCTCCCTCATTATTATTTTTCATATAGCTTATTCAATCTGTTGCCCAACAGATGCGATGATCAATAGAAGGAATGGGAAATTTGCCTACAGAATCTGCTGCAAACCACAATGTTTACAGAACATTGCTGTTATCTACAGAACCTGCTGCAAACCACAATGTTTAAAACTTTGTTCCCTCTGTGTTCCCCCCCCCCAGCACTGTAGGGACAGTGGCATACTCTTCAACATTTCAGAGCTGAAAAACTATTGTGTGGCCAATCAACACCTGAGTGCGATCAATACAGCAGATGTTATTAATGAGGAAGAAAAGATAAGTTAGGAGAGGCTGCATCAGTTTGCTTTTGCCTGAACCTCCCAGGAAAAGCAAGATTCTGCCCCCTCCTCTCCTCCCTGTGCCCTAATTGAGTGCAAACTTTGGACTGAGCTGCAGCAATTGAAGTAAACTGAAGATAAAGGGGGGAAATGGGAGAAGGGGAGAGAAACCAGGACATTTTAAAATGTGAGACAACAGAGGATTAATCAGGACTGTTATTTCTAAATGTGGACAGTTGAAGGGCGTGATGTGGATACATATGCTGCAAAAATTCACTTCAGAATGCTACAAGCTGCATATTGGCTACAATTTTTCCACCCCTAAATTACAGTTCTCATCAAGCTTAACTTGCCATATTGGCTAGGGACAATGGGAGCTATAGTCTAACCCAGGGGTAGGCAACCTAAGGCCCGGGGGCTGGATGCGCCCCTCCCGAGGCCTTTGGACCGGCCCCAGGCCAGTCCTGCTGCTGCCGCCGCCGCTCCCCGCCACCGCTGCCGCCCACCATGATGATATTGATTATTGTTGTTATTACTTGTTCTTGGGGTTATTTTGGCAAAATCTCCACAGGGGTTTTGCCATCATGGCTTTTCTGGGGCTGAGACAGTGTGCATGCATCCCTGCTTGTTTGTGGGCCTGCCTTCCAGTCGTTTCCATGATGATAACAATTATTGTTGTTATTACTTGTTCTTGGGGTTTTCTTGGCAAAATCTTCACAGGGGTTTTGCCATGGCTTTTCTGGGGCTGAGAGAGTGTGCATGCATATTTTTTATTTAATTTTTTAAAAATTTTATTTATTTATTTATTTATTGTGCTTCCCCCCCCCCCCCCAATTGTCTGAGGGACAGCAACCCGGCCCCCAGCTCAAAAAGGTTGCCTACCCCTGGTCTAACCTAACTAGAAATTGCCAGGCTTGGGAAAAGAGCTTCAATATATGGGGTAACTCACCAAGTGCTATATGAAATAAACATAAGCTAGTGTTTTACTTCCATGCATTTAATTTCTTGTAAAGTTAGAGCTTTCTGTATATATAGTGCTTCACATAGTTTCACAAGCAACAGAAATAGATATGTCCCTCTTCCTAAAAAAATATTGTAGGAAAATGTTCCACAGTTGAGGTGTCACTACTGAGCAGACGTTTAAGCTTATTGCACTGTGTTATCATAACATAATAGGTACATGATGAGAACAGAATGGAACATATTTTATAGCACAATATGATCCTCATTGGGTTTCCATTCTGTGCTCTGATAGTCCCTAGCCCGTTCCAGCAGGAGAACTGTAAAAATGCATCCTCAGCCAGCAAAAACACTTTCAGACCGTTCCAGATGATGTGTGTGCGATAATCCTACCTGTTCTCAATCTGTCCTCATGCTCTGATTGGCTAAGACAACCTCCTCCCCTCCCCTCCTAGAACGTCCACAAACTCAACTCTTCCAGTGTTGATGCAAGGAAGGTGCCACAGGTAATTTGAAATATATTTTTTTATTTTTGTAGATTGAATTGCGTCGTGTTTAAGAGAAAAAACAATGAATGCTCACTACCTAAACCTCTCGGTAGCATTCTTTCCAATGCAGATATAGGGTTTTTGCAACAGTGAGCATGCGCCAATGAGGGACGGCTGAGGAACTACTTTAGCGCTGGTACCAGTACAATAGTAAATGCAGTGTGAGAATATGTGTTCTCATAACATTACTATCGCGTTATGAATAGTCTAATGCAGTAACACCCGTTCCCATATCGTTACGTTCCAGGGACTCGGTGGGAATGTTAGGGGTACTGGTGCGATAAGCTTACTTGCTTCCAGCTGCTCTCTGCCTAGGCCATACCCAGAGCACAGCTTCTGTTTACTACAGATTCTTCTGGTTTGTTGTTTAGTTGCTAACATTTTCAGTTCTCCTTCCTGCCCCAATTTAAAAGTACATCAGAACAAAGTGAGATCTTAAACCCCTTTGAAAAGATATTTTCAAGACCTTCAATATTCATATTTTAATAACAATATTGTTTTGTTGTAGTCCCTAACATAATGTTCTGTGTGTGTGTGTGTGTGAGAGAGAGAGAGAGAGAGAGAGAGAGAGAGAGAGAGCACATCTATGGCAATGTACCATATTTGCTTGTGATCTAAGGGCTCTGCATTTTCGCCTTTTGAACTGAGGTAGTCACTCATGGGAACAATAAGAATGTCAGCCAAACTGAAACAATCCCTAGCTGCTAAATGAGTACATCATGAAATTAGATTTACAGGAGCCAGCTGAAATCCAGATGGATGGGCAAGACAAAGGCATGTCCTCCACTGTACCTTAACAAGAAGTTCAGCTCATAAATGGAGAAGGTTTAGCTTCTCCTTTTCTGAGTATAGTGTTTTCACTGACAGCCTGCATTTGTGATTCTCTGCTGAAATGCAATGACCTCTGTAAATGGCCCTGTGGAAAGCAACTGTGCAAGTGCTGTGCCATCTGGGGATCTGTTAGTGTAAATAAACATCTTGCAGTTGGCAAGGTGGTAATTGGTGTGAACTGCATGACAAATCATTTCACACACAAATAGTTTCCACTCAGTTGTGTTACAGATATTGCTACAAATATTGCCCATATTGCTACACTTGTGTGTTAAGAAGTATTATAAACCAGTGTAGTGAATTAGTTAGAGTTCTGGATTAACAATGAGTAGAACTGGATTCAAGTCTTCACTGCACAATGAAACTTATGGGCGAACTTGGACCAACCATATTCTACTTCCCAGACCTACTGTACATGACTCTTATGAAGATATAATAGAGAAGGGGAGGGATTATGTCAACTGCAACTGCTGCAGACTGGTAGCTGATGCTGTTGGACCAACACCAATCCATGGATACTATTTTGTGTAGCATTACCAGGATAATAGATGGCCAAAAGACTCATTTGAGTTATATCTAGGCCCAGTCAGATTCTTGTAGCCTGATCATTCCCCATTAAGAAGTAGAGTATGTCTGAACTCCGTGCAGAAAATAGAAAGATAGCCTATAGGTCTGTTTGATGGTAATGGATGCTTCTAAGACATATAGCAGATCTATTTGGAGGATCAGATATATAGAGAGACAATTGCCATATGCCTGTGCTTGTCAGCAGGAGGAGCAGAACTAATGCTCTTCACTTCATTTGTAAAAAGAGGTTCTAGCAATTATTTTTACAACACAGAATTTCTTATACTAGAGGTTCAATAATATACCTACCCTTTAGAATAGAAATTCAGTTTGAGTGAGCAACTTATGGCTCTCTGGTTGTCTTCCTTTTTTACGCTCTTTATCTTTAAAATGAGACTGGGAGCTTGTCTACACTGGCTGGAATACTCTGGTCTTCCCCCAGAGTATTCTGACCCCAGAGATTCCCCCTGTTACCTCAGCACTCTGTAGAATGCTAGGTGGCTGTCTACACCCATGTCTCCACTGTGTCACCCAGCACTGGGAGCACTGATGTGAGTCATTCCCTGTGAGGTCAGAAACAAGGCACTCAGCATTGATCACATGTCTGGGCACCTTGTTGTGTTGGGCAATACAGCAGGGGCATTTGTGTAGACAGTTACATGGTGTTGCTACAGAGTGTTCTGGGTTTTCCTGTAAAGTCTGGAGCAAAAGGTAAGGTTTTTTTTAAAAAATTGTTTTATGGGAGGGGCAGGACAAATTCAAATGAGAACTGGCCTTACATCATGAAGACAATCTCATTCAAATTGGAGATTTGGCCCTGTGTCGTGAAGACAGGTCGCCGTAAGGATGGGGCTGAGATGGTTTTAGTTGGCCTGTGTGGATGAGCCCTTGGACTAGGCCACCCTTCCACATGTATCAATGTGCAAAAAAGTGTTTTTTAAAATGTGAATAAAGAATTTCAGAGGGAGGAGGGATGCTCTGGTCTGGTTATATTAGCGTGGCAGCCACATTTGTATTTCTTACTGTTACACATTTCATTTGAAAATGCTGTGATAGTAACAAGACAAGCATTTGTTCTCTATAGCAGTTCTAGCTAGAGCAGTCTGATAAATTCATTGTAAACATAACATGTTTATGACGGGACTTGTTTAAGAGTAACAACTCAGAAAATTATTGCAGTTTGTTAATTGAATGAATATTCATGGAATGTACAAGAGATATGCTTTAATGACTTGATACCCAGATAAATGACACCTGGGTAATACACAGATTATCTCCATTTTCAACTATATTTGTGCTCTTACTGTATCAGTAAGTGCAAAGTAAGCAAAGGTTTGTCTTGTGCATTATAACTGGGGAATGTGAAGATTTGGATATATGTGTGTTCAAATTTAGTGTCTGCTTTGAAAAATTATACTGGTTAGTAACAGGGCTGGTTCCAGGGGATTTTTTATGCTACACAATTGTAATGCTATGATTCCACTTTAACTGCCAGTACTGTATCTTATGGAATCCTGTGATCTGTATTTAGGTGGGGTAATATTGCTGTGTGGCTGGGAATTGTAAATGCCCTTCCCTAAACTGCAAATCCCAGGATTCTGTAGGATGGAACCATAGCAATTAAAGCGAAATCATAGGGCTATAATTGTGTAATATGACAGAACCCCAAGTGAACCTGATGAGGAACAATTGAGGGGGTTGTACATGATGATATAATAGCCATCTTCAAAAATCTGATGGTCTGTCATATTGAAGATGAAGTAAGATTGTTTGTATTGCCCCCAAAATTACAATCCATATCAATAGATTCAAACTGCATTAACTAAATTCAGGAAAAATGTTTGACTGCTTCAGAAAGTGGTGGACTTTCCATCATCTAAACAATTTAAACAGAAGTATAGAGCCACCTGTCATGGATGCTTTAGCTGTATATTGGCCAGCAGGAGAACTAAAATGGGGATCCCATTCAGCCATAGAATTTTATGATTCTATGACATCCATGCCAATTTCATCCTCACAGTGCAGAGACTAACATGCACAACACTCCTTTACTTTCTGCAGTAGATAACACAGTTCTCCAGGCAAGGCAACCTAACAATTGATTTATTTCTTATTTAACGTTTATCTTAACTATCTGCTAGTGTGATACCCAAGGTGGCTTACAAATTAAAACAAAGTACAGCTAATTCAAAACTTCAAAAACAATTTTATGAAATATACAAAATCAAAACTGGTTAAAGCACATTAAAGGTAAAAGATAAAGGTAGTCCCTTGACATGAATGTCTAGTTGTAACTAACTGTAGGGGGCAATGCTAATGTCCATTACTAAGGGCCTTTGCAGATGGCACTTTGCACCGTCTTCAAGCCAAGGAAGGGGAGGGACAGCCAGACGCTGGGCACACCATCCCCTTCCTGAGGACGTCATCGGAGTGCCTATTGGACAATGTTTGTAGGGTGTATGCTTGATGCAAAGAGCTCCTGGCTTCTAGGGAGCAGGTCCCTCCTCTTTAAGCTAAGGTAGCTGACCAAGGAAAACTGAATGAAGCAAAGAAATGATGCAGAAGGCCTTCTGGGATATTGTATTGTAATCTCACTCTGATCATGACAGCTCTGCCACATACCCTCTGAATGAAGGTCATGTTCTAAGGAGGGATACACTCCAAGATTGGAGGAAATGCTGCCTTAGAGGTTTCCAGCACTTAGTGGGTGGAGACATATCCTTCCCAGAGTAATTTCCCAGCAACGATGGAGGCTTATCACCTCCCCCTTAACCTTAATTTTAATCTTCCCTTAATGGCCTTACCTGCCATTGGTTGTATGCTGTCTAAATTTACTGTATTTGTATTGTGTGTTAAATTTATTTTAATACTATTTGAGTTTAATTCAGTTTTAAGGGGTGGGAGGGCTAGGGCATGGGATATAGGAATGTTTTAGCTGTTCTTTGTTTTAACAATGGTGTACGCCACCCCGATTGCTCTGCAGAGGGGCAGGTTACAAATATAAATAAATATAATAAATAATAAATATAATAAATATAAACAGTAGTAACCCTGGCTTCTTTTTAGAGATAAGAACATAAGAACAATCCTGCTTGATTGGACTAAAGTTTTATCTGGTCTAATATTTTATTCACACATAATATAAACAGGGTACAATAATTTGCTGAGTGAAGTAGAGAGATGGTTCCAGCCCAGTGGAAGAACATGTGCTTTATGAACCTTTCTTTTTGTGCTCTTCTGTACTGGTGGTGATGTATTCCTGTCCTGAGCAGTAGCCATTGTTGGCTCTGAGGTCCATAAATATATCCAATCCCTTCAAAGCCACCCAAGTTGGTAACACAGTTGGTAGAATCAGATAGTGGCACTGGTACTGGGCTACATCACTTCAGAATCCCAGAGGATAATGCCATATTGAACATTAGACTCTACTACTTCTGTTTTCATAGCAGTGGTGGTAGGAAATCTCAACATAAAATGTTGCATGCATATAAAAACAGACATGTCAAGTGAAAATGTTCCCTCCATGCCTGGCCTACTCTCTCATTACCTCCTAGGCATTTTAGTTTTTCATGTAGAGAAATATGCATTCCTATAAACATTCCCCATGTTCCACACTGTAGTTTATACAGAGGTCCACCTAAGTGTTCTTCATCTCCATAAATACTTAACAAAATACCAAAGATAGATTAGGTGACTCCTAGGCAACTGAAAGTTGGTGAAATTGCCATTCATTGTAATTACAGTGTTTACATTACAGCTATTATAATAAGGAAAACATAGAATTACATGTATTGCTGAATTACAATATGAAACAGTGAACACAAAGGATCATAAATTCAGTAGGAAATGAGAAGGTACATAATGAGATCATATATGTTCATCTGAATGCAGTTGATCAAGAACCATTAGGCAGTATCTTACTTGGTGGTTGTGATGTCAGATGCACAGAATATAGTAATTTGATAGAGAAAAGGTAACTGATGCTAATTTGACAGATTTGTAATCTGACGTTTAATTTTGGGGAAGGTCAATCTGTCACAGCAAAAGCAACAACACATTATCCACTGGCACCTAACAAGGTTAATATGGCATAAGCTTGGAGGCATCGGATGAAGTAGGGTGCTATCCATCAAAGCTTATGAAGGTAAAACTCATCAGGCTTTAAGATGTCACCACATTCTTTACCATTTTTGTTCATGCTTAATACAATGTATCTTCTGAATGACACAACACAGAACTATAATCCAGTCACCGTATGACTCCTTATTCTCAAATCATTTCAAATGATGTAGAAAAAAATCACATCCACACAATAATCTGTGATATACACAGGGATTGTGAGAATTGTATTCTGTGTGTGTGTGTGTGTGTGTGTGTGTGTAAAACCAATTCTGGACACCTTAGATGGCATTTTAATGGATATGGGCTCAAACCTGGCATCCTCTCACACTAGACAATTATTGTAATATGACTTCACTTTAACTGTCATGGCAACATTGTATGGAAGCCAGAGATCTGCAATTTAGAAATGGGTATTTTGTTATGAGTACTGGAATTCTTCCAATTTTGTGGTATGTGTGTGTACCCCTCTATGACCCTAAATGTACCCTGTATAGCAGCCATAAGCCTCAAAGCATCAGGTCACGTAGCCCTGAGCCTCAAAATTCAGATCACATAGGCAGCATGGGAGTTGCAATAAGGGGGCAATTAACATTTCCAGATTAGGAATGCTAGGCAATTGATCAACAGGATGTTTGGAACCCCAAGCTGGAGGATGCCCATTTGCAGTCACAATTCCCACTTCAAAGATCTCTATCTTGACTGACCATTTCCATGCAGATTCAGACCTTTGATGTAGAACACCTGGTCTTTGTCCCCAGGCTAGTTTGCTCTATATTTTTGTTATTGATGTTAACTGCCCATGGCGACCCTATGGATGAAACATCTCCAGGCCCCCTTGTCCTCTACTGCTCTGCCCAGCTCTTGCAAACTCATATTCATGGTCTCTTTAATAAAGTCCATCCATCTAGCATGTGGACTTCCTCTCTTTCTACTTTCCTCTACCTTTCTTAACATTATTGTCCTTTCCAACATCTCATGCCTTCTCATGATGTGTCCAAAGTACGACAGTGTAAGGGCCTTTACAGACTGCCAGAAATAATGCAGCTTGAGGCCACTTTAACTGTCCTGGCTCAGTGCTAAGGAATCATGGGAACTGTAGTTTATTGTAGCACCAGAGCTCTCTGACACAGAAGGCTCAGAAAAAATACAATTCTCATGATTCCCTAGCACTGAGCTAGGACAGTTAAAGTTGCCTCAAGCTGCATTATTTCTGGCAGTCTGTAAAGGCCCTAAGTCTTGTCATCATGGCTTATAGGATAGCACTAATCTCCCATGCAAGCAAAGTTATGCTCAAAATACTGCAACATAGACTCCAACCACACATGGAGAGAAGAATCCCAGAGGTCCAGGTGGGGTTCAGGAAAGGAAGAGGCACCAGGGATCACATTGCAAACGGAATAATGAAGCATAGCATGGAGTTTCAAAAGAAAATCAACATGTGCTTTATAGACGATAGCAAAGCCTTTGACTGCATAGATCATGAAAGGCTATGGAACACGTTTAAAGACATGGAGTGCCAACACATCTGATAATTCTAATGAGGAATCTGTACTCAGGACAAGAGGCTTCTGTCAGAACAGAACATGGAGAAACAAAATGGCTCCCAATTTGCAAAGGAGTCAGACAAGGCTGCATCCTATCACTCTACCTATTCAACTTATATGCAGAACATATTGTAAAGAAAGCAGGCTTGGACATGGAAGAGGGAGGAGTGAAAATAGGAGGAAGAAATATCAACAATCTGAGATATGTTGATGACACCATAATACTAGCAGAAAACCTCACAGACCTGTAACAGCTGCTAAGTTCAAAGAAGAAAGTGCTAAGACAGGCTTATTGTTGAACATAAACAACAAACAAAAATAATGTCCACAGAAAACTTACACACATTCAAACTAGACAATGAGGAAATAGAAATAAAAAAAGAGCTCTCATATCTGGGATCAAACATTGTTCGGAATAGGGACTGGAGCCAGGAAATCAGGAGAAGATTAAGAATGGGGAGGGCAGCTATGAAAGAACTAGAAAAGAAACTAAGGGCCTCGGCAGACGACTAATAGAGTCGTCTTCCGGGCAGGGAAGAGGAGGGGCAGCCGCACGAGCGGCGCCCGTTCCTCTTCCTGAGGTCGCCCTCGGAGTTGCTGGCCCTCCGCACAGCCGGCGCTCTGAGGATGACCTCACGCCACGGCGACCGCACGCGCCGCGGAATTTGAGTCAGGGAAAGTGCGCCCGCCGCTTTTAGGGCGCCCTTTCCCTGAAATCTAAAAGGAGCGCCAATTTGGTGCTCCTTTTAGAGTCGCCGACGGTGCGCCGCGGTGCGGCTGCCGCGGTCCAGCGGCGCTCCGTCCCACGGCGCACGGGAAGCTCCCGTCTGCTTCCCCCCCTTAAATGCAAAGACATATAACTCAGCACAAAAGTCAGAATCATACAAGCCATCATATTCCCTATTACCATGTATGGATGTGAGAGCTGGATAGTCAAGAAATAAGATAGGAAGAAAATCAATGCATTTGAGGTATGGTGCTGGAGAAGTGTACTGAGGATTCCATGGACAGTCAAAAGGACAAACAAGGATCCCAAAATTCCTTTGTTCCCCTGGCTAGTTTGGATTTCAGGCTGACTCCACACCACTCTGAGTTCCACTAGTTCTGGCTCATTACCATTTCCCCAAGCACTTTCAAAAGTCAAATCCCATGCCCAACCATCCAATCAGACAATATGGAGCAACCAAGTCTTTAGTAATAATCAGTGGAGCCTTTGAATCTATTCCAGTGCTCACCTCTTTATTTCCTAGCTCATGTGCGAGTGTGTGTGTGTGTGTGTGTGTGTGTGTTTATGCATTGGTGTGTGTTATCCCCTCAATAAAATACAGTTCATAAGGAAAATTATGCCTCTGTAATCTTTGTCTTTATACTTTGGTATACTGTTGGGAAGATCCCAGGACTGCTTGTAACTCGGTGCACTAATTGAGCTAACACTAAAGTTCCCCTAGAGGTTCTTAGTTACAATTAGAATTCCAAACCAGAGAGCTCTAGTGCGTCACCAAACTACAGGCTCCAGGATTCCATAGGATGTAACCATGGCAATTAAAGTGGAACCATACAGCTATAATTCTGTAGTGTTAAAGTGCCCTTGGTTACTCTCCTCTTGTAAAAAAAAAAAAAAAAATCAAGCATAGGGTTTCCCTCATCCCTGCAAAAGCAGGCAAAATGACAAAATAAAGTTGCAGCCAAGTATGATAGTAAAACAAGAAGCAGAAAGTATTGCTTGATTTTTTTTTTAAAAAAAAATAGGGGGCAAGTGGAAATGCACATAAGGATTTTTGTTTTTAAAATTTGAAGTAGAAAGTTTAAAAAAACTAAAACATGAAAGGTAAGAGAGCGCTGGTGAGGCACATAACTTGGCCCTAAATATGTTTACTCTAAATGTCCAACTTCAATAGGCTTTACTTCCTAGTAAACATACTTAAGACTGCAGCCTTGATTTGTGACCCTGGCTTGCCCAAGGTTTATAGGCTTTGCTATTCATTTGAAGCATGCACCCACCCCTACAGCCACTGCCATTTACAACTGACCTATTCTTGGAAGATGACAAAGAACTCTTTATTTCGACATTCTAACAGGTGAAATACTTCTGCATTCCATTTCCATTATGTCTTAAGCACTGCTGGGAACAGGAAAGGTGCTGAGTTGCTTACATACCTGGCCAATGCCGTGCAATTCTGAACCTTGACAAGCTAGTTAGGTTTCATCGAAGCAGCCAAGAATAATGCCTCCCTTGTCAAGCCACAAGAAAAAGCCTGCAGCTGCTCTGTGTGCTGGTAAATGCAAGGAGATTACATGCACTGTGAAAACTGCTTCTTCATGGGCCCTGCCATTCCTAGTACAGTCACGTCAAACTGTACATGACATGGTGGGGTGGTGGGGTGGAAGGAGTGCAGATTTCAATTTTGGTAATGTATATGCTGTTGGAATGGAGCAAAGAACCATGACCATGACAATCTATCTCCCTTAGATTAACGTCGGGAGCAGACAGGTATGTCATAAAGCATGACTTAATAATGTGGAGAAACCCTCTCAGTGTTTTCCTCATTTTCATTAATGCTTTGCGCCTGCCTGCGAGAGATTCTCAGGAGACCTGGGGCCTATTGCTTTCAAATGTTGCCTCTGACCCAGATAGTGTCAAAATGTCTGAATGCATGCAATGCTCTTTTTAAAAAGAGCATCCCTAATGCAATGCAAATGCACATTGTGGGGAAATTCCAGCTGCGAAAATGAGGCCTCGTATTTCTAAAACCATATACATGTCAATGGGCCATTATTCTCTAGTTTTAAATGTAATTGCAGCACAGCTTGGAATAGGTTCCTGAAATCATAAAATACATTGAGTAGCAGTTACTGAATCTTTCAGAATATTTTATATCTCACTCCCTGTCCTACCTCCTCTCCACTCCCACCCACAAAAAGGAGAAGGAAAAGGAGAAACAGAGGGAGAGGGAAAGGAGGAGGAGGAGGAGGAAGAAGAAGAAGAAGAAGAAGAAGAAGAAGAAGAAGAAGAAGAAATGGAAGAAGCAGAAAGGGGAAGGGAAGGAGGCAACCCCAAAAGTGAAAGCATATCCTTTATTTGTCTTACAATTGAAAAACATACATTGGTTTCTTAACAGATATTTAAATGTCAAAGGCTTCAAAACTCTTTAAAAAATTTTTAAACAATCTTGGTTTACTTCTGTATGACAAACCATTTCCAGGCAATTAAATTTTTTTATAATTGTCTTCTTTAGAAGGTGCTTTCTTCTATTTTCAGATTTCTTCTCAAGCTAATGTTTCTTATAAAGCCTGGGCAGCAGTCATTTTGAAAGAATCTTTTCTTAGTCATGTGAACTGCAGCTGCAGCCACCTTTTTCTGATAAATTTAACGTGTGTGCAGTGCAGCCTTTATCACCAAGACTGGTACATTTGAAGGTATCATTATTTCATTGTGGTTGCCTCTCTCCCCTGCTCATTCTTTCTTGGGAGGATTCCAAGAAACAGCTCCTATGATTAAAAACAATGTAGATTAATACTGCGGTAGTGTTGAGCTGTGGTATCCTTTTACTTCTTTCGGTCTCACCCTCTCTGCTTGCCGCTCCCAATCTCTCCAAATCCATTCCTCTCTGCAAATTAATCAACACAGTTTAGTTTCCTAGCTCAGCCTCTAATATGGGGAACACAAAACAGAAAGTTTCTTGAAAGGAGAATATTTGACAGTGATGGCTTAAAGGAAGAGCAGATGGAGTACTCGTTCCCCAAACCCAGGCTATAATGCTTTTCTGAATAGGGCATTTGCCAATGAAAAGCAAAACAGCACATGAACTGTACACAACAAGACTTATGTTCAGTAACCCAGGCAATAGTAACTAATTCTGCCTTTTGTTGGAAGGTACAGTTGTATAGTAATGTGCTATTGTTTTATGCAAAAATCCATTTAAAGATAATAGCATAGGTGTTCCTAGTGATGACTTCATATGTCACCTCTCTTTGTTTGATGGAGGAAAATATGGTGGTTATTCTATCCTGCTTTCAAAAGGGTTGTTAGTTACCTAGAACCTTCATCTTTGTTTAATTTATATCATAGCATAAGCATAAATTCCAGCATTATCTGTTTCTCATCGAATTAAATTTCTGTCACTGTAACCCTCAGGACAGACAAAGCTATAAAATCAACTTCACTGTTGTCTTTGAAAGGTTTTATTCATGCCTTTCTTCTTTTTTTCAAAAAAGAAAGCATACAGATAAAAACAGACTCTTCAGGATTTAGAGCCTGTGGTAGTTGATTAGCCCCTGCAGTAAGGAAAATTAAATTTTGTGGTTGAGACCCAGCATGCTTGGCTGTTTTAATAATGCTATGGCCATCATCCAATGGCTGACAACCAAGAACTGAGGTACTTTCTGTTCTTTACTCCCTCGTGCAACACCTGAAAATCCTGGGGCAAATCAAACAGCAAATTAATTTTTTTCCTCTCTTTTTAAAAAACACTCTCACCTGCAGAGCATGTACAAGAAACTAATTTTAATGCTTTCAAGCTGAAGTCATTGGGATAGAAGCCCAAAAAACAATGACAAAGGTAAGTTCTTAAAGCACTTTTCCAGGACATTAAAAAAAAAAAAATCCAACACCTCCCAGCAGTGCTCTGCGGTTGAGTTTGTTTATTTCTGCTTCCTGTTCAGTAGAAGCCAAGAAGCTCAATAACAACAATCAAATCCCACAAAAATGTTTTTTTTTAAAGCCAGTCTTTGTTTATGAATGGAATTCTGTTGCTGCTTGCATAGCATCAGACATGTAATGTTTTCATTAGTCAAAATGTCTCTTATATGCCTAAAGTCTCTCTTGTTCCCTCTACAGTCCTATCTGCAATGGCGCAGGGCAGGTCGGAGTATCCTAGCCCCAGAGATGCCTCTTCCATCCCCCATTGTAAAGGGCCTCTATTCCAATGCCGGGTGGCTGGTTGTATTCACGTCCTGCTGAGCTACCTGGCACATATGACACCACCACGGGTCACTTTGCTCTGAAATCAGAACGGGGTGACCATCCTTGATCACATGGCTGGGCACCTCTTTCTGACCTCAGACAGAGCAATTGATGGCAGCAGCAGATGTGCCAAGCAACCAAGAGGAATGTATTTCAAACTGCTGCCCAATATCAGAAAGGAGGACAGGAAGAGGCTATTTCATTTGGCCCATGCAGACAGGGCCAACAACAACAACAACAACATTTATTTGTAACACCCTTTTCACCAAATGGAAGAACAGCAAACATATACAGTCAGGAACAAAACAATAAAACATAGCACTGTAATAGACACTAAAACATTAAAATAATCTACTAATCTACTGAAAACATGCTTACAGTGCAATGTCCATAAGATAGATCCAGTCTATCAATACTTCCCTCCCCTCCCCCCCCCCCCCCCCCCCCGGGAGGGGGAAAGCTTTTTCCACATTGTCCCTTCATACAACTGGTCCATGGGAAAGATGCATGGGAAAGATGCTTTGGCTTAAGAGAATGGATTCAGAAAATTGATTTTTAAAAAACATAAGAAAACCACCTAACATTCCCAGAATTTCCTAGCAAGCAGTCACATGGTTGGAGAATTCTGAGAGTTGTAATCCAAAAAGTAACTTTTCCATGTTTTGTGTCTGTGAGATCAGATTATAGCTCACAGATCTTAAACTGCTACACTTCTACACAATTTCTTCCAGCTGCAGCTATTTTTTTTTAAAAGTACAAAAACAGTACATATGTGGATTACCACAGGCACAAAATTTTTGATAGTTCACTGTGAAAAACAAGTTTTTGGAAAATTAACATAACACTAGTAAGCAGGTTGTCAGATTGAAAAATGGAATAGTGCTCCCATACCATTAATAGTTGCGTAGAGGGTTAGGGGAAGGGAACACAGTAGAGGTTGTTTAGGGCTCTGCAATCTGTTCTCAATATGGTTTATTTTAATATGTTTATATTGTTTATGTTTTAACTATCTGTTATTTAATACTGTTTTAAGGGGGGGTGGGTTGGTCCGGGGATATGCTGTATGGATTTTATTGTGAGCCGCTTAGATTGCTGTCAAGAAGCGGGATATAAATTATTATTATTATTATTATTATTATTATTATTATTTTAGCAGCTGCTGTTTCTAATGTAAGCTTTGCAGTCATCCCTCCATATTCGCAAATTTGACATTTGCAAATTTGGTTATTCGCAAGGTGTCTCCTGAGCGCCTGAAACAGATGATCCATGATTCGGAAGGGAGGGAGCCTTATTTGTGAATTTTCCATATTAGGGGGGGCGTGTTCTCCTAACTCTCATGGATATGGAGGGACAACTGTACTTGCTAAAATTTCCTCTTCTGCAGGAGCCCTGTACTATTTTTCACTTGGCAACTCTGTTGGCAAGTGGTATGAAACCCAAATTTCTGTTTATTTATTGGATTATAAATGTACATATAAGGACAAAACTATACCAAACCAAACCCCAAACCTTTAATTGAGGTGATGTTAAGGTGAAAAGGGAGATTAGGTATAAACATTGCTTTGAGATGTGTTACTGTGTGGAAAATATTCACTAAGCATTTTTGTGGCTTCTATACGATTTTTACAAAATGCTTCACTTCAAATCTATGGCAGATTTCAAGGCGGGAAGAGGGGTCCCAATTTGACTCAGGAGCTATTTAATATTCTTGAGAAAATAGTCAATTATTTCCTATGAAAAACACATTTGTTGTTTGGGCTACACCAAGTAATTTTCCCCTTTTTGGTTTTCTTTTTTTCCCCTTCCAAGAAAAGTCATGTTCCTGAATATAAATAGGAACATTTTGTTCTAGGTATTATATACTTCATCAGAAAACTAGAAATGTGTAGCAATGTGATTAACTACACTGTTCAATTGTTGTGAAACTTCTGTTTTGGTATGAAGTGTGTTGTTCAACTGTTCTGAGCTTCCTTCGACCTCTAAACCCTGAAATGTGGAGTCGAGAGTAGCCCACATGGAATACTAGTCACTAAAATAGGAAATGAGAATCATAGACATTTTCTAATATGTCTTTTTAAAATATGCACTGTGGCTTGAGAGTCTTTAAAAAAAATAAACAGTCCTCACATTTGTCTTCTTTCTCGATCCAACACTCCATAAGCATATTTCTTATTTATTTATGGCATGACTTTATAGCTGGCATCTACCACCCCAAATGCAAGCTTCGAGGCAGTGCTGCAAAACAGCTAATTTTGGCTACCCCCTTTGTTGCTTCGTTGTACAAACGTGACATGCAATCGCAATTCTATTTATTAAAGCTCCAAGCAACCACGGGGTTGCTGCATTGGCCAGCTTTCTGAAACTCTGGGAAAGAAAAGTTAGCTCACTATAATGCAGCCTGGGAGGAATCAGTGTAGCATATTTTGTAATTGGCTTTTCAAAGTGAAAATGCCTCCCTCAGTAGATTCTGGGTGGCTGTGGAATGTATTCATTTTGGAAGGCAAAGGGACTGTTCCAGGAAACAGTGGAGAGCCATGATTCTCTGAGTGACAAAACAACAACAACAACAACTCCCCAAAAAAACAGAACAAAAAACAAAACAAAAACCCACAGACTTTTCCTGCCCTTAACATATAACATAGTGTGTAACAGTTCTATTGCAACTCCTGGAAGCTTCATCTGAAATGGTTGCCATGATTAAGCACTCTCACATTTTCCTTTTTATATTTTCTGTGTGTTCTGGTCCAGCACTGACAGATTTGTTCAAGAGTACAGAATCTAGAGCTGCGTTTGCCAACTTGTAATAAACTGAGCCCAGTGACTAGGGCTATACTGCTGACACCATCATTGTGGAAAAGTTACATTTTATAACTCCTCTCCTACAAAGAGGAAATGTGACTCCAAACTGAATGTCACGGGCTTGAATCATGTAAGTAATTTCTAGCACAGGCAAAGGACTTGAACACCAATCTTCCAATTCTCCATCCAGTGGGCTTGTTGAAATGGTGCTGCTTTTCATCCTAATCTTTTAATTGGTTTCAGTGTCTGTGTCTCTGATACAACTGAAACAAGCCAGCCATCTCCCCCTCCCCATATGCTATTCAAGCATGTTTTGTCCAACTTCAGTGGTGTCCTTTTAGTTTGTCCAGTCAGCTTTTCCCTTCAGTTTAGACTTAATGGCAACACCCGTTTTCCTGCCAGCTTAAATAGCTGAAGTTAGACAAACTCTCAAAGGTGTTTGTTAGTGCAGTCATTCCTCGAACTCTCAGACCTGCCGGTAATGTTGTTTTCACAAGGGTGATTTGCATTCATTCTAGAATGACGTCCAGTACGTGCCTGCAACTTAAAATGTGCTCCTTCTGAATGAAGTAGACGCCAAGCCTCTTAAGAATTCACCCAACATAATTAGATACACACTGGCTCCTCTAAATGTTATCCAAAGGCTAACTATCTGATGCTTAAATTGAAAAAGCTCATTAACTTTAAATACTGCTAAAGGAAGTGGGGGGGAAACTCAATGGAAATAGTAGATTGGCTATGAAGTGTTTGTTGAGTCTAAGCCTAATAATCTAAAGCTGACTGCACATTTGTACAGCTCTGGTCTTTTTCTTTTCTTCTTTCTTTCTTTTTCTTTCAGGAGATTTTTGGGTCAGCATGTATTCTCTTAATGCGATGCAGGTTGATTCAGTGTTAAAAAATAAAGAGGGTACAATAAATCTGGTTATTTGACAGGTGAGTAACATAGGGCCTTTGCAGACTGCCAGAAATAGTGCAAATTGAATCCACTTTAAGGGTTAGGGCAGGGGTAGGCAACCTTTCCCCTTTAAGGGCCGAGGGACTTCAGCTCCCAGAAGCCTCGGCCATGTTGGCCAATAGTCCCATGTTGGCCAATAGCTCCTGGGATTCTGGGAGCTGAAGTCCCTCGGCCCTTAAAGGGGAAAGGTTGCCCCTGGGTTAGGGTTAGTGCTAGGGAATCATGGGAATTGTTTTTTGGTTTTTTTTTTCTGAGACATTGAGCCTTCTCTGTCAGAGAGCTCTGGTGCCCCAATAAAATACAGTTCCCATGATTCCCTAACCCTAACTCTAACCCTTAAAGTGGACTCAATTTGCACTATTTCTGGCAGTCTGCAAAGGCCCATAGTAATAAGAACTTCAAGGTGACTACTATGAGCATGAATACCTTGCACCTTTGAATATCCATTTGCAACTCATTTGGGCTTTATTTCCATATGATCCACCAATTCTACCTGTTTGTTTCTGGTCTGACAGTGTTCTATGCCATGTTACATGGGATCACGCAAGCACAATACTGCTCTGTTTTATTTGTGTATAGGTACACATATCAGAACTTTCCCAAATAACTGTATTTTGGTGAGAATGCTGAAAATGTCCACTAGAGATTACTTGTGCTCCTTCTCTCATCATTACAGTTATCAACAACCTTCCTGAATCTGGTATCCTTCAGAGGTGTTGCTCTACAACAGGGGTAGGCAACCTTTCCCCTTTAAGGGCCGAGGGACTTCAACTCCCAGAATCCCAGGAGCTATTGGCCAACATGGGACTATTGGTCAACATGGCTGAGGCTTTGGGGAGCTGAAGTCCTTCGGCCCTTAAAGGGGAAAGGTTGCCTACCCCTGCTCTACAATTCTCAACATTCCCAGCCAACATAACTGGGGAAGGCTATTTCTGGGATGGACCAATATCTGCTAAAGTCAGAGTGACTAAAGGATCTGGATGTGATCTCTCCACATGGATGCTTTTTTAAAAAAATGTAGGTAAGAGCCAGACCAGTTCAGAAGAATGAAGAGGAAAAGCACAACTTTTATGTCCTTGCTACTACTGACCACAAATGTGTTCTTGAAAGCCTACATTGGTGCCAAAAGTTTGGAGATTGAGTCAGGACCATTGTTTTCTTAGAATCGTTGTAGGAAGTTGGAGAGTTAATGTTCCTCTTCATAATGAGGATGTTGAGACTTCCCATTGGCTACTCTGTATATACAAAAAGTGCTTTCAAGCAACTAACTAATATCACATTTACTCCTATCCCTACACAGTCACGAGAAACTGTTATATCTAAACACCATCTTCTCACACAGCTAGACTGTTGCTTCTATGAATATTTGTAGTACTCATGGGTGTGTGTGTGTGTGTGAGACACCACCCTGAGTCTCCAGTAAAACCATGACCAATTTGCATGGTTTTATGTGAGAGGAGCTTTGTTGCCTACACAGTCCCCAGCCATCAAAGGGCCTGTTGCCCTCTGCTGTGTCTATCAACTTGGAGGAGAAGCCCTTGTGTTGTACTGAACAGACACAAAAGATCTATTCAGGTGTTACTTGCCAGCTTACTTTTTGGATTCAATACATGAAGAAAATAATGCCTACTCCTGCCTTATTCTGCCATGTTTTCCTCATATGAAAAGTCAAAAGATGAGAAAAATAATGTTGACAGAGGTTTGTCCGCATGAGCAAGGATGCTGGAATACTGGTATTCTTACACATGTGGAGAGCCTCAGACTTATCACTTTCCATGTGAAGAAAGAATGCTTAAGGGGTCTACGAGCTTGCATCTTCTATTTTTGATCTAACCAAGCTAAGTACAGTATTATCCAAATGCAGGCCTATGACTAGCATCATCTATTTTTGTTCTTTCTTTCTCCTGTATCATTTGTAAGCTTCAAAAGCTTGCAATAGGTATTATGTGTAATTTGGTTGACCCGATAAAGGTATCACTGTTTTGTGGATTTTGGATGATATTGTACTTTGCCATATGGCCAACACGGCTGCCCCTGGATATGCTAACCAAGCTAGTAACACATGAATAGGGCTACACACAGAAACACACATCGAACAACAAGAAGTTGCAGATAAAGTTGCAGGTTACTTGCTGGCAAATGCAAACAGTACAGACTCATTTTGAATTCTGCATTGTGTGGCTTGTAGAGATAAATCTTTGCTTGTTTCAGTCTTTCACATACAAATGAAAAAAATATAAAGTTTTTCTATCAGCTGGCTGGGATTATGTTTTTATGCCCCCTCCTTTGTATTTGGAAGCTTTTCTGCAAAAATGTCATTTGCACATTACTAGCATTTTGTGCAAAAATATCATAAT
Source organism: Phrynosoma blainvillii (assembly GCA_026167975.1). Classification (NCBI taxonomy): domain Eukaryota; kingdom Metazoa; phylum Chordata; class Lepidosauria; order Squamata; family Phrynosomatidae; genus Phrynosoma; species Phrynosoma blainvillii. Next base: position 119,605,063 of record JANUYF010000002.1, on the reverse strand, counting down.
TTGTGAAAAAATACATTTTGAAATAAATATACATTTTTGCACAAATGAAATTTTCATAAAAAGTCCCAAAATGCTAATTAAAATAAAATTGTTGAATGTTCAGATACAATGTTAATGTGCTAAGACATGGTGAGACACCCTTTCTTATTGATAACAAAATTTCTGAATATTATTCACATCCCTAATGTCACTCCCTGAAACAATTAAGTTTGGAAGTCATGGAACTAGCTTAAAAGTTATTCCTTAGGTAGCCTCCTTAAGCTGATTTTTGTTTAACTTGATTCCAAGCAGTTGCCTTTCACATGTGGTTCTTCCTCTGTCAAACATTGTTGCTTGGTAGAAATAGGAATTCAACCAGCAATAAAGATAAAGTAAGGGCCTGAAGAGATTGCCAGAAATAATCCATCTTGAGACCACTTTAACTGTCCTGGCTCAGTGCTAGGGAATCATGGGAAATGTAGTTTATTGTGGCACCAGAGCTCCCTGATAGAGAAGGCTCAATGTCTCAGAAGAACTACAATTCCCATAATTCCCTAGCATTGAGCTAGGCAAGTTAAAATGGTCTCAAGATGGATTATTTCTGGCAGTCTGTTCAGGCCCTAAGATGGAAGCATTCCAATTTTTAGACATAAATCGCACCATGGGCATGACATTCATGTGGCTGAGATAAGCTATTGCCTATGAAATGTTATAACAAGTGACACAGCATTTGTTTGTCTTCTGGCTTTCAGAATTTCTTGTTCATTATTTTAGATCCAAGGAATGTGTCAGTTTTTAAATAAATAAAAATATAAAACTATGCTAAATGTGCAAGTGGAAAAAGAAGAGCTTGGGGCCCTCCAAATGTTGTTTGATGGACCCTCCCTAAAGCATACTTTCCCTATTTTGTTTCACTTTTGTTTGCTGCTCATTCCCTTATCTAACAACAGTGGCAGAATTCTACAACTGGGCAATGTGATGATCAGTATTACAAGAGAGAAAACCCTTTAAAAGGTGAGGAACCAAACCCTTGTCCCATTGGAGGGACATAAAATGGTTGGGAAATGCAGCCCCCCCTCCCCATTTTAACTTGCCCTTTTTCAAAATAAAAATAAAAGTAAAAATGGAAGCTGATCTTGTAATTTTAAATTTGCTACCATGTCAACAAAGGACATGGCATTATTTTTTGACATGCCTGGCACCTGAATTTATACATTTAATACTAACAAAGTATAGAAAAGTTGAAGAGCAGCAGGACAGCTAGAATAACCTTGCAAACTGGCCCAACAAGTGTATATACTTGCATGTATCCTGTATTGGAATATAGTCTTATGAAGAAATGCAATATTTCACTTGAATGCATTCACAAAATCACTGGGGTAATCCCCAAGGCAGAAGTAAAACCTCATTGGCCTGTATTATTGTGTTGCCTTTTCATCTATCTCCTTCTAGTATTGTTCATACACATGACTTTTAGTAGCTTGTGTAACAGTGAGTGGGACACATTTTATAAGTTTTTTCCTAGTTGAACCTATATTTTTAACACATATATGTATATCCAATATATGTATTTTTGTACACAACCTTTCCTGAGAGATTATTTTGTGTATGGAATTTTTCATTTGAAAATTTCACTGCAAAATTCTGAAAGGTGCACAATCCAGGCAATGCCAGGAACTGCATCATGCACCTTGCCTGCTATGGGCTTAACTGGTAATATAGAATTGGGAGATGCTGCTGGGGTTAATGTATTATGCTATACCCTTGTGCTGAAATAAGTGGTTTACTTAGGCTTTGGTTTACTTAGGCTTTGCTAATTCTTGCTGTTTAATTCTGACAACAAACATCTTTGGCAGAGACCTATAGCTACTGAATAAAGTTTTTCTGAGTTTTACTACTGAATCCTGGATTTCTGAAGTAAGGGAGTCACTGAACAGTGACAGACAGTGCTTACACCTGCATATTAGTTGAAGTGTAAAGTGTGGTTGCTTTAAAATGTGGCTCAGATGAACTTTCCTCCCCATCCCTAGCTGTATCAAATGAAGTAGAGAAGGTATGTGTGTGTAAACTTGGAATGCACTGAGATCACCTGGTTTATGTTATTTTATGATTCATTCCTGGGAAGAGGAGGGGAGTATATGCTGCCCGTTCTTTTCAGTGGCAGCAACACGGTTCCAGCTGAAATGTTTACTACTAGATTCATTCTTTTTTTGATAGTGCATTCCCCCAAAATGCAGCCCTTGAAAAAGGTACATTCACTTTCTGAACACACAACCTGTGCCTACAGCTAAAGGAAACAATGGGTATTACATTGTGGAAAGAAAGGATCAAACAAGGTGGGGGGAAAAAACACATTTCAAATAATTACAGTCAGTGTATGAATTCTTCACATTTGTTATCGCTTCCCAACCCATATGTGATGGGTGTTTTGACTGCATTACATATTGTGGATCTTTTCCAGTTAATTTTCTCATACGTTTGAACACTGTTCATCTTTAAAGAATGGAAAGTTACTCTCTGTGCACAAAAACTCCCTAGGGAAATGATTTATGGATTGATATCTCACCTTGCCCCACTTTGGAGCATAGATTATTATTGTTGTTGTTGTTGTTTCCCAGTGAAGGCCTCGCTTGAGAAGGAACAGGGTGTGATAGCAGCATCACTTAAGAAACATACATCTAACAGTTTTGCCTGAAGGAAAACACCATCCCTAAATGGGCCAAGCATCACGCCCCCAGTAACACGTGCTGAAAGCGTATAAGACCCAGTGACTATGTCCTCAGAAAATGCTGACGTTAGATAACTCTTCTGATAGACAGAGAAGCAATTTTTCTGACTAGCTACTAATTAGCACTCAAAAGCACACAGCCTTTTCCAGGCAAATCTTACAATCGAAATTGCTCCCAGCTTTGCATGAGATAGATTTACTTGTATAAATAGTCAAACGGATTTTCCTCCTCAAAAATGCATTTATTGATATATATGCACTTCAAATAGAAGATCCTTTTCAGCTTTCTAAAATAGCCCAAGGGAATTGCTTTTGACAGAACAGAGAAGATTGATACTCACAGAGATTTCTTGTTTTTCCTCCATTTAAATGACCTTTTTGAAGTTGTTGATATATGGCTGCCAAATAGGGTTGCTCAAATGTTCACTTGAATGCAAGTGAAAGCAGAATAATCTTCGTTGGTCCTTCTATGATGTGTCCTCAACATAATGTCTGAATTGGCCAATCCTTGGATATAATAAGTTTAGAAACAATATAATTACTTGTAACCAATTACTTTGGAACAAAAATGGTGTCATGAAGTTATATTTTAAGAGCAAGGCAATGGGTTGGATGAAGGTTACTTTATTACAATATTTGAATCCTATTGTAGGAGAAAGGTGGGATATAAACCCTTGCAATAAATAAAATAAAATAAAATAAATAATTGGTAATGCTTTCTAGTTCCTTCCAGGCATTTAAGGCCATTTAAAATCATTTTTAGAGAAATTTCTCCCCAGGTTTTATGCCAAATTCCTATCAATCCTAAGAGTTTTTTAAAGTAATAGAATGCAAGGAAAAAAGACAATGAACAATTCAACAAATTTAGAATTCTGTTACAGGTAATGACAATGGCTTATTTTTCAAACACTGTAATGAATTACTTTTTAAAAGTAACTTTCCAAACTCAGAGATGAGCCTAAGGGTGTGTGTATAAAGTTCATCTCCACTCTTTTAAAATTAAATTTAAAATCTATAGTATAGGGGTAGGCAACCTTTCCCCTTTAAGGGCCGAGGGACTTCAGCTCCCAGAATCCCAGGAGCTATTGGCCAACATGGGACTATTGGCCAACATGGCTGAGGCTTCTGGGAGCTGAAGTCCCTCAGCCCTTAAAGGGGAAAGGTTGCCTACCCCTATTATCTGCCCATTGACATGAAAGACCTCAACTACTACTACACAACAGTCTTATTTGGGACCTTCCTGAGGTCAGCCAAATATATTTTGCTGTCTGATACCAAGAGCAAGATGGTGCCTTTCTCTGTACAGGAACTGACTGGATTCATTGCTGAAATTTACTCCAGCACTGGGGAAGAGAGAAGTTCCTACTTCAACTAAGGGCAGCAGACCAGTTTAGTGGGTGTAGAATTGGCTGTCTGGTCCATTAAAGACAATGGGTACCAGTGGAGTAGAGTGCCCAGTGCATGCTGCAGACTTTCTATCACAAGTTTTCTCTGGGGGGGGGGGTACTAAGCCAAGGCAGTTACAGGACAGGTAGTTTGGGAACTTGCCTGCAAGTTCCTTCACCTGTATGACCTCCAAGAATGAGGCAGTGATCAATCAGGCCATGTCAGAAAGGCTTGTGCCAGGTGGCAGCTTGTAGTTTGTTGCTACCACAACTCTCCTGCTTGGTCAGTATTCTCTGCTTGGTCAGTTGGTAAAGAGTAGAGATTTTCAAAAATGGCAGTAAGAATGGGAACAAAAATATAAGTTAAAGGCCTTTGCTGATGATCTTGTGGGGTTGTGTTTTTTTTAAAAGAGAATCCATTAGAGAGTATGGAAGCATTACATTTAACAATGAAAGAATATGGTGAACTGACTGGATTTAACATCTAGTGTAGCCATGTTGGCCATATAGCAAATCCAATGACAATCAAACAATGGGGCTATGCAGACGGGTGGCTCTGGGCCGCCCCTGCTAGCCACGGATTGGGGCCACAGCAACCATGCGCCGTGGGCCCAATCCTCCCTTTTGCCGTACCTGAAAGGAGCGGCAAAAGGCCACCCTAAGAGCCAGTGTGGGGCTTTTTAGTGTCCCTTAGAGCACAACGCATCAGGACGATGTGCTGGGAGGACATCCTGACGCCGCGCCCATGTGTAATGGCACGTGGTGTTAGAACGTCATCGGGCTGGGGTTGGGGTGGCCAGCATGCAGTTGCCCCTCCCCATCTCTGCCTCCAAGCCAGTCCTTTGGGCTGCTATGTAGAGGCCCAATTATACCTTTATTGGGCCAACCAAAATGCACAATTACACGTTGCAAGCTTTCAAAGTCGCATCTGGCTTCTTCATCAGGCAAGAAGGAGGAAAAAATGGAAGATGTTAATCATAGGCCTGCATTTTCTTTTTCTGGTCTTAGTTCAGATGGCAGGGAGGGTTATCTGCAGGTTGGCACCTCCCCCTTTTTTTGGCCATGCAGTCACTGGGATACTATCAAAGTCAAGGAAATTTATGTAATGTCCATTTGCAACTCAAAAAAAAAGTTATTTCCTTGGAATCCAGTATGTGAAGCCACAGGATGTAGGTAGAGGAGACTGAATTTCTTAAGAAGTCTTCATGTTTTGTATCAGGAAAACTTCAGGTCTAAAATGCAGTATATTGAAATCCTCCCCCCAAATAATAATAATAATAAAAAACTAAAACAAAAAACAAAAAACTAGGGGTAGCTGTGTTGGCCATATAGCAAATCAAGAAACCATCTTTTTTGAGTTGCAAATGGACATTAAATTTCCTTGACTTTGAAAATCTTCCAGTGACCACATGGCCAAAAAAGGGGGAGGTGCCAACCTGCAGATAGCCCTCCCCTAACATCTGAACAAAGACCAGAAACAGAAAATGCAGGCCTGTGAATAACATCTTCATTTTTTTCTCTCCTGATTGCCTGATGAAGAAGCCAGTGTGATGTCAAAAGCTTGCAACATGTAATTGTGCTTTTTAGTTGGTCCAATAAAGGTATCATTGTTTGGATGTCATTGGATTTAAATTCAATAAAGACAAAACAGATATCTTGACCAAGAATATGATGAAGTTGAAGCAAATACAGTTCTTAGAGAAATCAGGGTATAAGACTGATTTTAAAAAGTTAAATATTTGGGAGTAAACATTTTCAATAAGAATTCTAATTTATTTCAATTATGTCAGAATTTGGAAGGAAATTAGACATCACCTGCAGAACTGGACAAAAGTGAAATTATAATTGCTGGGTAGAATCTCAGTGATTAAAATTAATGTATTGCCTAAAAAGTTGTTTCTGTTTCATACTCAGCCAATTTTGATACATGATATGCCATGGAAACAATGGTAGAAAGATGATTCAGTTTTTATCTGGGAAGGCAAAAAACCAAGTGTGAGATTCAAGATATTGCAAGATGCTAAACAAAGAGGAGGTTTAGCCTTACCAAATCTAAAGTCATATTATCATGCTTGTGTTTTGTATGGTAGAACGATCAGGTTACATTAAAAAAATGAAAGATTGATGCAAATGAAGGGTTTCAATTTGAAATTTGGTTAGTATGCCTTTTTTCAGTATGATAAGGCTAAAGTGTCATAGAAGTCCATAATCATTATGTGAGGAGATCACTGTTAAGAACCTGGAACAGATATAAAATCTAATTTTATTCTAAATTGCCTCTTTGGAGTTCACCTTATGAAGCATTGTTTAGAAGAGAGGGTTTTTGTATTAAAAGTGGGCGACTTATAAGGAGTAAATAATATTGAAGAAAGGGCAATAAAGAATGACATCATGAGAGAAACTGGAAATAGAAGGATTGATATTTCTTTAGTTTTCATAATGACAATTAGTTGAGAGATTTAGGATGGGTAAAAATGTGTATGATTTTGAACAGACAGAGTCAGAATTTAAAACTCAGCTTTGTTCAGATATGATCATTTAATTGCAAAAATGTATAAAATGTTGCTAAGAATAGAAATGGAAGACGAATGGAAGATGAATTTGTAAATAAAATGGACACAAAATATTGGTACTCAAATACAATTAGAATAGGGGGGAAATATTTGAAAAAAAATATTTAAAATTTACTATTTGCTACAATCTGAAATAATTTTTATATAAAGATATAGGGGTGGTATTTAACACTGGATAGACTTTCAAAGACATATAAAAATTTTGCAAATAAATGTTAGAAGTCTGATCAAAAAGTTGGGGCATTTTATCACAGGCTTCCATGCAATAAAGCTCAGAAATTGTGGACTCACATAAAATTCCAGAAGAGACCTGAATTTTATTTAATGAGAATAATGGAAGGACAGATGGAAATATGGAAGAATTTTACATTATATGGTTACAGCAGTGACAATTGCACGTGCTCATAGATGGAAAGATGCTGTTATTCCAACACAAAAAGATGGGTTGGTAAAGATATATGAGCTTGCTGAAATGCACAAATTGACAAGAAAAGCCTTTGGTTAACTTAATTTTTTGAGACAACAATGGGGGAATTTATCAATTTTGGGTTTTACAAGATAATATAAAGATAATGGTAATATGCTTACAGTACAAGTATAACTTGGACATGATGCTTTGGAAGTTTAATATATTTTGAGTTAAAGGTTTTCACTTGGGTGAAGTCATATATGTAGCGAGTATTTTGTGAGAGTATTTTGTATTTCATGTTAGGGATTGTGTCTTTCTGTGTGAGTTGTTGTTTTTTTTTAAAAATTATTTATTTATTTATACAATTATTTTATATGCCACATTTCTCCCAAATTGGACCCCAGGTGACTCAGAAAAGATGCTTTATAACAACAAAAACAACACTAACAGTGCAATTTTAAAACACAATTAAAACACCATATTAATATAATAAGTGAAAAATGTAAAATCTATAAAAATGGTAGGTTACATATAAACCATTTATTTAAATGTTAAATTTTTTTTTTTAAAAAAAGAAAGGCTATGTAGTCCCCCCCCCCCCCCCCAGTGTTTTCCTTCACATTCCTACCAAAATGATTCACTGCACCAGTTCTGTGCATGTGTTTGTCCACGAAACCACAGGGCACCTATAAGAGGTGATCCTTCTGGATGTTTCCATGGGATCTTGACTAAGCTAGAAAACAAAACCCTGCTTTCGTAGGGAACTGGTAATTTCTCAAAAGGGAACCATATGAAGGGTTGGTTCTAGAAACAGGAAAGTGGACAGAAATGACAGGCAGAAGGCTCTCTCTAATAATTTGTTAACAGAAAACTGGAAGATGATAGTACAAAGGGTAATACTATCTACTGCAATAGCCTATACTATTACCTCCTGTAATAGTCTACTATTGCCATCTGTGCTGTCACATGGTCCTCAAGATGACGTTAGACTACAATTCCAGGCATTCTTCACCATTGGCTATGCAGGCTAGAGCTAAAGGGAATTGCAGTCCAAGATCCAGCAGTCGACATGTTTCCCACCCCTGATCTAGTATTTAACTCAAGTGCTAACTTCTTTGCATTAGACAACATATCTCTTGTTTGCATTAGACAACATAACAGCCTTTTATTATACATTTTCTTTTATTTTTCAGATAAACCATATCTTCTTTTAGTAAACACTAATAAACATGCAATCCTCCTCTTCCTTATTTGTGTAGGCTGCAAGTACGAGGGATTCATGCCTGACACTTTCAGTACATACCAGAAGCTATACAAATCTAAAGCCAAAATGGAGGAGGAAAGCTTGCATATGCTTGCTAATCTTGGATAGGTCTCTCCAATAGATTCTAGGAGGAAGGAAACCATGAGAGAAAATGTCCTGTGTTCCTTCCACATTGTTTTGCAAGGGGAAAGTATCTCTCCATGTCTGTAGTGTCAAAGTACTGCTTTGATCAAAAACAGCTGTTAGAATAGCTCCACATATTTAAAAAAGAGAAGCAGGGAGAAGGTTGGTTAAAGAGAAAAGGAATGTGAAAGGCAGATGCAAACAATCTGAGTTTTGTGTTATGGTGTTCTGAAGTACAGAAATGTTCTGTGAGACTCAGCCCCTCAACGTGGGATATGACCTTTCAGGATAGCTGGATATTGACATCTACATTTCCCCCTAATCTTTTTTGACTTAGATGGTTACTAAACAAGTATGATATGGCTACAGAAGAGGAAAAAAGAAGTGATTACAGTTTCGATTTTGAAGCAAAGGATTTCCAAATAACACTTTATAAGTTCACACAGTGCAGTTCTTTGCATATTTGCTCTGCAGTTAAGCCCCACTGTCTGTGTTCAACAGGACTTACTCCTGAGAAAAAGTGAACAGGTTTGTAGCCTTTTTTCCCTTATCCAAGCCCAAACTGCTATGCGAATGCACATAGCTCTCCTATGATTTAAAATTAGGCAAGGCTACATAAATAACGCTGCAGTTTATCCACATAACTGATTATATGAAGTCTTATTTACATTATGTGTTTTCTTTGGATCCATGCTTGGCAGCCATTTCTAAAGTCCCAACAGTGAAATAATCTTTACTTATATCTTTTTCTTCTCTTGTTGCTAGGATTAAGTTGCTATGATTTTCCAGCAGTCTGGAACATGTAGAAAACTTCATGCCTAGAGAAATCTTTCCTCATCATAAAGTTGATTTCTACATGAAGAGAACAACAGAAATATGCAAGGAGTTCCTTCCTTGCCACTTTATTTTTTAACACCTGAATAGGGCTTCTCTTTATTTATTTTAATTTTTTCCCAGTATGAGAACAGGTTTGGATATGATCTTTGTTTTCATGTACTTACATTATACTTACAAATAGCTTCTGTATCAATACATGAACCATAAAATGTATCCAGATATTTGTACAGGGGTTGGTAAAGTAACAATGCATGTGAATAAAAATGGAAATGAGAATAGTGGAAAGAAGAAGTCTTTGAGATGAATTGGTTTATTTGAGCATGAACCTTCACGGATATTAACCCACTTCTTCAGAAGGTTTGTATGCTAGTCTTGATCCTAGTTTGTTTACAATAATTTCTATCTAGTCTATCTAAAAAGGGGAACTGTTATCAGCTTTAAAAAGGATTGTAAACCATGATCAAATCATGGTTTAAGATCCTTACTTTGACTGTAACTTGATACTGAAGCCAGCTCACCCAGTTTCCCATAGTAATGGGAAATTATAAACAGACCTGGATCAAAGTAGTGAAGCCAGTATGCAGAGAAGAGGCAAGGGAAAGGAGGGGTGAGTGTGTAACATATCACCCAATGCTAGTTGCCAATTTAATAAAGTGTGGTTAGTTATGCCAGACATTATGTCCAACTCAAGCTAATGTGAATTCATGTCAAAACCCTGACTCTGTGTAGTAGATGTAGTAAGGCACAGTCTACAGTTGATTATAAATACTTGTAATGCCTTGTACTGTCTCAATGAAGATCTGCTGATTTTGCATGTGTCACTATGAAGCTCATGTTGTCATATCACTTTTCTGGTGTTAGACAGATTAGATACATTATCACATATGTTTAAGATAAGGGGCACAAATACCATTTCATTAGCGGTGTAGCAGGAATGTAGTTCCCTAAGATTAGGTCTGTGTGCACACTTTTCCTAAAGCAAAAACTGCTCAACACACATACACACACAAAGAGGTGCACTCCCACATGTGCTCAGTTCCATGCCAGATTGAAGCATTCATAACACAGCAGTAAATAGCCTTGCTTGTATCTTTGAAATGTCATCTGCTGTGCTGTGTGGCAGCTCTTGCTTCACTGATTGCTCTAGGATTAGAACCAGTCGCTGTGAGCTTGGCAGCTGCAGATTCCAGATGTACAGCCCCTGGAAGGAATGACTCTTTTCAGCAGTGTCAGCTGGCTATCACTTTCCCTTTTCCTGGTTCCCCCTCCTCTTGCTTTCTTTCAACAGATCTGATGTGGTGGCTCAGTGCATCATGCCAACATTATCCACTTTCACATCACTTCCCTTTTACTGTGGGGAACTGACTCACTGTGACATGGTTTTGATGTGGGGAATGAACAAATTGCATACAATAGCTGCATTCTCTGATGGCACACAGTGCTTAGCTCCTCAAACCTGATGACAGCCCTCGATCTCTCCATTATGAAACCAGGGTGCAAGGCAGATCTTTAGGGCTGGATTTGGAAGTGATTGGAAGACTGTCCTGGTTTTATGAAACATTTAAAGGTGGAGTTAGCATTTTTAGACGCACACTTTCTTTTATTACAGTTTATTTTCCCCCTAACCTTACAATGTTGCATGAATGCTTTAGAAACACAGATGCGAAACTGAATATACTGGAGAAGATGGCACTTCCTTTGAAAGAGGAATTTCATGAATTTAGGGAGTGCTCCTAAATTCATCTTGGTCACAAGAGTTCCAGGTGGTCCCATGATAGGGATTACTTCTTCAGACCAGCTTTGGTTTGTTTGCCAGATGAAGCCATTCATAGACCATATTTTGGTAGTTGTCTTGTCCCCCAGGTTTGATTGCTGCAATGTATTGTAAGTGTGACTACTTTTGAAGATGATTCAGAGGGTTCAGTGACTGCAGAATGTGGTGTCTAGGTTTTATATTGGTGCTTCTGGATGAACAGACACTATCCCAATTTAAAACGAAAGCAACAATCTTTGGCTGTCTCTCAGATTCTGGGCCCAGTTCAAGGTGATGGTTATTATTGTCAGCATCTTGGGATCCATGCATCCACTTCTACATCAAACGGTGCATTAAAACCCTTTATTGAGCTTTCTTCATGCAGTTAATGCAATCTAGGAGGGGCGGGTGTCACTCTATCCCCTCCTTATTAATTGCATTACACCCCATTCTGACTGCAGAAGAAGTGGCAGCATGCCGGTTAGTTGCTGAGCTGGTGAGGAAGTGGTGGTGGCAGCTTCCCTTCCCTGTGCTGCTCAGCAGAAGGTAAGGGGAATGGTGTGACTCTTGGCATGTGGACAACTAGATAGGCCAAATCAGACTCAATCCAGCTGTCCTCATGGCCAAAAAAACCCGCAGGCACTCCAGGCTTTCTTGAAAACTCTGGGAATTTCCCTGACTTTAATAGGCAGCAAAGTTGGGTTAAGGGCCAAAAACCACATATCCTCTCCAGAGGTACTGTACATCATGGAAACTACCAGCACTAGCATCAGGGTGAGTGCAGAGTGTAGACAAGCCCTTAGTTTTTAAGTAAGCTATTATTTTTACTGAGCTTAGAAGTGCTTCCTTTTGCTGAACTGACCTTGGAAACTTCTATTCATTCCTTCATATTTCCTGTACCTTTTCAAAGGTGGTCATCCATCTTAGGCCTCAGAAAGGCAAATGTGCAAGGAGAACTGGACAGCAGGAATGGGAGAAGTGCAACCCTACATATGTCATTGGCCAGAAACCTATAGACCAATATAGGTAGTGGTGAGAGATTATGGGAATTGCAATCTAGCAACAGCTAGAGGCCCCCAAGACATATTCCCCATCCCTGTTCTAGAGGTTAGATTATGTATAGATCTTGTAAATGACTTCTATATTTTATAGAAGAAAACTTTTGCAGTTCTGCAGATGAAAAAAAAATCATTAGGATGGATAAGTGAATTCACAGCATACAGCTTTCCTTAATTGTGTTTAATTATAACTTGGGATGTAGCCCAACAGAATGAAATCAAAGGAGTGATGTCAAGTGGATTGTTTTGTCAAGCCTTCTTTTTTAATATAATAATGAATTTGCATCTGCAAGCATTCAGCCTACCATCTTACCATACACAACCCAAAGAGACAAGAATGTGTATCTATGACTGCAGTCGTGCTCACACCTCTCAGGTTTGGTGTATATTGGTTGGCAACTCAGGGGTGAAATAGATGGTGGGTTAGGAGTGGCTTGCCTCTGCCCCTTTGCTTGCCAGGGTGGGGCCACAGCAACCACACACCACACCAACAACCTGACCTTTTCCCACCACAAAAAGGAGTGACAGAAAGCTGCTCCTTTTTGTGCTGGGGAAAGGGTGCCTTTGCTGCCATAGTGGCATTTTTTCAGCATTTCTTTGGCACAACATGTGTAAACACTGCACCACCGAAATGTTGTGGATCCACCGCATGTGCAGTTGGCTGTGTGGCTTCCCAGTGGACTGAGGATGTGCTGTTGTCTGAACACCACACTCCCAGTCTGCCAGGACGCTGGCTCTTTTTGCCAGTCTGCTTTGCCCTTCACTTGTTTAGAAGTTGCACAAGCTTCTGATGTTTCCATTAGCATTCTTTTCAAGCGGGACGTTTGTGTGTGTGTGTGTGTTGCAAGGCTGTGTTTTAAAATGAAATATATTTTCTTGTATTCTTTTCTTGTATTGCATTCTACTTCCGCTTTTTCTTCTAACCAAATTGTTTTCACATTTGATTTTTTTTCTATCAATATTATATCTACTGGATCCAACATGATTCATGTTGCATTAAATATTTCTAAGGTTTACCTGCTAGGTTACATCTTTATAAAAGAGAGAGTGTTCTGTGGTACCACAACAATTGCAGAGAATCTAATGCTTTAATAAATTGGTGATGTTTTATGGTACTATATGACTCTTTCGTGATTCTGCTACAGTGGGATTTAAAACATTGCAATGAGGATAAAAGTAGAGCACACCCTATTAAAAGACTCACCTGCAACAACCAGTGAATAGTCAAAATCCTGCCAAAATAAAAAGGGTTTTCCCTGCCAACAAAATGAGAGCAGAGAAGGAGAGAGTCCAGCCTTCCATGAGAGATAATTCCACAATCTGGGAGAAGCTATCAAGAAGGCCTTCTCAGGTGTCTCACCAAACATCCTTGTGATGCTGTTGGCACCAAGAGAAAACCTTCATCCCAGGATCTTAGAACTATTCAACAAGGACACCCATCAGTCTTGGCTTTCTTTGTCTGCTACCACTATTTCATCTCTTGCCCCATATCCTTTTCCACTTCCAGCTAGGAGGATTCAAACATCTGGGTTTGTTGGTTTTCCCCAGCTGGAATCTGTTTAAAACATCTCATCTGAGAAAGCATGAAAAAGGGATATAAGGGGGGATGCAGACAGGCAGCCATGGGCCGCCCTGGGAAGCAGAGGATTGAGGCCGAGGCTGCCCTATGCCTCGGTCCCAATCCACCCTTTTGGCACCTAGGAAAGGAACACCAAAATAGTGCTCCTTTCTCAAGCTGCAGAATGGGCGCAGGAAAAGCTGACGCGTGTCTCTTCCGCGTCTCTTCCGATGCAGTGCGTGAAGACGCTGCACCAGGAGGAAGTATTCAGGGTGCGCCCTGTGCATAAGGGTGCATGCCCTGATGACGTCCTTGGGGAGGGGTTGAGGTGGCTGGCGTGCGGCTGCCCCTTCCCTTCCCTGCCTCTGCAGATGGCACTTTGCACCGTCTGCAGAGGCTCTAAATCTCCCTTGTTTCATTCCTGCATCTGATTTTCCTCCTCTTTACCTGCAATACAGGTAAGATATATTATGTCCATCTTAGAATAGCTCGCATTTATGAGAACATGTCTTGTACAAATTCCACAGCTAAAGTACAAATAGCTGTAACCTTATTGTGTGGAAATTTAAAAAACTGGAAACATGAGACAGGTTGTTTTGTCAGATCCTTCTATGTTTGCAATTTTTGTGCTTTCCTTCACAAATGGAAACAAGTCATTCTGCATGAGAGCATTTTGAAACAAATGACAGAGACCTTAATGAAAAATAGAGTGCTCCATGTCTCAGGCTGCATCTGCACTGCAGAAATAATGCAGTTTGACACTGCTTTATCTTCCATGCCTCAATGATATGGAATTCTGGAATTTGTAGTTTTGTGAAATATTTAGCCTTCTCTGTCAGAGAGCTCTGGCATTGAGCTATGGCAGTTAAAGTGGTGCCAAACTGCATTATTTCTGCAGTGCAGATGAAGCCTCCTCCTTCCATTGGAGGTGAGAATTCTTGTAGAGGCTGGGGATTTTCCAGGGGGCTGTCTTGATGCACTGAGACAGTTTGCTCTGTGCTTCTGATGATGAATTTCATGTTATAAGAAACTGGATAGTCTTCCAGATGCCACTGGACTCTTAAATATTTTTGTGGTGATAGACTAACATTTCCTTTGAAAAGCAGAAAGCAGGCTGAGACTTGACTAAACACTGGGACTTTGGTTTTACATTGCATCTGTATTTGGCCTAAGAGAGCAATCATTCTGTAATTGTATGGTTTGCAAAGGCCTTCCCTTTGATATGCTGTGAGCAGGGCAATTGTGGGACTAATCAGCTTGACTGTGGCTGTTGGCACAGACTGCCACTTCTCACTATTAATATTAGAATAAACCCCATCTGTTGGGAAACGGCACCTACCTAAACTCTGGAGGATCGCTCCTTTCTCTTTGCTATTATGTCAGCAAACTAAACAGTATCTGATTACCTATTCCTATTGTTGTCAGCAGAGAAAGTCTTTTTGTCACAAATATTGCAGCCATGGGCATACCTCCAACTGTCCTAATTTGTCAGGGACAGTCCTGATCAATCCTGCTTTGTCCCATTATTTCAGATGCTTTTAAAATGTCCCATTTTCTCTCCCCTCTTCTCACTTTCCCTTTTGTCCTCAGTTTACTTCAATTCAGTAAACTAAGTTCAAAGCACAAAAGTAGTCTGCGCTCAGTTAGCTCAGTCAGAAAGAAAAGACAGGAGGAAGCAAAATCCTATCCTTCCCAGGATGCTCAGGCAAAAGCAAACCCCTGCAGCATCTCCTACCTTGTCTTTTCTTCCTCATTAATAACTTTTGCCATCTTGATTGCACTTTCTTGCTGCTTGGCTACTCCTGGTTCATCTGTGAAATGTTGGTGGGTATACAGTATGTTGCTTTGGATTTCCATGGCTTATGCTACTTGCGGATCAAGTCAGGAGTGCAGCACTGTTGCAAAATGACAGAGAAGTTAGATGGGATTTTTTCTGGGGTGGTGGTGCTGTGAATATTTTTTCCATTAGTCAGAAAAGTGTTCATTAGTGGCACATCACTGTTTCTTCTATACAAGAAATTACAACTGCAGTTCAAAGGAGTGCTCTCTCTTGTTTTGAGGCAGACATTTTGCAGACAGAAGGGGAGGCCGGAGAAGGAGATGTTCGGCTGTATTCCAAAAGGGCTGAATGTGAACACAAAAGAGAACCACATGTGTACATCTGTAGTTTCTGCCACAAGCAGTTCCTAGAGCTGAAGAGCCAAACCACTCATCTCTTCTGGGAACTGAAGACAGGCCCAGACTAGACACGTGATTCTTTTTTAGGCATGAATTCAGTTCTTTGTAAATCGTGCGCAGGCACCCTGGTCCAATTATTTGTTCCAATGTGGGAACTTTGGTGGGTGTATGGAACTGCTCTACTTAGAACATTATCGGGAAGTGTGGAATGGCTGCTACCCCTAACCCCAGTGGAACCAAGCCCTCCCCTTAGAAACCTTTAAACTAAGGAACCCCAAAGGAGAGACTTGGATGCAAACTTTCTACAACAATCCTCAACAAGACAACATCTTTTGTAAACATCCTTCTCCCTTCCTTCCTCTGCATGCTCCCCTCTTCTTTTTAGCCATATAACCTTTCTTTCTACAATCTGTCAGGGGGAGGGAAGAGATTTGTTAGTGATGAGAGACAGAGGACTGAAGGAGTCAAGTTGGGCTGTCAAAACCTGTCCAAATGGAAATCAAACAGGCAATTGTGATGATGATTTTTCAGAAAACTGAGTGATGGAGAGTTTCAGAACAACAGTTTGTAATCTGGGCTCGGCGCAAAAACATACCAAAACACTTAAGTCAGAGAGCTGCAAGGTTCACTTCTAAAAATACCATCAGGAGTAATGGCAAATACTTTCTCTCCCCCCACCCCCAATTTCACTTACTGTTCTAGCTGTATTGATTGGAGACATGTGACCACTGGGGAGGTGGGGAGGGATATATTGCAGAGATTACTGGTCCTTTCTCCCTTTTCCTTTAATTAAGTTTTTTTAAGAAGTAAAAATGCGTATGGTAGCAATCGCAGAGCAAAATGGTTTAGAGCTACAAACAACTGGCAAACAAAGGAAGAAAAAGCTGGGAATGGTCCAGTCTCCAAGAGGGTTCCCAAAGGATCACATTTGCTACAATGGAAAGAAAAACAGACAAGAATGCAAAACATAAACCAGAATCACACGCTGTAGCTTTTATCAGTTGTCCTCAGATCCCAAACTGCTTTTGAGACAGGTTTTATTTATAAGAACAAAAATGACAGGCAGCTTTAAATGAGAGGGTAGATGTATGTCAGATTCTTGGCAGGCAATCCATACTACAGCTTTTGGGTGGTTACAGAGAGAGGGACAGAGGGGGAGGGATGGAGAAAGAGACAGAAAATGCACCATTTAGAAAGGATTTTGATACCATGAACATTCTAACAGCATTACCCGAATCCTAGTTCTGTTGGTATAGCAGAATAGCAGGATCAGACAGGGCTGTTCAGTATGAATCAGACATGTTATAGATTAGATATGTTTATATGAACAGTTTAAAACGCTATGTTGTGCACCATCAGGTTCCATTCTCACAATGTATCCATTGTTGTTATTGTTGTTAACTGCCCTCAAGTCAATCCTGACCTCCAAGACTCCCTCACCCTCCACTGCTCTGTTTAGTTCCTGTAACTTCATACCTGTGACATCTTTAATAGATTCCATCCATCTAGCATGTGTGGCCTTCCTCGCTTTCTACTTCCCTCCACCTTTCCTAGTGTTATTGTCTTTCCCAATGAGTTGTGCCTTCTTACGATGTGGCCAAAGTATGATGGTCTCAACATAATCATCATGTCTTCCAGGGAGATCCACATCGGTACTTTTCTTTTTACAGTCTGTGGCTTTTCTCCCAATCTTTATTGCCTTGTTATTGTCTTTGTTTTGTTGGGTTTTTTTTAGCAAAAGTATCTGTGTTTTGAAATACTTAATTGCGCTTACTTCTGATTTTAACAAATGGATATTCACAGAAAGATCAAATACCAAGTGTGACATATAAAAGAAGAATGTTGAAATAGGCAGTGTAGACTATAGGTGAGGACAGAGCTTCCGGATCTGAGGCATATCTACTTTAGAGATTTACTTTTGTTTTCACAGTTTATTTTCTTTTATTGTGATTTCATATATAACAACAACAACAACAACAACAATAATAAAAATTATTTGTACCCCGTCCCTTTGTGCACAATCAGGGTGGCTAACAACAATTAAAAATGCATACAATATAAATCCAAAAAGACCCAATACCCACCCACCCCTTAAAAAAGTATTAAACCAAACACAATTAAAACATCTTAGATTAAAATAACATACAATAAAATAAAACCATAGACAGCAAAATATAATAGGACAAGCAAAGTAGCGGCAGCATCCAAATTGGGAGAGGGCAGAATAAGGGGGTTCCTGAGGCCGGGAAGTCTATTCTGGAAAGGCCTGCTGGAAGAGATGCATCTTAACAGCCATTTTGAAGCTGTTTAGCATTGTAATCTGACGGATCTCATCTGGCAGGCCGTTCCACAATCTGAGGGCGATTACTGAGAATGCCCTCTGGCAGGTTGCAGACAGCCTAGATTTTAATGGCTGGAGCAAGTTCCTCTCAGAGGACCAGAGTGCATGGGGAGGATTGTATGGGAGGAGGCGGTCCCGAAGATAGGTTGGACCCAAGCCATTTAGGGCTTTAAAGGTAATAACCAACACCTTATACTGGGCCTGGAAACTAATAGGCAGCCAGTGGAGGGACTTAGATGTTCCAGAGACCACTCTGGCTGCCATGTTTTGTACTAGCTGAAGTTTCCGGACCGAGCACGAGGTAGCCCCATGTAGAGCACATTACAGAAGTCCAGATGAGAGGTTATCAGTGCATGCACAACAGTCTCAAGGACCCTTACTTCCAGAAAAGGGCGCAGTTGGTGTATCAGCCGAAGCTGATAACAGGCACTCCTGACCGTCGCATTTACCTGATTTGTCATCAGGAGCGACGAATCAAGGAGCACCCCCAGACTGCAAACACAGTCCTTTACGGAGAGTGTGACCCCGTCCAGGACCGGAGGTTGCAACCCAATTCTTGGTTTCAGGGCCACTACAGTGAGCACCTCCATTTTTTCTGGATTCACTCTCAATCTGTTTTTCCTCATCCAGCCCATTACTGCCTTAAGACATTTATTGAGAGGAGAGATGCCATCAGAATTTGAGGCCAATGATCGAGACATGGAGAAATAGATCTGGGTGTCATCAGCGTACTGATAACACCCAGCTCCATGACTCTGAATGATCTCATCCAGCAGCTTGTTAAACAGCATCGGGGACAGAATGGTTCCTTGAGGGAATGACGCAAGTAAGCTCCTTTTTTTTTTTGGAGCAACTGTCCCCGAGCAGCACCCTCTGGGATCTGCCTGAGAGGAAGCAATGGAACCACTGCAACGCACTGCCTCCGATTCCTAACCCCCTCAGGCGATCCAAGAGGATACCATGATCTATCGTATCAAAAGCCACTGAGAGGTCTAAAAGCACCAACAGGGTCACACTACCCTTGTAGCTGATCAGACACAGGTCATCAGCCAAGGCAACCATGGCGGTCTCAACTCCAAATCCTGTCCTAAAACCAGTTTGAAATAGGTTTAGATAATCGGTTTCATCCAAGACAGCTTGGAGGTGAAGAGCAACCGCCCTCTTGATTACCTTGCTCAGAAATGGTAGCAAAGAGACTGGCCTATAGTTTTTCATATCCAGGGGGTCCAGGGAAGTTTTTTTCAGAAGTGGCCTAACAGCCGCTTCCTTCAAACAGGATGAAATATGACTTTCCCTGAGGGATGCATTGATGATGTCCGTAAGGAACATCCTCAATGTATCCCCCCCCCCCCCCGGACGGCCAGCCATGATGGACAAGGATCAAGAGGGCAGGTCATTTTCTTCACTCTACCAAGGAGCTTGTCCACTTCATCAGTACTCACAGATTGAAACTGATCCAGGATAATTTCATTAACGGAGTTGCTGGACACCTCGTCAGTTGTTTCTGTCAAAACACTGGCATCTAAGTAGGCCCTAATCAGAGAGATTTTATCTGCAAAGAAGTTGTTAAATGCATCACAGCAGGCAGTTGTTGAGTTGAGTAATGGGTTCTGTGCAGGAGATACCTGCGTCAGCTCCCTTACCACCCTAAACAGCTCTGCTGGACGGGACTCTGCAAACACAACATGTGCAGAACAGAAGGATCTCTGTGCTGCACATATTGCCTCTCGATTGAAGCAAAGAAAGTTCCTATGACAAGTCTTGCCAGATAAGAGTCGAGTTTTCCACCAGGAGTGCTCTAGTCATTGTCCAATCCGCTTCATTTTTCTAATATCTGGTGTATTGGAGCGGGTTGGAAAGGACGCTTGGGAGCGATCGTGTCGATAGCCTTGGTAAGGTCGGTGTTCCAGGTATTAACCAAAGCTTCAACAGGGTCACCGGCGTTACCAACCATTAAACCCTCGAAGGCTAATATATCGATTCACATTCCATAATCTTTACTTTTCAAATGTCTTCCTTCTTTCTACTTCTTCCTCCCCTTCTATTAGACTTTACTCTTAATATCACATCTAATATCAACAAAACTATAATGCTAACCAACATATGTCAACACATATGGAAAACAAAACGATGGCCAACAGATTGGAAGCGATCAATATACATCCCATCCACAAAAAAGGAGATATAAAAGACTGCAGCAACTATAAGACCATAGCACTAATCTCCCATACAAGCAAAATTATGCTCAAAATTCTGCAACAAAGACTCCACCCATACATGGAGAGAGAAATCTTAGAGGTTTAAGTGGGGTACAGGAAAGGAAGAGGCACTAGGGAACACATTGCAAACATACAATGGCTAATGGAGCCCTTAGACTGTTGTACTTTGGACACATCATGAACAGGGAGGACTCATTGGAAAAGGCAATAATGCTGGGAAAGGTGGAGGGAAGTAGGAAGAGAAGAAGGCCACATGCCAGATGTATGGACTCTATTAAGGAGGTCATGGGTATTAAGGGATTGCAGGAATTAAGCAAAGCAGTGGCAGACAGAGAGATCCATAGGGTCACCATGAGTTGAGATCGACTCGAGGGCAGTTAACAACAACAACAAATCAACAATTCAGCTTATATGCTTCCTTTGTTTACATATTTGTGTCAAATATGTCCCTTATAGATAATGTTTTCTATTGGTTATTATGGACCTTGCTTTAACTTCTTTTGTATCTCATGTTATTTATTTGGATGACATGATAATCTTGACCTTCCTTTTCTAAGTTCTAAATTATTTATTAATAGTCATTTATTTGATCCATCTCCCTTTACAATATTTCATAACAGCTTCCCAGTCTTCTTTCCATTTTTAATTGATTCCCCTTTTATTAAAGCTGTAAGCCTGTCCATCTCAATCATATTTAGTATTTTGTTTAGGCAGTCATCTATCATAGGTATTTCGGGCCCTCTCAATTTCTGCACAATTGAGAGTCTGGCTGCAGTTACTATATACAGAACACACTTTAAGTGCTTTCTGACTTCTTTGTTGTGTACAATGTTTAATAGGAAGAGTTCAGGCTCTAGTTTGATTAATATTTAAAATATTTTCTGCATTATCTCATGAATTTCTAACCAGAATCTTCTTGTTTTTGGGTAGGTCCACTATAAATGTTACAGCAGGGGTAGGCAACCTTTCCCCTTTAAGGGCCGAGGGACTTCAGCTCCCAGAATCCCAGGAGCTATTGGCCAACATGGGACTATTGGCCAACATGGCTGAGGCTTCTGGGAGCTGAAGTCCCTCGGCCCTTAAAGGGGAAAGGTTGCCTACCCCTGTGTTACAGTGTTCCTTCCTTTTCTTCACATTTCCAACATTTCTCTTTCTTATTTTTGTGAATTTTTACCAGTCTGCTCAGGGTTAAATACCATCTATGTATCATCTTGTATACATTTTCCTTCATATCCATATTTAATGTGAATTTCAAATCTTGACCCCAGGCTCTTTCTCATTTCTCTAGTTATATTGGATGGCCTATGTTTTGAGCCCAGTTTTATGGTGCATTCTTTCACAGTTTCTTGTTCTGTATCTATTTTTAATAGTAGTTTATACAACTTTGAGATGGAGCCTTTTTGGTTTCAAAAATAATCTCATCTAATTCTGATTTAGTTCTTGAGATGCCTTCCTTTTTAATGTTGATTCTTGTTCTTTTTCTTAATAGCCTGTATTCAAACCAGTGGCATTTTTGTTCTTCTATCTCTAATTCATTTTCTGTTTTCATTCTTGGATTTGACTCATCCCAATTTAATGTCTTAATATTTCAGCTATCTCCTATCCTTTCTTTTGTTGGTTTTCATAAATGCCTCATGTGGGGAGGTCCAGTCTGGTAACTCTTTGTAGAATTTGTTTTTGTATTTCATCCAAACTCTCAAAAGGGATTATCTAATTATATGGTCTTTAAAGTCTTTATTTACCTCTAATTTATTATAGCATAGGTAGCCATGCCACCCATACCTCAGGTTAATTCCTTCGAGGTTAAGTAAATTCATGTCTTTTAATTGAATCCATTCTCTAACCCAATCCATACAGCAGGAATGGTAGTAAATTTTGAGACCTGGAACACCCAGAACTTCTCTTTCCTTCATGTCTTTCAGAACCTTCCAACGGATTCTTGTTTTCCCCCTGGCCCAGATGAATCTCAGGATATCCTTGTTCCATTGTTTAAATAGTAGGTCATTAATTATAATTGGTAGATTCTGAAATAGGAACATAAGTTTTGGTAGGATATTCATCTTTGTTGCAGCCATTCTTCCCATTAAAGACAGGTTCAGATTAGACCACCTTTCCAGATCTTTTAAAATCTCTTTCCACAGATTCTGATAGTTATTGTCATACAATTCCGAGATTTTTTTGTCAAATATATTCCCAAATATTTCATTTTTCTTTGGATTTGGAAGCCTGATTTCTCTTGAAGTTCCTTCTCTTCCTCTTTAGTCACGTTTAAGGTCATTATTACTAATTTCTTCTTATTTACTTTAAACCCTGCATGTTGTCCAAATTCTTTCATCAGTTCTGTTACTTCGGTTATACTCTCAGTTGGGTCTTTCAGGAAAATTGATATATCATCTGCATAGGCTCTGATTTTTAATTTGCTTTCCTTTATTTTAAATCCTTTTATTTCTTTTTCTCCTCTTATTTTCTCACATAGTGTCTCCAAACAAAGGATAAACAAGAGCATTCTATTTCTTGTATATTTGTTTAATCCAATTAATGAGTCCATCTTCTCCTCTCTCCTTTAGAGACTAACATTGATTTGAAAACTCTGCTGAGGGAATCCTAAAATTTGTAGTCCTATTACATGACTTAATACACTGCCCTGGTGCATTTATTGAAAGTGATTTGCATTAAACTAATGTTGTGCTAAATGCAAATAGAGAAACAATTTGCATGGGATAAAACTAATGTTGTGCTAAATGCAATCAGAAAAACAATTTGCAGTGCAAAAAAGTGGATATATGAAATTTCTCAAAAGATTCCTCAGGCCTGTAATTATATTGCATTGACTCAATGCTTTTTGCTATCCTGATCAGTTGCTGTCTTCAAAGTTAACCTCCATTATCCTAGTAACAGTGTTATTATCATGGATTCAGTAAAAATGGGCTTCATGATAAAATCACTGTGGGGTAAAGAAAGTTAACTCAGTGTAAAAACACTACTTAATTATTTTTAACCTATGGTCTCTGAATAAGTTTTGTTTGCTCTGTTTGATGTCATCACATCACATAACCAAAATGGGACTGGATACATGATGGTATCACTGTTAACTTGGAAAACATCATTGGTTATCAGACAAAACAAAACAGAATGTTAAAGTGGCTGCAAAGCACTCAACAAAACAATCAAACAACAAAAAAACAGCTGCTTAGTCTAGTAGTTCCCAGTGGCTGTGGAAATATCTTTGCTTCTTATAAAAGATTGCTTGAAAAAAAATTCAGCTGAAGTTCATTCTCATCCCAATGTATGCTGGGATCCCTAGAATGTTTGCTGGATGAGAGGGAGCCATGTGCTGAAGTGTCGGGGGGGGGGGGGCACTCCTGCTATACCATTTAACCTTGTTTTAATCCTCTGAGAAATGGTTGAAATGGGTGATGGAATGTCCTCTTCACACACCTCTCCAGTTGTGCTATTACTCTTACCTTGTTGTGTTTTATTCTCAATGCGAGCACAGGATATTTTTAAAATCAACAGCTGTACACTTGAATATTAAAAGATTCCCCCCCCCCCCATTCCCTAAAACTTCCTGAATCATCAAAGAAGACATGGTTTTTTGTGGGTTTTTCGGGCTGTGTGGCCATGTTCTAGAAGAGTTTTTTTCTGATGTTTTGCCAGCATCTGTGGCTGGCATCTTCAGAGAATGCTTGAATGAAAGAGAGTGGGTCTATATATACTGTGAGACCCTGGGTAGGGAGGAGTGATTCCCATGTAAACTGTGTATTGTTCTGTTGTTGAATGGGTATTGTTCTATTGTTGATGGCATGGCTTCAGGGTGGGAGGATATGCAAACAAGGATATTGTCTGCTATTGTCTGCTGGGAAAGCCCCTGACCCTGGTTGGTTTCCCATTTGCATTTGCTGAATGCTGATTTTCTTATTTTGTAGGACTGGTAGCCAAACCTTGTTTACTTTAAGGGTTTCTTCTTTCCTGTTGAAGTTGTCCAAGTGTTTATGGATTTCTGTGGCTTCCCTGTGCATTCTGACCTGATAGTTGTTGGCATGGTCCAGAATTTCAGTGTTTTCAAACAGCATTTTATGCCCAGGATGGTTTATATCAGGGGCCAGCAACTTACGGCCTGCGGGCCAGTTCTGGCCCAGGCCCCTGCACTTACCGGCCCAGGCGGACCCCTGCCACTGCACACCATCACTGCCGCACACCACCGCCGCCGCGCAGTCACACACGGTGCAACCACCATTTTGGAAAACAAAATGGCGGTCGTGAGTGGCAGCCGCCATTTTGTTCTCCAAAATGTCGGCCACGATGCGTTTGCGCATGCGCAGTACTCCTGCGCATGTGCAAATGCGTCACGGCCGACATTTTAGAGAACAAAATGGCGGCTGCAACATGTGCGGAGGTGGTTGCGGCAGCGCGCGCAGCAGCGGTGGCGGCAGTGCGTGTGGGGGGCGCATGTGTGTGAGCGCGCACGCCACCATTCCCCCCCTCAGCCTGCTGGAAGGGACAACTTCGTGGGACCAGCCCCCAGCTCAAAAAGGTTGCCTACCCCTGGTTTATGTAATGTGTTCTGCTACTGCTGATTTTTCTGGCAGGCCCAGTCTGCAGTGCCTCTCATGTTCTTTGAAGACATGGATTAAGACAGTGGTAATGAAAACTTTTCATCCCTGGGACCCCCCCTTTTAATCTACATGTAGATGTTACACCCCCAACATAGTAAATGAATAAAAGTATACTATATATATATATATATATATATAGTTTATTCAGTGTGCGTATTTTCGTTCTCACATTCATGTATATTCATATTTTAACATTTTATAAGGAAACAACATTGTTCAAATTAGAACAGTTTTATTTAAGTAAATTCAATGCTTAACTCAATGCATGTGTAAATTTTACACATAAAAAAGTTTGGAAAGACAAGGAGGAAGAGGAGGGATCAGGGCTTTCAAATCCTCCTTGATCAACTCTCACACCCCTTTGGGTTCCCACCCCACAGTTTGAAAACCACTGCATTAGGAAGTTCAGATAACACAACAGTAATGACATTATCTTGTGTCCTCATTGCACTAGGAGGCAGGATGTTGAATATCACTTTTTAGGAAAGTATCTTCTGCCCTATACAGTATACCCCTTGCACCTTATTATAGTCCTTTTTAAAATCCAATTTTGGTTTCATCATTGTTTTTTAATGTCTTCTTTCCTTTGCTATTTGTCCTCTATCCCTATACTTAATCCATACCTTGGCCACTACATGCTGACTACATCATGTTGTTTGCAAATTTTGTGAAATGCTATAAAGATGGGTACCGTATTTTCCGGTGTATAAGACGACCGGGCGTATAAGACGACCCCTAACTTTTCCAGTCAAAATATAGAGTTTGGGATATACTCGCCATATAAGATGACCCCTTCTTCCAACGCACACCAAATAAAAATTAAAAAACAAAACATCAGATTTAATTTCAGTATGGTAATTTTAATTCAAATGCATTGCAGAAATTTATTAAAGCAGTTTGACACCGCTTTAACTGCCCTGGCTCAGGGCTATGGAATTCTGGGATTTGCAGTTTTGTGAGATATTTAGCCTTTTCTGTCAGAGAGCTCTGATACCACAAAGCAAACTGCAGATCCTAGGAGTCCATAGGATGGAGCCATGGCAGTTAAAGCAGTATCAAACTGCATTATTTCTCCAGTGCAGACTCAGGCTGCATCCATACTGCAGAACTGATGCAGTTTGACACAGCTTTAACTGCCATAGCTCCATATTATGAGAGCTCTTGGATTTGTAGTTCGATGAGCTACTTAGCCTCCTCTTTTCCAGGACATGCCCTCCATATCAACCCTCTGTCCAGGAGGAATTCCAAAACATCCTCCATTTTGAGCACAGCGCAAGAAGAATGGATTTACATTTACATTTTTAGCTTTCTCTACATTTTTTCTTGTGTGTCCTACATTTTTTGTAGTGAGTCATCCTCCTTTGCATTTAAGACATTTGGTCACCCTGTCTGAGTATCGGAGTATGACTCTGGAGGCCAGGGTTTGAGTCCCCATTTGGCCATGAAACCCACTGGGTGACCTTGGGAAAGTCACACACTCAGCCTCAGGAGAAGGCAATGGCAAACTCCCCTCTGAAGAAACCTTGCCAAGCAAACACCATGATAAGACCACCTTAGGGTTGCCATAAGTCGGAAATGACTCAAAGGCATACAACAACAACAACAACAACAACAACAACAATCTTAGAAGTGGCTTCCTTCTTTCCCTCCCCTCCTCTTTCTCCTCTTGCCTGGATTCCTCCATTTTCTCTCCTCTTTCTCATCCCCTTTTCTTGCTGGATTCCTGTTTTCTCTCCTCTTTTGCAACCCCTTTTCTTGCCTTCATTGCTCCGTTTTCTCTCCCCTTTTGCACCCCCTTCTCTTGCCTTCATTGCTCCATTTTCTTTCCTCTTTTGCAACCCCTTCTCTTGCCTTCATTGCTCCATTTTCTTTCCTCTTTTGCAACCCTTTCTCTTGTCTTCATTGCTCCATTTTCTTTCTTCTTTTGCAACCCCTTTTCTTCCTGGGATCCCTCCGTTTTCTCTCCTCTTTTGCAACCCCTTCTCTTGCCTTCATTGCTCCATTTTCTCTCCTCTTTTGCAACCCCTTCTCTTCCTGGGATCCCTCCGTTTTCTCTCCCCATTTGCAACCCCTTCTCTTGCCTGCATTTTCTTTCCTCTTTTGCAACCCCATTTCTTCCTGGGATCCCTCCGTTTTCTCTCCTCTTTTGCAACCCCTTCTCTTCCTGGGATCCCTCCGTTTTCTCTCCTCTTTTGCAACCCCTTCTCTTGCCTTCATTGCTCCGTTTTCTCTCCTCTTTTGCAACCCCTTCTCTTCCTGGGATCCCTCCATTTCCTCCCCTCTTTCTCATCCTCCTCCTCCCTTCTTCTCCCTCCCCCCCCCCCCGGTTCTCATCCTCCTCCTCCTCTACCCAGCATATAAGACAACCCCCAACTTTTGAGACCTTTTTCCAGGGTCAAAAAGTCATCTTATACGCCGGAAAATACTGTACTCTTTTTTCTTTAATGAAAGCAGAACATTTAACAGACATCATATACAGTCTCATTGCAAACAATGGAATAACAGCATTTGGCACAGAATGGCAACAGATATAGCTCAGCAACAATGGCTGTACTGTAGCCATTGTGGTTTAAACAGTTGCCTCACGCATTGCTTTAGACAAACACTTTTTAAAATGGAGCAGAGAAAAGAAAAAGGAAAAAGGTTGGGTTCAAGTTTTCTGTAATATAAATATACATACACATTTCTGCAGATGTTATTCATTGGCAGAAATTGCTATGTGTAATTATGCTGCATGTTTCACAATATTTTAATGACATGCCCCCACCCCTGACCAAACAGTGGTGGAGGTGGAAAAGTCAAAAGATTCTTAAAGAGGAAAAAGTGAGACCAGAAGTGTGAAGGTGGGGTGTAAGTTACTGTAACTGACCATGTAAAGAACATGATCTACTTTGAATGAAGCTGCGTTGCTTTCTAATCTATGGATAACTATTTAAACACACACACACATCCCTGAACAAATTCATTTTGGTCAAAGTGTAATGAAAATGAAGGACTGAGAGTAGGTTCTCTTGCAAGCTGGGAAAAGAAGCTGTTAAGTAGAACTGTTGTGACAATGCAGCTAATATAGTGTGCCAATTAAAGTCCTGAAATAAATAACAATCCATTTGATATGTGTTGTAAATGTCATGCTGATTTAAGCATTGTTATGCACAGATTACATCTCTTTCAGAGATGGATGCGGAGGTACTCAATGGAGTTTAAAAAGAAAGTAAACTTTTCTAGGGTGAAGAGCAACAGTCAGCAGGGAGAGATGGATTAAGGTGTTAGAGTTCAGTGTTTTATCACTAATGATATGCAACTGCAACATAGGATATTTACCTCAGCAAAGTTCAGTGTTTCCTCAGCAACCAGAACAAAAAGACCAGTCCATAATAATCCCTTTGAACTTTCTAACATGCCTTTGCAATCAATCAATCATATGAGGTTTTGGTTTAAGCAGCTGAGACGACAGCTGGATTTACCTATTAGTTTAACTTTCAGCAGCTGAGTTTATCTATTAGTCTGGCATAAATCAGAATTTTGATTATTTTTAGCACAGATGAATAAGGATCAGCCTCTTTCATACATGGAAAAAATCCAGGGACATTTTTTTAAAAGTCTTTATGAACATGGCACTAGATTTCTTCTTGGATTCAAGTCAAATAGCCAATTTCTCTTTGATTTTCTGTAAAGCTAATATACAGCTAACAAACAAAATAAATAATATCTTCTTTAAATTATTTAGATGAAATGGAAACTACAGATGATTTTATGCAAAAGACACCCAGCTAGAACCATGAAAGGATGCTGTCTGAAGAGACTGTGCTACTTTGCGTCTTGTGGACAATCAAGTTCTAGTTTTAGAGATTTTCTGAAACCAGAGCACTGCAATACCAAGAGTTACAGCTAGGGTTTGAGTGGAAATTTGCAAATTAGATTTCCCCCTCCCATATTTACCCAGTTTAAGAAGTAACCAACACTATTAACAAACAGCCTGTGTATCATTTAGTTTCCTGTCATCATGAGGAAACAGTGAGCATCAAATTCTTTGTCTTTTTTTAATTATATGCAAGTTTGTCAGTGGTGAAAATGCATCGGAAAATGCATACATGTGAGGAATTTGTAGTGCCAAAATACAAATGTCTGTGATTTTCCCTCCCTCTCAAAAGAATTTTTCTGCAGATCACTAAAGAAATTCAACAGGAGGAAAATACTGATGCGGTTTTCTAAAATGCAGTGCAGTGCAATGAAACTGGCAAATTTTTCATGTTTCTAGTTTTAACAACACTTCATCAGTGTTTCAAAATGTGTGCTCATTCCTTAAATCCAAGATCTCATGAGAGCTCTTTATCCAGTCGTACTTTGGAATGGTGGAAGCGTCCACTGAGTTTGCATTTGATTGGAGGTTATGAAATTCACACTTCCCAAATCAATACACAAGCTTGTAACCTTGGATATTCACATATTGCTCAGAGTTTTGTGCTGTAGTCCTCCAAATAAAACAACACAAAACAATTCCTCTCTCTCTCTCTGTGTGTGTGTATTAGTAAAAGTGTGTGTAAAAATGCATACATTAATTTTTTAAAGAAGTTTAGAGGGCGAGATGGAAAAGCTAAGCAATATTTATCATATTCTGCTTTTTATCAAACATTACATCAGGTAGGAGGTAGGCAATACAGGATCAACATGGCTTCCAGCAAAAACAGAAATAATATATCTTCTCTTTTTTTTTCTACTGAAATCAGTATTTTACATTGCAAACCTCTCTGCTCATGGGGTCCATTCAAATTCTGGGTTGTACTCCAGTTGCAGTTTGTACCCCTTAATGTGGAAATTATGTGTTACTGGCTAAGTAGGCTTGAAGAGGTTGTGACAAAGAACCCCAAAAGATGGCAAAGTGATTGTGTTCAGCATATCCACTCTGAGTTTCAGCACAAACTATCTTCTTGGGATCTTCTTTAAAGGCTTCTGTGGCTTAGAGGTCTAAATAAGAGAGATCAAAATACCGAGATCAACACTGGCTTGAGAGGATTTTGCAATTTGATCTTTGGTCTAACTTATGTTTTCCATTTCTGGTTTACTATCCTGAGATATAGGCTGCATCTATACTGTAGTTTGACACTGTTTTAACTGCCATGATTCCATGCTATGGAATTCTGGGATTTGTAGTTTTGTGGGCTGGAGTGGGCCCTTGGTGTCTGCGGGGGGTTGTTTCCAGGAACTCCCTAGATACCAAAAGGCATAGATCAGGGGGAGGCAACCTTTTTGAGCCGGGGGCCGGGTTGCTGTCCCTCAGACAATTAGGGGGCCGAAGTACCAAAAATAAATAAATAAATAAATAAATAAATATGCTGTAAGCCGCCCCGATTGCCGAGCAGAGGGGCGGGTTATAAATAAAAAATTATTATTATTATTATTATTATTAAAAATTAAAAAACAATTAAAAAAATTTAAAAAATATGCATGCACACTCTCTTAGCCCCAGAAAAGCCATGGCAAAACCCCTGTGGAGATTTTGCCAAGAAAACCCCAAGAACAAGTAATAACAATAATAATCAATATCATCATGGTGGGCAGCGGTGGCGGCGGCAGGACCGGCCTGGGGCCGGTCCAAAGGCCTCGGGTAGCTGCATCCGGCCCCCGGGCCTTAGGTTGCCTACCCCTGGCATAGATGGTCAAGTCCCATTAAATACAATGGATAGTAAAAGAGCGACCTTTATATAAAATGGCAAAATCAAGTTTGGGGGCATGGGGGGGAATTTATACATTTAAAAAAATATATTTTCAAGCCATGGCTGTTTGAGTCCATGGATAAAATGTCCATGGACACAGAGAGCCAACTTTATTTGGCCTTCTGTGTCAGAGAGCTCTGAAGCCACAACAAACTACAAATCCTAGGATTCCATAGGACGGAGCCATGACAGCTAAAGCCGTGTTAAACTGCATTAAATCTGCAGTGTGGCAGCAGCCTAAGCCCTACTGAATTCAGTGGGCTGTATTTCTAGGATTTGCCCCTGTGATTAGGGCCTCCTGCTCATTGCCTCCTCCAGCTATGTATAAGGCCCCAGGACAGAGACTTCTTCTGGCACATCTAGATTCCCATGGTCCCAGGATGCTAGTTTAAGAATACGAGGCAAAACAGGGGTAGCATAGCTATTTTTTGACTGCTGCTTCCCTCTGGTGTCTGGATTCTGCACTTGGTCAGATGGCTGGTTCCTGGATGCCAGTCACTCTGGATGTTTTCACACTGGGCTTAAGGCAGAAGCAATCCTACCTCACTCCGGCCCCATGCCGGCTCCTTTGCCAGTGTGTTCAAACGACGTCGCAGTGCCATCCCCGGCATCCAGTGCCATCCCCAGCATCATTCCGTGTCCTTTCTCTGCGTGTTCAAACGACGTCGCAGCAAGCCCCGCCCCACCCCGCCCCATCCTGTCCCATCCCCGGCATCAGCCCCATTCTTTGCAATTCCTCTTTTTAAAAGGAATTGCATCTGCCGCGGCCAGAATCATACCAGAATGATGATGCTGTCAACGATCTGAAGCTGCAGGATCCATTCCGGTATGATTCTTTCATTGCTTCCATGAGGCTTTAGACCCCAAGTGTGAAAATGTCCACAGAGTCTGCCATTCTCTTTCTGCCCCTCCCAAATACCTCTCAAAAGGCAAAAACACACCTGAAATTCTAGGATCCAAAGCAGCATGCAGCTACTTCTGCGTTCCTAATGGTGTTTGACACTTGCTTTCTCAAACAGTCCTTTATGCCTCGCTGTGTATTGGTTCTAGAGCTGAAGAAGGCCATGATTCTGCTCAACTTGGTAATGCTACTCCAAATTAACTCTAGCACAAGAGAGGAGCAAGGAGAATGATGTCTCTCTTTTAAAAAGGCATTTAATGAAGATGCACCAATTTATTCACTGGACCTTTAGTTTTCAAATGTTATTTTATGAATTTATTATATTGTGGTTTATTTGCTTCTTCTCTTTATCTGCCAGTGCACGATTGGTGATGGGTGGACTTACCATTTATTTGCCTGTGGCTGTACTGGTTTGGGGATTCAGGAAGCTGTAGACCAAAAACTAGCTTTTCTAAGTTCTGAAGCCTGTATGTTGAAGTTTGCACAGATACACTTAAGAAGCAACTTTTCAGTTAGATTTCCTTCCTTCCTTCCTTCCTTCCTTTCATCTCTGTTTGACCTTGAGTGGAAATTTATTCTTGGCCATGCCATTGTAGTGTACTCTCGCTCCCACCCCAGCTTGAATTTTAATTTTTATGGTGCTACTCTCATAATCCCTCTGCCACTTTATATGATGCACTGTGGTTATAAAATTAAAACTGTAGTACATTTGGGAAGGCAGCATTATCCATTTTCAGCAAACCTTTTGGTCTTTTTTTTTTTTTTTTTGAGATATTAAAAATGAATTCCAGCAGATGGATCTATTACAGTTTTCCTGTAATTCTTTCTATTAAAAACAAGAAACTCACATTTTCATCCCATTTTATATGTTTTTAGGATGGGACATACCAAGAACTTCATCAGTTTGCTATCCAAAAACATAATATTATGCTGGCAATTAAGCAGTTTTTACATTTGGATCCTATTTCTGGTGCAAATGTTTAAGAATTGTCTACCAGTCATTTAAATATTCACCACTTTTTATAGAGAAATCCAGTTCTTTCAGAGCCTAACTAAATTCAACATAAAGGGGGAAAGTAATTTAAAATATAATTAGGTTAGCTGGACACGAAATTGCTAATAAATTAGGACAGTGACACTGAAAGATCAACATTGCATTAGAAACCAAAAATCGATGGAGAATAAGTGTGCCGCATGATTTATGGGATGTCATGGAAGCAGAACACCAGTGGTCCTTTCAGTAATGGTGAGTCACCAGCTCATTCCTCCCAAGGGCCTTCATGGATTGTCATGGTCCTGGGGTGAAGGGGGAACTACCAGTCAGTGAATTTAAACCTGGGTTTAGAGTCATTGGCTGGCGAGCCCAGCTGGAGTGATCTGGATGTAGGCTTCACTCTGACCAGGTGTGTTAATACAGAAATCACCCATCTGGGGTCTGTATCGGAACTGGATCTCTTTCCCTTGGACCATAGCGTAGGAGTACAAGCTCTCTAACCCCCTTTCCTTGGATCCCTTTGATCCAATCAAAGCAACCTTTCATGTCCCCTTTTCTCCCTCCTGTGTTTATCATTCAGTCCCCCTTAAGGAAGGGAGGAAGACACCCTTCCAATACAAGCCAGCTCCTCATGTAGGAAAAGGAGGGTCATAAAACCATAAACCTTCATCCTGTTGCCTTTTCCCTCACCGTTCGTTCCCATGCCCATAGCACCAAATGATTAATATTCAATTCATTTTGACATTCCCCATATCCATCTTTCCAATATCTCATCAGATTATCACAATATTATATAAATATATCATCATGCCATTATATCATAACACATCATGACAGAATCATGCACATGGGTCTAACACATGTGGCAGGGTGACCATCTGCCCAGCCTGCAGGAAGAGGTTCGCACCATCTCTACATTGGAGGCCTTTTAAAAGGCACTTAAAACAGAACTCTTCTGGCGGGCTTACCCACCCGACCTAAAATAACACTAGACAATGATCCCCCAGGAAGGAAGAACTCCGTTATCGCCTGGATTTGCTTTAGTTAATGTAATTGTCAATTTTATTGTTAATGTTAATGTTAATTTTATTGTCTTATTGCATTTGTAATTTTAATGTTTGTTTTAAGAATTTTTATTGTAATTTTGTCATGTTTTTATTGCCATGTTTTAAACCTTGTTGTTTTATCTCTATTGCTGTACTCCCGCCTCGATCCATTGGGAGAGGCGGGACATACAAATAAATATTATTATTATTATTATTATTATTATTAGGTGGGTCCTCTCCTGTCATCTCAAGTGTTCCAGCATTCTCAAGAACTGAGCTCATTCTCTCAGGACAACTGGTACTGGGTCATTGTTGTTGTTGTTCAATAACAATAATGGCCACCACCTTTTGATACTGGGATGTCTTTTTATAATTTTTATACTAGAATGGCTTACAGAAACGTTTTGTAAATAAATATTGATGTTCATGGACAAAGAGTTGGACTCTATAGCTGTAACCAATAAAAGTTGTGGCCAACCTTTTCCCACTCATATACGTGTGTGAAATTTTATTTCACAAGGAATGCACAATATTACATACATTATAATTAGCTAAATAATTTGTTTCCAGTTGGGAACAAGTAATTAATCTAGCTGCTGGTTCTCTCAGTACAATGAGTACTGGGTTGTTGTTGTTGTTGTTGTTTCAACAATAATGCCCACCACCTTTTTATACTGGGATGGCTTACAGAAATGTTTTGCAAATATTGATGTTCATGGAGAAATAAAATCTGTTGGTTTTGCAATGTTGCAGAGCTATTTGATTTCTTCTAATTCTTTACTTAACTATGTTTTAGTTTTGTAGGACAGGTGGGGTGCATTTTAAAACACATGAATGTGCTGTTCAACATGGCTGAAATATATAGGCCAAGTTTGAAAGAGTCTGACTAATGCAAAGGGCAGATTGGAAGTTGGAGCGGTCCTTCAGTAAAAATAGATCATACTTGTGTAATAAATTACAATATTAGGTTGTAATTTGCTGGAAGGGGAGAGGTGAAACTTTAGCTGGTCACCATATCACTTTTCTAAACACTTTTTCTGAACCTTAGCCCGTGAGAAAAAGAAAGCCAAAACCCAGTGGGAGACCAAGGGAGGTGGTCATAAAATAGTGCCATCAATTTGTTTATGTTTCATAATTACATTATACACATAACCTGGAAATAATTTTATACAATATTTTAAATAATTTTGTGCATGAAACAAAGTTCATCTTGTTTCATCATCTGAATGCAAAGGTGCAACTATCTCAGGGGGGTTGCAGACTGCCAGAAATAGTGTGAATTCAGTCCACTGTTAGGGTTAGGGTTAGAGTTAGGGAACCATGGGAACTGTATTTTATTGTGGCATCAGAGTTGTCTGACAGAGAAGGCTCAATGTCTCAGAAAAATAACAGTTCCCATGATTCCCTAGCACTAACCCTAACCCTAAAAGTGGACTGAATTCACACTATTTCTGGCAGTCTGCAACCCCCCTCAGTCACCCATGAAAAAAGTTTGGGTTTTGAAGTATTTCAGATTTTGGAATTCTGGGCCTCATTTCC
Organism: Phrynosoma blainvillii; assembly: GCA_026167975.1. Taxonomy (NCBI): domain Eukaryota; kingdom Metazoa; phylum Chordata; class Lepidosauria; order Squamata; family Phrynosomatidae; genus Phrynosoma; species Phrynosoma blainvillii. The sequence continues at coordinate 119,569,848 of JANUYF010000002.1, read as the reverse complement.
ACTACATTTTAATCTAGCCCTACAAGTTTGCAAGCCAGTTTGAAACAGTTTTTTTTTAATATAGTTTATTGATTAAAAACAAAAACAAAACAAACATACAATTTATGGTTAATAGAAGACATTATACAAACACTATCATATTAATCCTAAACCAATACATCTTAATATCGTATATGACATTACATATTGATAATACGATAGTAAACCTACAAAAAACAAACAAACAAACAAACAAAAAAACTAAAAAAAAACTTCCGTCATTTGGTTTGTCCTAAACAAATAACCCGTTAAATTAACTTCATAAAGTTGATCGAAAGTTTATATATCATTCAGTATTCTAAGTACTCTATATTAATTATGACGCTTTACACCTTGTTCTCCATGATTATCAAAAAGACTTATTATCTACTATATCCTAGGAGAAGAAGAAAAACAAAAACAAAAATTCATTTAAATTTTTTCTTTTACAAAACGGTCTATCTCCATAGTGAGGTGATGTGATAGCCTAAATCCATCTTTGCCTAAGAACCGAAGAGCTATGAGAATAACAAAGTCCTATATTCATTTCCTGAATCCTTTTTGTTTGAAAAAATTAATCACAACTTTCCATTCAGAATCGATTTTCTCATAGCTGGACCCTCTAATTAAGCACGTGAGTTTATCCATTTCCATAAAGTATGTCAATTTAAATATCCATTCCTGGAGAGTTGGAACATGCTCCGATTTCCATTTGGCAGCGTATAGCATCCTAGCAGCTGAAAGATAATAGAAGATTATTTTCCATAACTTCTTTTCTAAGTTTTCATCCTTACAAATTCCTAGCAAGAACAATTGGGGTTTGAAATTTAATTTATAATTCAACATTTCACTTAAAAAATGTCTTATCCTCATCCAAAAATCCGTGGCTTTTCTACACTCCCACCATAAATGGTAAAACGTACCAATCTGTTCTTTACATTTCCAACAGGAGTCTGGGTATGCATTATTCACTTTGGAGAGTTGTGCAGGAGTCAAGTACCAATGATAAAACATTTTAATTTTTTTTCTTTTATATTAGAATTTAAAGTATATTTTATTCTTCTCTTCCAACATTTCTCCCACTGGGACAAGTCTATGGTATGACCAAAATTTTGGGCCCATTTAATCATATTAGGTTTTATTAACTTGGATTCAAATTCTATATTTTGTAATAGTCTATAAAATTTGGATATTTTATGTTTGTCAGTTGACCATATTATATCCTCAAATTGAGTATCAAGTATCCCAATTGTTCTTGTTTTTTTATCTCGTACAAAACGTTCTCTAATTTGCATATACGAAAACCAATTACAGTTATAGCCTTCTAAGTTTAAATCTTTTTGAGATTTTATTTCCAAATTACTTCCTCCTTTGATGATCAAATCGTTATAAGTTAACCAATTTCCTTTACCGAATTTGTTGTCCTTCGAGACTACCTCTCCAACTGCTGTCCATCTGGGAAGAATATCCTGCCAGTTTTGTTTGATTTTATGCCAGACTCTCAACAATGATCTACGTAGGTAGTGGTCGTTGAAATTTTTATGATACTTAATTTTCTCATAAAATAAGTATCCATGCCAACCGTAGACATTGTCAAATCCTTGCAAATTAAGGTTCCTTTCATCATTCAATTTAAACCAACCCATAAGCCAAAATAGGGAGCACGCATAATAGTAGTTTTTTAAATCTCTGCCGGATCTCTTTCGGCAGGTCTTTCCAGACTAATCACTCCGGCCTTGGGTTCCTTGACTCCTGCGTTCCTCTCGTGGCCCCATCAGTTATTGATGGATGAGGAACGCTGTAGAGGTTGATTAGGGCACCGCAACCTGTTTAAATGTTAATGTAAAATGTCTTATATTGTTATGTTTTCATCTTATGCTTATTGCTATTTTAACTATGTATCATTTAATACTGTTTTAAGGGGGTGGGTGGGTTTTTCCTTTTGGGTTATGTTATATGGGTTTTATTGTAAGCCGCTTGGATTGTTTGTCAATAAGCGGGATATAAATAAATCTTCTTCTTCTTCTTCTTCTTCTTCTTAATTTGGTAAACCTAATCCTCCTCTTTTGACAGAATCTTGTAGTAAATTGAATTTTATTCTCGTTTTTTTTCCTTGCCATATAAATTTGGATGTCTTGATTCCATTTATTGAAGGGTTTATCATTTAAGATAATTGGGATATTCTGAAATAGAAACATAAGTTTTGGTAGGACATTCATTTTCACAGTTGTTATCCTGCCGAGTCATGACATGTTAACTTTAGACCATCTCTTTAAGTCCTCTTTTATTTCTGTCCAATTCTTTTCATAATTGTTTTTAAACAGATCTCCATTTTTAGACATAAAGTTTATTCCTAGGTATTTAACAATTTTGGATTCTTGGAATTTAGATAATTCTATTATTTTTTTCCTTTCCTCTAATGATAAATTCATTAGCAACATTTTTGTTTTTGATTTGTTTATTTTAAGTCCTGATGCTTTTCCGAAATTATTCATTACCTTGAGAAGGGAGTCTATATCTTCACATGGATTAGAAAGGGATACCATCAGATCGTCCGTGAAGGCTTTAACTTTGAATTCTTGTGTCTTTTTAATTTTAATAGCATGGATATCACTAGATGTTCGAATACTATTCATTAATATTTCGAAATTTAAAATAGACAGTTTAAATGACCCTGGTTCGCACTTGAACTGAATTGCTGAAGTGGTTTGGAAAGGGGGGGCATGCACTAGACCCATTTAATTTATGTCTTTTTGACGCTGATTTTTTCAGTGTCTCTTTCGATAAATTGATTCCGCACAAGGGTGAACCAGATTTGGATCGGAATCTATTTAAATTTGCCCTTCAGCCAGCTGAAGCGGGTCCATTTTGAATAAATTCATTCGCCAATGTGAACCACAAATGGGTTAGTTTACAGCAAGAAAATGCAATTGGGGCAAATGTAATGTGAACCATGCTCTGCTGTCGAACCGATCCATCAATTTGGATCGCAAGCCAATTCATTTGTAAGTGGGAATGAGGCCAAGGATAAGGGAGACTCAACCTGTACATGCAGAGGAAACAAAGTAAAATAATACAGTTGATGTGATAACAATAAAATTTAGAAGTGTAATCCTCTTTAGCACATTTGTAAGGCACTAGATTTGGCAGGGGGGGCAGGGAATGTGTCTTTCTATAGGTCTGCAGTTTATGAAGTAATGTCCACTCTCCACCAGGTACCTAAGATAATTTCTGTTCATTTATCTTTCAGTCAATTCTTCAGTGGGGTACAGGACCAGATTCTCGGGCTCCATTTGCACTGCAGAAGTAATCCAGTTTGGCACTCCTTTAACTGGCATGACTCAGTGCTATGGAATTTTGGGAACTGTAGTTTTTTTGAGACATTTAGTCTTCTCTGTCAGAGAGCTCTGGCACCACAAAAACTGTCAATCCCAAGATTCCACAGCATTAAACCATGGCAGTTAAAATGATGTCAAACTGGATTATTTCTGCAGTGTGGATGGAGCTTTGATGTAATTTTATTTTATTTTTAAAATATTGGTGTCTACTAGAACAGAGAAAGCTTCCTAGTGTGGTTCTTCTGCACTATAAACCTATTAGTTGTCATAATACCTAGTTTTTTTCAGAAGCAATTGGTTATCTGAAGATAGTCAGACCTTCCAAACAAGAAAAGGGAAAGAATCAGTATGAAACTCAATTCCACTCAGTGGTGCTATAACAGATTCCTTCCCTCTCTATTTCTCCCTGCAGATGTCAAAATGGCCAGAGGCTATCCTGTAGTCAGCCTTGTATTCCTGGCAGATTTTAGAAAATGCACAGAGTCCATTCTTCGCTCAACAGGAAACAAAAAGACTTAAAACCTGTATTCAAACCTATCTAATCATGTGGTGGGGGTGGGGTGACTTTAAGATGTGATCAGTTGATAGTGTGCTTTTGTATCAAATCACTTGTAGACTTTTACTTTTGCTTCTATTCATTGTCATTACATATCTCTGTAAGAATTTGGAGTTTTGAGAGGAACATTCATCGCAAGCTTTGTGTGAAGTCAAACACCTGACATGAATTTAGTCAGAATCAAGTTTGGGAATATCATTGACACGTTTGTAGTTGCAGGGCTGGATTCAATGTGTGTGTGATCTCTTTAGAGCAGGCCAACATTTATCCCATGGATATATGGCTGACTCAAAAGATTGTGCTGTGTGAAACTGAGCAGCATATGGTGCAGAGGAACCAAAGCCAGTGAAATTGTTTCATCACATGAGGCAGAAAATGCCACAAGCATCTCTCCCTCTCCCTGGGAATCAATATAGAATAAGAACAAATTAATTTTAAAAATTGTTGTATTTTCATAGGACAAAAAAAAATCTACTGCCTGAGTTGGCTGCTTCATCATCCTAATAGCAGAGCTTGCATGATATGGGTAAGCAGCAGCCAGAGGTTCTATGAACAGGATATCATTATTCAACCATGTAATCTTTCCTTGGACGTTATCACACGGGGAGTCGCGGGGAGAAAGTGGAAATAAACGGGCATGAGCGGAAGTCTTTAATTTACGGGATTTGTTCCATTCCACCTCGTCTGATAACTAAATTTGAATTTAAAAGGGGGTTAATTCGAATGAAAACCTGATCTTTTCATTTTCGGGATTTTTGAGGATTTGAAAAGATCAGGTTTTTGTTCGAATTAACCCCCTTTTAAATTCGAATTTAGTTATCAGACGAGGCGGAATGGGACAAATCCCGTAAATTAAAGTCTTCCACTCGTCCCGTTCATTTCCACTTTCTCCCCGCGACTCCCCATGTGATAACGTCCATACAGGAAAGTTACAACAAAAGAGTGTCTCTCGATGCTCCTTAATTTTTTCCAAATTCTCATCAAATTCTCCCAGGTCTCAGGAGGCTGGCTGAAATCTCAGGAAACGGTTGTCTCCAGAAGACAACACACTACTGGATCAAGGCGAGGGGAATGACTTTTTTTCCCATTTCAAATCCTAGGCATTTATCTCCATCCACTTCCAACTGGTACTGGGGCTTACTTAGCTAGTGTGAAGGTGTTGGTATGCATTGCACGCTCTGCAGCACACCAAAAAAAAAAAAAAGTCAGAAGTGAGGAGAAAGAACTGGGGAGAAAGCCAATGAATGTGTACGTTTCTGCTGAGTGTGCCATGTGGGGTAAGGCAGGGTGTGAAGGGCCAGCAGTGTAACTCATGAGCCTTCTTGTGGCACAAGCCCTTCAATAGCAGGGCAGAGCTTGAGATATTTATTTATGTATTTATTTATTTATTGTGTTGCCTTTCAATCCTTGCAAAGGACCCAACCTGATGTGAGCCAATGGTGAGTTTTCCATAAAGTCTGGAAGCAGCCCAGGGCCTGAAAAACTCCAAATGTCATATGTGTTGTAGAAAAGGCTGCATGGGATGTTGGCCTAGTTGGAATAGATGTAACTACTACAGCTGTTGGCTGCATTTTGACACCTGTCCATAGGTAACCTCCCCCCTTGTGGTTCTGGGGTACTGTGTTATCCAGTTAGCTGGATTTTGCAAAGATTTAGTTCCCATTTACCAGGATTTGTCTCACACCAGTTTCTTCAACCAGCAGCACAGAAGCTGTCTTTGACTCTATCTCAGCTCTTGGTTGTCCTGACTTTGTGATGTCAAAGGACCCATTTCAGTTTTTGGCCTTGAATTTGATGCTGCTCATGTGGCAACTCTACTCCCAAGCCAGGGCTGTAGGCAAAGCACAACAGACAGCCTGCTGTGTGTAGGCTAAACATGCCCTCCATTGTGTAGTGATAAATTTCAAAATGTAGGCTGTCACCCACAGAAAATTCAAATATGTGAGCATCTATGTTGACCCATATCAAGAGACCAATACCAGCAGCTTTTACATTTTTCACGATAATGTTGTAATTTACACTGATGAGTATTAGCTGCTCATTCACAATCCAGCTATCTCAAAATACACTACATTGCAACAGGAGTAACTTATTATAATATACATTCAGCCCTCCATATCCATGGATTCTTTATCCATGGATTCAATCATCCATGACTTCAAAATATTCCAAAAAATAGAAATCTCCCACAGCAAACCTGGATTTTGCCATTTTATATAAGGAACACCATTTTACTGCACCATTGTATTTAATGGGATGTGCATCCATGGATTTTGGTATCCATGGGGTATCCTGGAACCAAATGCCAAAGAATACCAAGGCCCCATTATATTGCTCCTGGGAAAAATTCATTTTGTTCCCAGTTACTGTAAGGATTGCAGCAATGTTCAGATTGAACAGGAACTCCTGAGATGTATGGCAGGTGACATCAATGTCCTTTCTGATCAAAATGTCCTAACGCTCTGATCCTGTGAGCCATGGTTCCACTATACCACAGATGGCTTTGCTTGTTGTGACCCAACAAGCTGCCCCTTCTCTTGCCCCAAGCAGGCAGCAACATGCCTTGGAAGAAGACCAATACTCTGGAGGTTATTTGTATTATTTTCCTTCTGGGAATGATGGAACTGATAGTTTGATGCCTCTGCCAAAGCTTTTTGAATACCCACTACCATGAATATCCCTGTCTCTTACTTGTTTTGGCTTGAGGGTCAAGATATAACTTTCCTAGAAATGTCAAAGCTTTGCAGGCTAGGTATACCTTGCAGGCTAGGTATACCCTCTTTGTAATATATATATTATATTAATTATATATATAATTTAAAAAATAGAAGTATGGAGGAATGTGTGAATGGTGAAATGTATGAAATAATTACAGTTGGCCCTCTGTATCCACAGACTCTTTCTCCACAGATTCAACCATCCACGGTTCAAAAACATATATATACATATATATATATATATATAAAATTGCAATAAGCAAACCTTGATTTTGCCATTTTATATATAAGGGACACCATTTTACTATACCACTGTATTTAATGGGACTTGAGCATCCACAGATTTTGATATCCATGAAGCCATATCCCAGTGGATACCAAGGTCCCACTGTACTTCCCAAAATTTAATTTCTTAAATAACAAAACATGCATACAATATAACTAACTGCATATAATGTAATTCAGAAAATGAGCTGTTAGTACAAGACAGATCCTTGTTTTTGGCTTTTGTATGTGTGTGTTTGTGTGTGTGTACCCATAAACATTGTATTATTACCAAGAATATTTGAGGAGAAAGAACAATATTTGTTGCTCTGCATGCAGGTTTAGAAGTAGAAAAATCTAGTCATTCATGGATGGTTTTAAACAATATAAACAACATTAAGCTTGGTTATTATAAGATAACCGCTGAGGTAATTTTTGCTTGACAGGGTGGAGATGTGTAAATGTAAACCTAGAATTTGTTGCAGCTGTGAGGGAGCCATTTTTGTATGTATTGCTGCTGGGTATTAAATATATTTTAATTGTATTTTAAATGTATATCCACACCTGGACTACCTCTTCTAAAATAGCTTGTGTGAAATGGCAGGGAGGGGGGAGGCTTTGTGATTGGATTATGTTAGGGAGTGTTATATTGTTATACTGTTCTGCCAAACTGGATGTTGGGATGAGAGCAAGCCTCTTAATAACAGACAATTATGGAGGAAACTCATTTTGTCTAATATAGGAAAGGAATAGTATAAACAAAAGTTTTTGACTGAAATAGTGATCAGATGTAAACTGTGATTTATAACAAGCACATACAGCATTAAAACAGAACATTTTTAAAAAAATTATTTACACAATCAAGGCAAAGTTATGTTAAGATCTGTATTTTGATTATTTCCACCCACCTTTCCTTCCAACACAGGTAGCAAAAGTGCAAATATGTGCAGTTCTGTTGGAAAACCTCAAATCCATTAAATATAGCAATACCAAAGAAAATAGATACCTTGAATGCCATGATGTTTGGGGAGACTGTCATTTATCTGCAGCTGCTGCCACACTGCAATGATTAATGCAGTTTGATATCGCTTTAACTGTCACGGCTCCATCCTATGGAACTTTGGTATTTGTAGTCTGTTGTGGTACCAGAACTCTCTGACAGAGAAGGCTACATATCTCACAGAATCACAAATCTCAGAATTCCATAGCATTGAGCTATGGTGGTTAAACCAGTGTTAAATTGCATAAATTCTGCAGTGTTTATGCAGCCTCCATTTCAGGATAATCAGATGTAGCTGGGTGGGGAAGTAGAGCTGGGGTACTGTGTGAAGACTGCTAGATGGGTATGGGGAAGATTGGAACAAGAAAGAGTACACCTTAGCTAGTGGTAGCAAAACAGGAGAGAGAGAGAGAGAGAGAGCGCTTAAAAGCCAGATGAAGCCAGAGCACTTCAACCTGTTTGCTATTTGTGAGATAATCAAGATAAGGAATTGGTATCACTGTCATAAAAACCCTGCTCCTACTGTCTATAAACATTATTCCACATGAGTGAGAAATCAGTGCAAAGCTTCCATTGATCATTTCACAGCTATGACACGTGACATTTTCCTCTGTTTTTAAACAACTGTTGTGCAGGAGTGAGCAGGATTGGAACCATGGTTTGGACCATGGGCTGAACAAGGGCTGGCTGGCAAGGAACATGGACATCATCTCAAACAGAGCATGGTTAGAGATTATCACAATGCCTTTCCTCCCAGCCTTGGTATGGGCTGAAACTTTAAAAAAAAAAAACCTTTTTAAAATGGGTGTTATTGCATGCCTCCGTGCCCAGTCTGGAGGCATGGGAAATCCCGTTTTTTTTTCAAAAAATGCCGGAGAAGTACGTATTGGGTAAAGGATATCAAGATCGGTACAGGATGCTTCTGGACTGGGCATGGAAGCATGCGATAACATCCATTTTAAAGAAATTTTTTAAAGTTTCAGCCCACAACGAGGCTGGGAGGAAAGGCAGTGCAATAATCTTCATTAAACAGCAGAAGAGACCTACCACTTTGGAGGTTTTAGGAATGGCTAGCAACAGGAGATTATTTAAAATCCTGGAGAACTAAACATACAAACAAGCATGTGGAGGCCAATCCCCCCCCCTCCATAATTGCCTTAAGACTTCCCCAGATAACAGTATCAAGAGCTTTCGCTCCATGAAACTTATTTTCTTCCAGTCCTCTGACCTTTGAATCACCGTCCTGTTTAGTAAGCCAGAGAACATGTCAGTTTGTTTTTTTAAAAAAAAGAAAAATCCCATAACAGATATCTGAAGATCAACTAATTAAAATTTGGCATTGGACTAGGTTGAGCTGGAAGGTGCAAATCAAATCAAAGTTGGGGGGTAGCATTGGGAACTGCTGTCTCCTCCAGTGCTTGTTTTCAGGGAAATAGTCAGTAAAGCATACTTTCAAACCAAAATAATGATTAAAGCTTGATTGCATTGACTCATACCATATTCAGAAAATAAGCAATGAGCATGCACCATTGGCTTCATCCTTGTGTCATTGCTTAGCAGGGCTAATGCTAAGCCTTGAAGCTCTTTTACATAAAGAGGATGACAGCTCAAAACAGTTGGGGGTGTTTTGATTGCCAATTTAACTTGTGTTTAAATTAGTGGGTATTTAAGTGTTACTAAAACATTTAGGGCCCTATTCACCAAGGCATCAGCTCTTCCCATATTCTAACACTTTGGCATGATGTTCCATTTATTTTTCTGATGCCATTTTGTTAACAAGCATCTTGCACAGGATATCAGCTAACAGCAGTTAAAACCTCTTCAGAAATATTAAACACACCCCCATTTATTGTGATTTATAGAAGGAGATATGCTGTATGTCAAGAGTTTCCTATTATGCAAGCTGGAACAAAGGCCACAGATAAGTCATCTTTTCAATATTCCTGGAAAAGTTGTAGAAGCCAATAAATGAGATACTTTTTAAAAAAAAGGAGTTGAATATTTGATGTCATTTGATTTTCTGATGGAATTATTCATTTATCAAAACCTTGATGTGATTTGGGGATTTTAAAAAGCCATAACCCAAGTAGTACCTCTATGAAATCAAATATGAAATGTAGGCATGTCAGGAATACAAGTTTGTATTTTTTTCAAAGCTAATTTATTGGATTTTATTGGATGCAGTATATTTAGGATCAATTTATACTTTATAGTTTGTATCCATGTGTAATGTTTTTAAAGTAGACATAAAAATGGAATGCATCAGTACTGTAATATAGACGGGCAGGTGTGCCAGGGAATCAGGCTTCAACTTGTTTCTCCCATGTGCGTACATGTAGTGAAAAAAACCTATAACACATTTGCTGCTAAATGATCCATGAATTACTCATACAATGTATTCTAAAATAACATTGCTCTATAATCTATGCTAAGTATGTTACAAGATCAAAGATTTTAAAATCCCTCATTTCCCCCTCTCCAACATCCATTGCATATGCATAAAATTTGCAACTCTTGTTGTAACTCTTTTTTTAACAACAACAACAAAAAATTCTATTTAGCAATCAAAGCATCAGTTTGTTGGATAGAGTGAAAATATCAGAAGAAAGGTTTACATGAATACAATTCACTAAAATAACAGGATAGAAATTATGGGTGTCATACATTATTCCATAAATTAGCATGACTTTTGGGAGGATGTGGTTCACTGGTGTGTTTATTTGTGTACTGAATAATTGTTGCAATTTTTGTTACACATTAGGTCTTGCAAAACTACTATACAAAAGGGAACTTATGGTTAGGAAGGCTTTGTTCAAGCTCCAAGTTCCATCCATTGGGTAACTGGAAGTGGTGGTGTTTGGAACCACTTGCAGTTGCTTAGCATTGCTGCAATTCTCTAAGCAGGTATATCTGAAGGTATATCTGCACTGTAGAAATTATGCATTTTGACACTGCTTTAGCTGCCATGGCTCCATCCTACGGAATCCTGGGATTTGTAGTTTTGTGAGGCACCAGCACTCTTTGGCAGAGAAGGCTAAAGATTTTGTAAAACTACAAGTCCCAGGATTCCATAGGATGGAGCTACAACACTTAAAGTGGCATCAAACTGCATTATTTCTACAACACAGATGCATCCTGAATCTACATAACCTGTGCCTCTCTCATCGTTGTTGGACTGCAACTGCCATCAGTTCTAGACAGCAGTCAGTCATGAGGGATGCTGGGAGTTCTCTGTGGCCTATGGTGAACCAGAGTGTAATGCTCTAATTTATATACTCTTGTGGCATGTGAATAAAGTCAATTTGACCACAATACCTTCTGCAACTTAGCTTTGTCTTTGCTATTTAGCTGCAGCTCTGTGGTTTCATCTTGCTCCCCTCCCTTCTTTGTTGCTAAGAAGATTTTTGTTATGGGCAACACAGTCTTTCTGTTTTGAAAGGACACACAGATGGGTTTAACTTGACAAACCTAAATTCTTGTGTTCACAGGTGTAAGCACCACTGGATATTACTGCTGGTCCAGCAAAAGAACTCTTGGGCGGCAGTCCTATAGTTACTTCCCTATGAGTAAATCCATTGAACTCAATGGGATTTACTTCTAAAGTAGATGTGGATTGTTTGTGGGACACCATGTTGTGGCTGTAAGACAGGGGTAGGCAACCTTTCCCCTTTAAGGGCCGAGGGACTTCAGCTCCCAGAAGCCTCAGCCATGTTGGCCAATTGTCCCATGTTGGCCAATAGCTCCTGGGTTTCTGGGAGTTGAAGTCCCTCGGCCCTTAAAGGGGAAAGGTTGCCTACCCCTGCTCTAGGGCCTGTTTAGACAGCTTTTATCAGGTTGAATGACACCTTTAAGGTTATGTATTACAGTGGGCTCTTGGTATCCACTGAAGTTTAGTTCCAGGACCCCAGTGTATAACAAAATCTGTGAATTCTCAAGTCCCATTATATACAGTGGTGTAGCAAAATGGTGTCCCTTATATAGAATGGCAAAAATCAAGGCTTTCCTTTTGGAATTTATACATTTTTTGAATATTTTCAACCAGTGGATGGTTGAATCCATGGATAAGGAATCTCTGGATACAGAGAATCGACTGCACTACTTTTCCCCTAGACAAGGGATTGCCAACTTGTAACCCATGGGTTTAATTTTCATCAACATGTGGTAAACATTTTTTCCACAATTTTATTTTGTCCAGACAAACTAACTCCAAATGTATTCTCAAATGGTAAGAAAAAGAGTCTTTACTCCAACTGTCTATCTGGTTTGGATACAGCACATAATACATCAGTTTGCCTGTTATGTGAAACTGTCCAATGGAGCACCTAAATACCAGAACTATGAGGCTTTTCTTGGTGGTGGAATAATTGAATTTTGGAGCTGGATAACTTGCAATGGGATCCATTTGGATGGCAAAATACACTTATTGCCCTATGGCTAGAGTATGAAATGCCCTTTTGCCCAGGATGCAGAATATGACTAACCCAGCTCAGAGGAAAAATGTTTCTGTCTATCAGAAAAGAGACGCATCAGCCCTAAGTGCACTCACTTGTGCTCTGCTAATGAGCATAGCCGGGAACGGAAACAGATCGATGCCGACTTTGACTCATGCTGTATAAACACCTCAGTGTTGGTGTGATCAGCCAACAATTGTATTCTTCCCTTTGTTTTGTGCCATCCAGCAGATGAATTATTCATAAGACCCAATTTTATATGCCTATTATGTCTGGTGGTAATGTCACTGTGGCTCGCGGCACCAGGAAACCTTGGCACGCTGCTTGAGGCACAATGTTGTATGCCATCCAGGGGCTTATTGTGTGCTTTTTGGGTTAGTGAAGCAAACCCAGGGAGTTAACAGTGGCATCAGCTGTGGAGGCAGCTGTTTGGCCCACCCTCTGTGCTAGAGGAAATGTACTGCGGGGATCTCTCCCCCCTCCTCAACCAAGTGCAAATGAGGAGGAAGGGGGAGAAATTTGGGGATCAAAGAAAGATGGATGTTCCACAGTTAGTGCTGCTGTTTGGTTCAAATCCCCCTCCCCAGTCTTTGAACACATGCTGCAGCCTCCAAAAATGGCTTGTGAGTCATTCAGTTGTCATAATTTATGTATCAGAAGTATTTGCTTGTGAAATCCAGAAATGATTTATTCTTTGCTTATTGCTTTATTTACTTACTTAATGGATTGATTGATGTGCCAGCACCCCTCCGGCAATAGAGTCACTACTTTCCCTCCTTTCTTTTCCTTAAGGACGTATATCACTAACAGTCGAGAGTTTTACAAACACATTCAGCTCTTTGAGTTCCTGTTGGGCCACTTATAGGATCTGCTGTCTTGCTGTAGCAATCATAAACTAGGTACATGGCTAGTTGAAGTATTCATAAATAAATAATAATGCTAATTTTGATAATTATCAGGGACAATAAGAATAAAAAGATACTTAGAAATACTTCTGTAACTCAGACAGTAATTTTAAAACATCATAAACAGCTAGGCTGAACAATTTCTCTCAGAGAACCCTTTTCTGAGACATTCCACAACAATGGGAGTTATTACAATTCCATCTGGTAACATTTATCTGCAGATGAGAGACGTGCAGGCAGAAGTCCACAATCCAATTTATTAAAATGGCGGCTTTGGATTATCTCCTGCACAGCCTATTTTTATTTTGAACTGGATTCTTGCCACCACAATAGAGGTAAATGACTGTTGCAGTGCTGGAAGCTTTGGGACTGGGGAATGTTGTGAATGTCTTGTGATTTCTATTTTTAATTCAGTGGTTTTCATGTTCTCTCGCTTTTTTTTTTTTTTAAGGAAGCCATTTTGAAATGAAGGAGCAAAATTGTAGCCCCAAAAGCAAATTTGTCAACAGTGGACTTAGTTTATAACTTCTACAGGACACTTTCTGCAAGTTGTTCAAGGTCAAGTGTTCTGGTATATTGGGGTCAGTAAATTCCATATGGACTTCACAGAGAAATAATTCCCCACAGTTGTTTATTGTAATGTGTTTTTTGTTGTGACTGTTCCATTGTTGGTGCACTGACTAATTACATTCAGTCCTTACAAATATATATGCATACAGTAAAAATTGTTAAACTTTGGATAATTTGTGGTACTTAGGGATTTATAGCATTTTCCAATAATTATTTTTTATTTTTTATTTATTTATTTTTCCTCTTTTCTCCCATTTTTCAGCTAACTGCACTATGCCAAAGTCATTGAAAGGGGCTGTGACCGCTGTTCTTCAGTGGCAGGGAACTATCACAGTGCTACATATGTGATAACAGATTCTTAGGGCCTTTGCAGACAGCTAGAAATAGTGCAAATTGAGTCCACTTTAAGGGTTAGGGTTAGTGCTAGGGAATCATGGGGATTTTTTTTTCTGAGACATTGAGCCTTCTCTGTCAGAGAGCTCTGGTGCCACAATAAATTACAGTTCCCATGATTCCCTAGCACTGAGCCAGGGCAGTGCCTCAATTTAATGTGCACTATTTCTGGCAGTCTGCTTAGGCCCATAGTCAATCAGGTTAAGGCACTGCTGAAAGGTAATAAGTTACAAGCAAGCTAGCTACTTGTAAACAGTAGTGGGTCTTTCCCCCCAGATTCCTAGTCAATCAAATTAGGGTACATGTTAGTTACAAAGAGTTTCAAGCAACGTAGTTACCCTTAAGAAGCGAGGCTGTGTGGCAACAAAAGCAGTCACATGTGAAAAGTAATGTAATAATTAGGAATAAAGATTCTTTATTGCTTTATTATGCAATGCTTTCCAGTTACTTTTTAATGATACTTCTAAGGTCCATTTGGATAATTTCTAGAGGCATATTGACCAGTACATCAGTTCTTTTAAAGGTTTATGTCATTCTCCTATCAGTCCTAAGGGATTTTTATAGCAATGAAAAAGGAACAATCTAGCCAGTGAGTAATACAATCAGTTTTCTTTCCAGCACTGCACCAAGTAACAGCAGTAAATTATTTGGCTGTAAATTTCATCTGAGAGTCAGTGTGGTGTAGTGTTTGAGTGTTCGGTAGGATTCTGGGAGACAGGTATCTTCTCTTGGCCATGGATACCCACAGAATGACTTTGGGCATGTCCCACTCTCTCAGCCTCAGAGGAACGCAATAGCAAGCCCCATCTGAACAAGTCTTTCTGGAAAACTCCCCATGATGGGTTTGCCTTAGGATCACTATAAGTTAGAAGTGCTTGAAGGCAAACAACAACAAAGTTAATCTCTTAGCACTAGAATGAGTAAAGGGAACAAATTATTGTAAAAAGAAATGGTCTAAAGTAGAAAAAATGGGATGGAGACAGCATGCTGAGAAACACAGAATTAGAGCTGTTACAGTTTGTTGCTGTAGCTGTTGCTGCTACTGAAGATGGGACTATTCAAACAAGAGTAAGCCATTGGACTTCTTTCCATTTACGGCTTCCATTCTTTCAGGGTCTCTGGTCTATCTACTTCATATATATCACCTGGAATTGTATCTCCTGTTCCACTTCCTCTCTCATCCAGACCTGAATCCAGCTCATTCCTGTAGAAGCCTCTTTTGGAGTCTGGAATGTCCTGACCCAGAAGACATTTGGGGAGAGATTAATCCTGGGCTATGAATTAGCACAGCTGGCTCTAGAACATATGGGATGTGTGTGGACAGCTGTAATGGCTCTCAAGATAAAACTGGCCTTGATCCATGTAGTACTCCCCTTAGGCCTTATAAAGCTGTGTGAACAATACTATTTCTTTTCACTGCTGTATGTAAGCACCAGAGCATCTTGCTTATTAAAGCTTTCTAGACTGTTTGTTTACTATGCCATCATATGTTGTCCTTTCTCCCAAGAGCTCAGGCTACTTTGTGTAAGGACTGTCCTGATTTATGCTCACAACACCCCTGCAAAGTGGCTTTAGACGAAATGTTACTTATTAGTTCCTAATGTTAATGGATGAAAAGAGATAATGAACCATGGTCTGCCTAAAGTCCAGTGCTCTCTCTATTACATTGCAGTATTAGAAATTGTCCAATGTTCCTATCCGTTGTTGAAGCAAAGCTGTTCAGTGAATTGTCAAAGGCAAAGGAGAGAGGTCACTGCTAGAATGAACTAAAAAACTCAGGAGCTCCTGGTTGTCAGGTCTGAACTTTATGAAATTAACTATTCTTCTCTTTCTGTCAAACCAAATCTGATGTAACAAGGTGCATACAGCTACCAACCTACATGACTAAAGCACTGCATTTGGCATAAGCTCTGGCTAAAGGTTTATTTGCTTGTATAAAATCAAGAGGGGTGAATGAAACCAATCACACAATGTACACATAAAAGCACTAGCCAACAAATGAACAACTTGGTGGACTGCAGGGCGGGAAGGTAGCTACATGACATAATTTTCCAATCAGCCATCTTCCAGATGTATAAGGCTACATCATCTCAGGGGCCATGTTGGTTGGGATGGTTGTAGTCCAAGACATCTAGAGGGACAGGCATGAGAAAGCTGAGCTAAATGAACAACAATCCCGCTTGATTGATGTTATTTGATCATCCACTTAATGAGTTACATTATCCAAAGCCCTGCTATCAGGACCTAAGCATATCCCCCGAATAACCCAAGGTCAGAGTAATCCTATGTAAACAGTTCTCCTATTTACCCAGACTTCTCAGTTTCTGGATATTTGGAATACCCTTAAGTTATTTGGCCAAATGTAACTGTACTGTAATTCGATAGTGGGTTTTTGTTGTTGTAATTTTAAAAGAGCCGTTGAGCATTTCTGTCCATTGGCTCAGCATCCATTGAAGGTAATACCTTTGCTTTAAATCGAAGAAAGGATTTGCAGAAAGTAAACTGTTGCAAGATTGCTTGGCTGGTAAGGCAGATCAGACAGATGGTTGGGTATCTACAGCTGCTGCAAGACTACAAGATTTCAAATGGTGACTTCTGTGCTCTGAGAGTTTCATTTAGATGCTGCCACAGCAAAGCTTATGTACCTACAACATTTTTGTGTCTTCTTGATTGCATTAAGGGGAATTGTCTTTTTTCCCCCTAAGTAAGTGAAACCATATTTCTAAGACAATTCACCAATGATGATGGTGAAATTAGTAATTGTGTAGCAAGACTGAGTATTAAAAGCACTTCATGTGTGGGATCATGCTGTGATCCTAACTACAATTCTATAAGTAGTAAATATGTTATACTGAGCGACTGGCCACTGAATTCAGTGAGATTTACTGCTGATAGGTTTGTACTGCATGGCTATAATCCTAAAGCAGATTGCCTTGGAAGATGGTGAACTGTCCTTCTTTGGAGATCTGCAAACAGACATTGGGTGGGCATCTTTCAGGAGTTCTTTAGTTGTGTATTCTTGCATGGCCCTAGCTGTCCTTTCCAACTTTCCAATTATACGATTCTAGGTCTAAGAAATGTTTGGCTCACTGGCTACATGTAGCCCATCAATGCCTTTTGTGTGCTGTCACTCATAAATAGTCAGTTTAAAATGAACTGTCATACACCCTGAAATCTCCACAGGTTGGGTTGTGATTCTCCCATTTAATGCTATTTCACACTCATCTTTTTGTGGGGTCCAGAATAGCATACCTTTTAAATATTTTTTTTTCTTTTTTAAAACAAAAAGTGCATATTTTTGTAAAAAGGGGGCAGCCATGGGGCAGAGATGGGGTGGGGGAAATGGGGTTGGGGCATCCCTAAGACACTTATTAGAAAGGAAGCCTTCCTGGATACCATAGGACTTAAATCTCTGTACATATCCCATATTTTCCCCTTCTGTCACCAGCAGTCATTCTGAGAGAGAATTATTATGGATCATGACTATGTGGTGTGGGGGAGCTATATAATATGTGTGGTGGCAATGAACCAGGACAGTTAAAGCAGTCCCAAACTGGATTATTTCTTCAGTGTGTTTTGTACCCTTTTGTTTATTCCATTTTTGTTGTTAATTGCCATCCAGTCAACTTCACCTTGTGGCAATCTTATGAATGAGTGACATCCAAGACACTCTGTTATTATCAGTTTTGTTAAAAGCTTGTTAATTTGGGGCTGTGCCTTTCAGTCTGTTCACTTGTAACGTGATCTTTAACCTTCTTAGCATTATTGTCTTTTCCAATTAATCATGTTGTCTCATGATATGTCCAAAGTATGATAGCCTCGAGTCATTTTGGCTTCTAGTTAGTCATTTTGGCTTCTAGTGAGACTTCAAGCTTTATTTATTCTAGGACCACTTTTGGGGTGATGGTGGTGGTTCACAGTACCTGTAAAATTCTCCTCCAGTGCATTTCAACTGAGTTTATTATCTTCCTGTTAGCTTTGTTCAGCTTTTACAACCATACACTGAAATCAGAAATACTATGGCCTGAAAGATCCTGACTTTAGTATTCAATCTCCCCCACACTGAAAACCTCCTGCTTTGATACCATATTATCTTGGCGAAAGACCCACTACCTCATTCCTATCAACCCACTTGTGGGTTCGGAGTCATAGAGGTATGTGACTCAGCTCTGAAGTAGGATAACATCATAATTAGAAATCAAGGCTTTGAGAAGATAGCTAGATTTCATTAGTGATAAAAGGACTATCAGCATTCTATAATGTGTCTGCCTGGGTGGGAAAGCAGAAAGAGACGAGAGAGATGTTCAGGCAGGAACATGAAATGAGCTGTTGCAATCAGCTTGTCAATATATAGATATGTATATCACACCTGCACATGGGAGAGGGGATAGAGGGTTGTAATGCCAGCAGAGGTTCACTTCGGGGCATGTCTACCTCATAGAAATGAAGGTGCTGAATCTCCAGACACTTGCATTGGGACAGAATGGGGATAGGTTGCTGAGTAATGCAGGCATTTTTGCTTTGGAACGTCTTGTGATGTTTTCACTTTTAGCCATCCTGTGCTCTCTGGGGATGTCATTGCTGTTTTCCAGCACCACCTCCATTTTGTAATAACAAGAGATACAAGCTTAGTGTAAACATGAAGAACAATGGTGTACCCTCCAACATTTCACAGATGAAAACCAAGACAACATTAGAGTGTGGTCAAGATGGCAAAGCTATTAATGAGAAAAAACACACAAGCTAGGAGAGAATGCAGCAGCTTGTTTTAGCCCGAACCTACAGGGAAGGGCAAGATTCTGCCGCCTCATGTGCTCTCCCTTCTGCTGAGTAAACTGAGTGTAAACTACTCTAGCACTTTGAATTCATTCTGCAGCAATTAAAGTAAGCTAAAGATTGAGGGGGAAAGAAAAGGCAAGAGAAACTGGGATATTTTAAAAACATTTGAAAAAGTGGGGTGATAACAGATTAATCAGGACTGTTACAGCCAAATTGGGACAGTTGGTGAGTATCAGTGTTATAACTTGCCCTTGGAGATTATCGCATTGATTTTAAAAATGCCTTACCTGATCCGGTTTATAATTTAAAGTGGGTGGCATACTGATCTTATCAGAATGATTTAGCTGCTGAAATCACCATCGGGGTCCATCCTGGGCCCATTCCTGGACCCAGAGGCACTCAGAGTGCCTCTTTTCTAAACTGGGAGTTTTCCGGCTTAAGAAAATGGCTACTAGAGTGGCCCTGGGATCAGGGATGATTTCAGCTGCTAAATCTTTCTGATAAGATCAGGATGCCACCCACTTTAAATTTTAAACCAGATCACCTAAGCCAGTTTTAAAATCAATGTGATAATCTTACTTGTTTTAGCCTTTCATGCTACAAATTGTAGCACTGTGATTCCACTTTAACTACCATGGCTGCATCCTGTGGGATCTTGTAGCTTGTAATCTGGTGAGATGCTAGAGCTCTCTGACTGACAACTTTTAATATATCTCCCTAAACTGCAAATCCCACATTTCATAAGATAATGCCATGGCAGTTGTAATGTAATGATAGTTGCTACAATTCTGAAGTGTGAAAAGGCCTCTGAAGTTTCAACAGTCTTTTATTTTGTTCAGAATTTTTATAGTGGGAATGAGGCTTGGCAAAGAATTATTCATGAATGTCTCCTCTTCTTCCTGCATCTAGTCTACTCTTGCATCAGTAAGAGAGTTACTCTAGGAATGTTATCTTGAGCTCTGTGAAAGAAATGTCAATATATAGATAAGAGAGATCAATAGGACAAATACTTGCAACGTGTATTGGGTCATTGCAACTTTGTTTGATTTCTATTGCCAGATTCTATGAATAAAATTAAAAATAATGAAGATAACTTATTACAGAAAAAGAACTACATTGGATTGAGCAGAGAATAAAGAGGCATACATGGAGAAATTGTGGTGGAATTAGAAGGGAGAAGATCTCAGGGATGTTTGAAAGCAAGAAGGCATTCAGAGATGAGAAAAGGCAGATAGTAAAAAAGAAAAAGGAGAGGCAATTCATGATCAGAATTACAAGATAAAAACAAGGCGTAGAACTGAAGACTTGGTTATTAGAAATGGGTGGAGTTGCCAATATTATAATCAATGTTCTGGTTTTCCCAAGCTTTGTTTGCTTTGGTTCAATGCATTTTAATTTCCACTATAAGCAAGCCTGTTCACAACAAGCAAAGAGAAACATGTACATGCTACCCTTAATAGAGTGAATTCCTCACACATGCATGTTAATAGCAGGAATACTACACTAACATAATTTAGACAAAGCAAAAAGCAAAAAATTAAACCAAAGCCTAACAGCATAACCCAATGTATCCTGACCCAGTAGTAAGCCCTGCTGAGTTTTGTGGAGCTTATTTCACTAGTAGTGATCCTGTCAAACAGTGTGGGTGGCATACATTCAACTAGCAGTTTCAGTAGTGCTGAAACATACAGTGCTAGGGCAGAGGTGGAAAAATGTGAGGCTCTACATAATGGTTGGCTGCAAATCCTAGCATTCCTCACCCTTGGTTGTGCTAGCTAGGGCTATTGGGAGTTACAATCCAACTACTTTTGGGGGGTTGTACCATTCCCACTATTTGCTTCCTTTCCTTTTAGCCTGCTCAAAAACCACAATAATTGGCCAGACCAGGCCATAGCAATGCAGGCCCAAGTTAAGGTACATCTACACTGTAGAAATAAGGAAGTTTGACACTACTTTAAGTGTTGTACCTCCATCCTATGGAATCCTGGGATTTGTAGTTTTTCAAAATCTTTCGCCCTTTGCTGCCAAAGAGTGCTGGTGCCTCACAAAAAGTACAAATCCCAGGATTCTGTAGGATAGAGCCATGGCAGGTAAAGTGGTGTCAAACTGCATTATTTGGTTCTAGATTGGATTACTATAATTTTATGTGGGGCTATTTTGAAAAATCTTTGGAAACTGCAAATAGTCCAGAATATTGCAGTAAGGATGGTGTTGTTGTTGTTGTTGTTGTTAACTGCCTTCACGTCGATCTTGACCCATGGTGACCCTATGGATGAGACGTCTCTAAGACTCTCTGTCCTCTACTGCTCTGCCTAGCTCCTGCAAACTCATATTCATGGTCTCTTTAATAAAGGCCATCCATCTAGCAAGTGACCTTCCTCTCTTTCTACTTCCCTCCACCTTTCCTAACATTATTTTCTTTTCCAACGATTCATGCCTTCTCATGATGTGTCCAAAGTACAACAGTCTAAGTTTTGTCATCCTAGCTTCTTGATATCTCTGGCTTGATCTGTTCTAGGACCCATTTGTTTGCCCTTTTGGCTATCCACGGAATCCTCAGCACTCTTCTCCAGCACCACATCTCAAATGCATTGATTTTCCTCCTATCTTCTTTCTTAACTGTCCAGCTCCCACATCCATATATGGTAATAGGGAATACAGTGGCTTGTATGATTCTGACTTTTGTGCTGAGTTGTATGTCTTTGCATTTTAGGATCTTTTCTAGTTCTTTCACAGCTGCCCTCCCCATTCTTAAACTTCTTCTGATTTGATTGCATTTCCCATTCCAATCAATGTTTGATCCCAGATATGAGAACTCTTTTACTATTTCTATTTCCTTCATTCTAGTTTGAATGTGTGTAAGTTCTCTGTGGTCATTATTTTTGTTTTCTTTATGTTCAACAGTAAGCCTGCCTTTGCATTTTCTTCTTTGATCTTCTTTAGTAATTGTTCTAGGTCTGTGAGGTTCCCTGCTAGTATTGTGGTGTCATCAGCATATTTCAGATTGTTGATATTTCTTCCTAATATTTTACTCCTCCCTCTTCCATGTCCAAGCCTGCTTTCCTTACAATATGTTCTGCATATATGTTGAATAGGTAGGATGATAGGATGCAGCCTTGTCTGACTCCTTTGCCAATTGGGAACCATTCTGTTTCTCCATGTTCTGTGGTAGTGGGGGTTTATTCACAGAATCACGTATCAAGGGATGCAGCCACAGAGACCCTTTGCTGTGTCTCAGCTATAGTAGAGACACAAATGATGGGGAAAAAGAAAGGGCCTTTTCAGTGCCTGCATCTAAATTGTTCAGCTATTTTGGGGACCAGCATCATATGGCAAAAATCTAATGTTTTATCTAATATCTGTATTTATCATGTGGTGGTTGATCTTTTGGAATTTATTTGTATTTTATTGTTAGTTTTAAATGTTGTCAGTCATCCTGAATGAGATGTTAACGTCAGAAAGATGAGAAATAAGTGTCCCCCCACAAATTCAAATCAATCATTTAAAATACTTAGTACTTATATTGTTGTTGTTAACTGCTTTCACGTCACCTTCAAGTTCTGGTGACCCTGTGAATGAGGCATCTCCAAGACTCTCTGTTCTCATTTCCTGCAGACTTAAGGCTGTGTCCTCTTTGATTGAGTCTATCCATCTGGTATGTGGCCTTCCTCCCTTTCTACTGCCCTCTATCTTTCCCAGCTTTATTGTCTTTTCTAGTAAGCCATGTTGTCTCATGATGTGGCCAAAGTACAACAGCCTCAATTTAGTAATTATATCGTGCTTTTTCAAATTGCTCAAAGCCATTCACAGATACTAACAGTGCACTCCAATACATGTCTGATTAAATGCAAATCTTGTGAAGTTCACTGGGTAAGTATATACAGCAGAAGTGGGAATCATGTAGCCATCTAGGTAAATGTGTTTGAAGTCCAAGTCCTAGCAGCCCTTGCCAGCATTGAAAAGGATGCTGGGAGTTGTACACCAACATCGTCCAGAAGGTCATATGTTTTCCATGCCTGGTGTATAGAATTCCCTACATACAGAACATTTTTACTACAGCATTATCTCAGTAAAACTTGGTAATCCTTACAGCAACCTTAACCTTAGCCATGTTAGTATGTTTGTTTGAGTGGAAGCCAAGGTGGCTTGTTTCGTAAGCTACCATGGGTTCCACTCCGGGAAGAAGGTGGCATCTTAAATAAATAAATAGTTCTCATTTTGCAGGTGGTATGTGGGCATGAAGCAAGAATAGGTGCAGTAAGGTAATTTATTAATTTAATTCAATTACTACTTTTCTTCTGGTACAGATCCCACAGCAGCTATTTTAAACTCTGTATTTCAAGGCCTTGTGGGGTGAGGGAAACACTCAATATTTGTTAATATTTATGACGTAATTAATTTCAAAATATTTTTGCAATTATTTTTTGGTTGATCTGTTTGTATGCTCTGTTTTTGCCTGAAGCACTGTACAGCTCTCTGAGGCTGGAAACTTTTCAAGCTCTGAGATTTTACAACCTCCTTGTTGTTGTTGTTCACTTGCTGGAATAATCTGTGTTATGCCTGGGATCTACTCTATGTGTTTGGGTCCGACAGTTTTCCCTGGTCTCAACTAGGTGTTTTCAGCTCTTCTTGGGCTGACTCCTGTTGCAGATGTTGACTTTAATGCCTTGTGCAGGATCCAAAATTTTACCAAGGAAAACTTTCCCATGCATATCATTATGCAAAGGGATCTTGTAGCACCTTTGAATGAAAGCTGTTGTAGCATAAGCTTTTGCATACCTAATCTACTTCCATGATCTCACTGATGAATACGATAAGACTGCTGTTGTTGTTAACTGCCTTTAAGTTGACCCCAACCCATGGCAACCCCATGGATGAAACATCTCTAAGACCTCCTATGTTCCACTGCTCTGCTTAGGTCCTGCAAATTCAGGCCTGTGAACTTCCTCATTGAGTCCAGCCATCTGGTGTGTTATCTTCCTCTCTTTCTACTACCCTCCACCTTTCCTAGCATTATTGTCTTTTCTATTGAGTCATGCCTTCTCACTATGTGGCCAAAGTACAACAACCTCAGTTTCATCATCTTGGCTTCCAGGAAGAGTTCAGGCTTGATCTGTTCCAGAACCCATTTGTTTGTTTGTTCTTTTGGCTGTCCTTCTTCTCCAACACCACATCACAAATGAGTTGATTTTCTTCCTATCCACTTTTTTTCACTGTCCAGCTCTCACATCCATACATGGTAATAGGCAATACAATGTCTTGGAGAATTCTAACTTTAGTGCTCAGTTGTACATCTTTGCACTTTAGGATCTGATCTAGTTCTTTTATAGCTGCCCTTCCCATTCCTAGGAACCCACACAGTTAGTCTCAAAGGTGTTACAGTATACTCTTTATATACTGATATTCCAGACCATGATTATGTCTTTGAATTCTTTCCAAGCATGGAAATCCATATTCTTGGGAAAGCCATCCCTGTTGAACAGCTCCATCTTCCCCAGCTCTTTGAAGTGCAGGAGTCCTGTGAAGAGTTAAGGTGGTAAGGAAAAGATAAAGGGCAATAGATGTACAAAACATCTTGAGGAGAATTTCTAGCCCATGGATGCAGACAGGGCATCCCTGAATTATATGAAAAGAATCTAGGAAAATTCAAGTGTCCAGTTTCCTATATATGAAGTGACTTTGAAAGGAGAAATTTTGAGGGGTAAATTAGATGGGAGTGCTAATCAACTATTTCAAAACCAACCATATGATTTGCATGATGTATAGCCAATCTGCATGATGTTGAAATTACATTTTCTAGATTTAGGAAAGGAGTCTTTGGCAATCCTACCTGCAACTAAAGATGTTGCTCTGGTAAATATACTACTGCAACTGCCATATTCTGGTCCCCCAAATCCAGGCAGCCCAGTTGCATATTATACAGATCATTTTATTGTTATACAAATAATATTTTGGGAAAGAGTTAACATCAAAAATAACATAGATGTTCTCTGATATTATGTACCTAAATATGTTGTGCACCAGATGTTGTTGGACTGCAGCCCCAGCATTCCTCCCCACTGATTCTGCTTGATAGAGCTGCTGGGAGGTGCAGTCCAACAACATCTAGAGGGCTGAATGATTCCAACCCCCTCATCTAAATGTTACCCATTGACAAAAACATTGGCAATTCTTACATAGGATATGAATTATCTTATCATGATCTTGAAATGCAAAATGAAGCAATGTTTTTGTGCTGCTGTTCTTTTGTGTTTTTTTAAAAAATGAATAAAACTTCTTTTTTTTTTTTAAATCTAAATGCTACTCATGAGGAGGCCAGGTATGTTTCTCTTGAGCAGATGTTTCACAGACCAAAAGAGAGAGCATTGCTGAGAAGACTTTTTCTGGTAGCCCCTCATTGCATTATTGTGATTGGCAGTAACTGGGGAAGCATCCATTTGGCATTAGATTTATTTTGAAGAGTGATGTGATATATTCCAGGCAGGGTGCTTACAAGGTGAATTTACAGCAGAATACATTTTCATGTTGACCAGGAAAGAGAAAGAACAATGATGAGCTTTTTTCTTTTTCTTTCTTTCTTTCTTTCTTTCTTTTTTTTTTTTTAGGATCTCAAAGATAGAAATGGTTCACGGGACATATATTAGGCCAAGATAAATTAATAATTGACAATTCATATGAAATACAAGCAAAAGTCAAATGCCAACTGTGCCAGTTAAATTAATCTACAGATATTTATGGCACAGATTAGATATAATTTTAAAGAAAACTCTCTCCAATTAAATCTATGTTCAAGGGGAAATACGGGGGGGGGGGGATTCCTTGGCACTGGAAGGACTGAAATATTGATTGTGACAGCCCCTCAGTTTGATTGTAAGCTCTTCCCATATTTGCCAGGTTCAGAGTCATAAATAATATAGACATTAGTTGCAGCTCTGCATTGGGGCCCTCTGTCCACATGTGAAGTTGTGCTAGAGGTCTTGGCATTTTGCTGCCTGAGGCAGCATATATCATTATCAACAGCAGCAGCAAATTTATTTATAGACCACCTTTCCCCCAGATTGGGACTCAAACTGGTTTAAAAATATTGTTAAAATCCACAAAATACAAACCCTAAAAAACAATTAAACAACCAGAAAAAATTAAATCAAGGTTAAAACATGTATTACAACACACACACACACACACACACACACACTGATTAGCAATATTCAGTGCATTGTCCTAAGGGCTTTATATCATTATGCATCAAATGCCTGTTGGAATATAAAAGTATTTGTTTGTCTATGAAAAAAAAGGAGGGAGGCTACAAGTCTAACTTCTTTGGGAAAGGAGTTCCAGAGCCTGGGGGTAGTCCCTGAGAAGGCCTTCTCCCATGTTCCTATCAGACGTACCTGTGAGGGTGGTGGGACAGAGAAAATTGCCTCTCCAGCAGATCTCAGACCACTGGCTGGTTCATTAAGGAGAATATATTCCTTCAAGTACTTTGACAAATTGCATAGGACCAAAGAACATCCACTTCATTTTGGTGCCTGGGACAGAAAATCCTCCCACCCCAGCATTAAAAATACAATAATAAAATATTAAGGAATGAATGGTTTGCTGCCTTCTCACAACATCCAAAATCAGCTGCCAGAAGCAACCGCTGCTATGCCAGATGGTAGTGCCATCTCTGGTCTGGAGAAGTAAAAAATCTAAAATTATCTTTTTTTCTTGCTGGTGGTACTTAAATTTTATTTCCTGGAGTACCCACAGGACCAGAAGAAGGAGGGGTCTGCCTCCATGAATGTCCCTCCAAACCACCGGAAATGAAAACAGCCACATCTTGACAAAATGCAGGCTTTTGATTAACATAATCCTACTTTTTTTTCTCCTGTATGATTTTGACACTCTTGCCCAATGAAGAAGCCAGTAGAGCTTTGAAAGCTTGCAACCTGTATTTTATGCATTTTGGTTGGCCCCATAAAGGTATCACTGTTTTGTGGATTGTGGATGATGTTGTGCTAAATTAACTATGTATACATGTTCTCCCTCCTCTTCAGCAAACCATTTTTTCAAGTGTTAAAAAGTGTATCTCCTACATTACAGATGTAAAGCAATTTAACAACTCTTCCCTGTTGTCAGTCACCCCTGAGAATTAAGGGAATCTGTGAGAAGACTCAAGAAACTTTTAAGGAAGAAGTTCTAGAACCAACATGAAATTATAATGTCTAGGCTCCTCTGGGAGTAAGCATGAGATGTAAAAGGCCTATATCTTTGTACTCTGGTAGGGGTGGGGACTCCCAAAACTCTATTTCATTTTTTCAAGAGACTATCCTGACAGAAGTGGGGAAATGGCACATAATAAATGGTGCCTTAGTGAGAAATAGTGGAAGACTCTTCCAGTAGCTGTTAAAGTCACCAAAGCAGTGGCACCTCTTCTTTCTGTGCAGCATGATTAAAATGCCAGCTATACCCATAGATATAATCTTCCATGTAAGTCCTACGCTGTGCCCATCTTAGTCTTTTAATGTAAAAAAAAAATCAATAAAATCAAATTGATATTCCTCAAGAGATTATCCCTCCTTTTGCAATGCAAATATTTTCAAGTGTACTAAACATGTCCTAGCACCTCAGCAGAGACACTAAACTATTTGCATGCAAAATTACCCAGAGTAGGCAGACTGGCACAAGCTTATACTAGCACCATATGTGCTAAAGAATTTGAGCCAGGAAACAACTAGTGTCTGGACACGATTTACAATTAAAATTTAATTAGATATTGTAAAGAGATCCTAAATTGAAAGTTCCCATGAAAATTAATGTTGCATGTCAAATAAATCTAAGCCCCAAATCATAGATTTCTTGCACAAACTATTCCAGCTCAATAAAGTAATATGACTTATCTTGAAATTTCATGCTACTAATTCCATGGCACTCCAGCAGAGCCAGATGGTTGTATTTCTTTAAAAATGTGTCATGTTTGGCCACAACTGTGGGCAATGACATAATCTAGTCTTCCTGAGTGGCATCAGAGAAAAAGCATTGTGTTGGTCCACATAGCATAGTATCCCGTCTCTGATGGTCACAGTTAATTTGCTTTAAAGGAAAATGAGTCAGTAACATGTACCACTAACAGATGATGAGATAGTGGTAAATTATATTTTACAGATTGGAGCCTGAGTTTAGGGTACCAGCTCAGTCCCCTTTAGCACCTCTCACGAGAAAAGCAAAAGTTATGATACAATATATATATATATATATATATATATATATATATGTTATTGAGTGAGGGGATTGCCTTGCTGCTTCAGATGCATCTGAAAACTCCAAGTCTGATTTTCAGATTGATCTTGGCCAATGCTTGGGGCCTCAGCTGACAATGAGAAATCCATAGAGTTACTTGCATTCTATTGGTCTTATAAGATCTTTCTTTGTAGCCTTCACTTTAGTTGAGCATATGTTATTGACACCTTGCTAGGCTTCATGGTGCTTGGAGATCTCAAAAGTTAGGCAAGCTATCTCCTAATGGTGCCTAACAAATATTCATCTTTCCCCCCCTTTCCTTTTCATTAAGCATATGAGCTTACTTGATTACAATTAAACAGTAAGGAATTAGGTTCCACCAATATGATGATGATAGGTCCTACAACAGATCAAGCCTGAACTCTCCCTGGAAGCCAAGATGGCTAAACTGTGGCTGTCATACTTCAGCCACATCATGAGGAGACAGGACTCATTAGAAAAGACAATAATGCTAGGAGAGGTGGAGAGCAGTAGAAAGAGAGGATGATCAGATGCTAGATGGATAGACTCAATCCAGGAGGCCATGGCCCTGAGCCTCCAGGATCTGGGCAGAGCAGTTGAAGACAGGGATCTTTGGAGGTGTCTCATTCATGAGTAGAAGTTAACTCAGAGATAGTTAACAATAACAACTAACATTATGATAAACTTATATTTCAGTTGCTTCCCCTTGCAACTAGGGGCCTGTTCACACTACACAGTTATAGCACTATAATTCCATTTGAACTGCCCTGGCTGCATATGTTGGAGTTCTGGGATTGGTAGTTTGGTCAGAAGCACTAAAGGGGTTCTCTGTGTGAGAACTGTCAATATTCCTCCCTAATCTTCAGATCCCAGGATTCCAGAGTATGTTGCAATGACATTTAAAATGGAATCATAGTGCTATAGTTGTGTAGTATGAAAGATCCCCGCTCCCTGTGGTCTTAGCATTTACACACTCTGGGGCCATGGTAGCCACTGGATGTAGCCAACCAAAATAGAAGCTGCTGCAAGTGCAAAATGTGGCAACCTGTAACAAAACAACAAATAATCCAGATGTTCTGATAAATTTACTGGTTCCTCGAGCTTGCTGGGTGCCAATCATTTAATGTCTTGAGCAGAACTTTAAAAAGTTACTTTTTTGGATTTCATCTCCCATAGTCCCATAGTCGTTATGGCCAATAACGATGAAGAACTTATTTTAAGACCTAATATCAAGAAATAGGTGTTGGGGGGCACTAGGGTTGTCACCGAAGAGGAAAGTGGACTGTAGCCTGAAAAAGTTTGGGGACCACTGTATTAGGGCATCAACAGTTGGTCCTGCTGGGACTTCCAGTTGGTAATGGCATCTGCCAGGGTGTACTCTTAGCGATCAGAGCTGGGAGACACCTGCCTGGCATGGACATTGGCTGTTTCAGAACATTAACTGAATTGGCCAAATTGCACCCTTGGTATAGGGAGCTCAGAGGAGCTCTTCAAAGGTCCAGATCCTGACCTGGAGTGGTGAAGGAAAAGCTCTAATATCATCATTCGGGAAGATATGGAGGGGACCATAGAGCAAGTCACGGTCCAGGAAAGTGCACCAGTGGTACTGTTTCTAACAGTATATGTGTGTGTGTGTGTGTGTGTGTGTGTGTGTATATATATATATATATATGTCAACTCAGGACATATCATGAAACCCTCTAGTCTTGATACATTATTACTTGCTGCAACATTCGTTCTATTGCTAATAAGGAAGGGCAGAATAGAGTTTGCTACAAATACGTTTAAAGAAAACTGAAAGAAGTGGACAATAATCTTATCACAATAACTTTGAAAAGAAGATGCTGCACTTTCCAGTTTGTTTCTCACAAGTTTATTGGTCATTAAAACCCCTTTTAAAATTTAGTGAACGGCAAAAACCAATCTTTTTGGAAACTAATCTTGGAAAAACTCTTAAACAATAAGTATTGTAAATAAGAAAAATTAATACAGAACAGAGAGCCCACAATGAGAAAGCATAGTTCCTGGAGATACCTGCGTGTCAGAGAGCCATGGCAGACAAGTGGGGTATATATTTTGGGTTGTACTAAAGAAATATTATAGATATTCAGATATTGGGGAAACACATATAGGATTGTATTTTAACTTGTATTATACATTTAATTAATAGAATTACCTTATTGATAAAAATGTCAGTAACTACAAGATTACAAATGAAGAGAGAGTAAAAACTACAACAACAACGAAGAAGACCCTCAATTCATTATTGTTAAGCTCTATTTTAGATTATACGAATATACCACAAGTGGAAAATTGACAACAACATCGAGCAAGTATCATACAGGAATACTTTTCCATGAAAAGAGATCTGTTAACTTCCATCAAAAAAATGTGATAACTAATGTACAAAGAAGCATTAAGGCTCTTTGCTTCTTTTTTTATAATAAGGGTAGCCAATATGTACCTGCAGCATTACAAGTGTTTGAAGCCAAAATTTTAGCTCAGCTCCTGTATGATTCAGAGGTTTGTTCCATTAGTAATTTTGCTCTGTTCGAGGTTGTCCAAACTAAGTTTCTGAGATTGATCCTCTGAATTCCAAACTGTGTACCAAATGTTATTCTCCACTTGGAATCTAGTCTGTTATCAATTGAGGCTCATTTTTGGATTTGGGAATTTAATCTATGGCTAAAAATGTTTTTTAATCCAGTTGGCCTGGTCCCGTTAAAATTAACGGACAATTTTTTATCAACTTGGAAGAAAACTATAAATATGAAACTTGCCTCTATTGGGTTTTCAATGGCACATGTATCCTTCATTCATTCATATTTATTACAGCCTTTTGGCCAGCATAAAATAACAATAAAACATCTTAGTTGTATACAATAAGTTCTTACAGGGACATGTATCCTTCTAGCTTATAATAAAGCAAAATCTGCCATCAAACAATGAATTAAAGATATAGATCTACAAAACCATAAAAGCCAATCAACTCTATATCCCATAATTGGGGAAACTGGAAGAACATTTTATATGCTAAATATCTTGATAACCTGAATATCCCTAAGCTAAGACAGGCATTTATGCTCGCAAGGTTGAAGATGTTCCATGTCAACTCCTGGGTAGTGTGACAGAAACTGCCCAGAGATGTTGTAATCACTTTGTTAGAACACAGGTATGGAATTTGGTTCTTTTACAACACTTTGAGACAAACTTGATTATAGATGATGTGGAGGTACAATTGTTTAAAGACATCCCTGGCACAACTTTGAAGAAAAAAAAAAGTACTACTTTTTAACAAACCAACTACAGAATAATGGAATCAGTTACAGATGGTTGAACCCAGAAGGAGTGGCTTTTAGACTGTAGCAAAAAAGATTCAAATTAAATTCAGTAAAAAGTGCAAAATAATTTTTGGGAAAATTTCATGATGAATTAGGAGGTAAAACTGGAGGTGAAGAGGAAAACTTACATGGAGCTGCAGCAGCTTATCAAACAAACGGAAAGGGAGACAGATGAACAGAAGAGGAGGACAAAGAAGAAGGAGAGGTGCAAGAAATTGATGTAAGACAAGATGACAACACATAAAAATACTAATTTTTTTTTCCTGGAATGTGAATGATTAAACAGCCCTTAAAAATGAAAAAAGCCTATCACTATTTGACAAAGCTGAAATATGATGTCATGTGCCTCCAGGAAACACATATAAAGAAAAAAAGATTCAAAACTCCTGAAAAACCTAAAATTAGGTAAGGAATTCATATTACCTGGGGGGGAAAGAAAAAAGGCATAGTAATTTACGTAAACAATAGATTTCAAGTAAAGTAACTTTTTAATGATCAAAATGGACATGTCATAGGACTGGAGATGGAGTGGCAATCAGAAAGGATTCTGGTGGTTGGTGTCTATGCCCCAACTGAAAATAAAGATTTTTTTTTCAAAAACTTAAGAAAATTATGTTACAATATGATCATGAAAATATCATCATGATGGGGGGCTGGAATGGGGTCATCAATCCAGAATTAGACACGAAATCTGAAAAAAGATCAGGAAGAACCAAGGGAAACTACCCCAGACATGTTTTGAAATGAAAGATTTATTATCTCAAACACCTGGAGATTAAAGTATGGAGATATAAGAGACTTTTCATTTTACTCTGAAAGACCCTCTTGGTCAAGAATAGACATGTTTTTGACATCATCTCTACTAGTCAACAAGATTGAAAAAATAGAAATATTTATAAAAATCTTATCTGACTATAGTCTAATAACATTAGAATTAAGGAATAAAAGAGGAAAGGTGTCTCAATGAAAACCTCTTAAAGGATGAAGATATTTTGATTAAGGCAAAACAAAACATAAATTTATTTTTTCAAGAAAACTTGAACAATGAGGTAGAACCCCATATTGTCTGGGACACACACATGACAGTGATGCGAGGGGGGTATTTTAAAAAAAAAACCTCTAAAAGAGAGAGAGAGATGGTAAAGATAATACAAAAAATCAGAGAAAAGGAACAATTATTGAAAAAGAGACCAACAGATAAGAAGTTACTTCAAGAAATATAATTATATCAAAAACAGATCTCAATATTATTAGCAGAAGAGATGGAAAAGAAAATTTATGTATGCAAAATAATGACAGTTCCAATTCACAAATAAACCTGGTAAACTTTTGGCTTGGAAACTAAGAAAAGAGAGGACTAAGAAATGGATATGGCAAATAAAGGAAGGCGACAAGATCTACTCAGACCAAGACCAAATTAAAACAAAATTTTTAAAATGTTACAGAGAACTGTTTAAAGGTAAGACGATAAAGGAAGAAGCAATTAGAATTTTTAGTTTTTTTGGGCTTTTTGGGCTGTGTGGCCATGTTCTAGAAGAGTTTCTTTCTGACGTTTCGCCAGCATCTTCAGAGATGCCAGCCACAGATGCTGGTGAAACATCAGAAAGAAACTCTTCTAGAACATGGCCACACAGCCTGAAAAACCCACAAAAACTATGGATGCCGGCCATGAAAGCCTATGACTTCAGATTAGAATTTTTTTTTTACAAACAAAACATACAATCAATATAAACAAAAAGAACTAAACAAAAGAATCACAAAATCAGAAATACTAAATGCAATCACAAGAGTGAAAATAGGGAAAGCTCCAGGCCCTGATGGCTACACAGCACTGTGTTATAAGAAATTAGCAGAACAACTAGTTGGCCCACTACAGTTAACAATGAACAAAATTGCATGAAAGCCTGGACGCAAATTAAAAAAGACTAAATCTATCCCTCCTTGGGAGAATCTCTACTATGCATCATGCCAAAATTGATATTTTTGTTTCAAATTATCCCAATTATAAGTAATTACAAATCATTTAAAGAATGAGAAAAAGAATTAGTGATATTTATTTGGAATGCCAAAAAAAACAACAAAACCCAGAGTAAAAATAAAGACCCTGCAAGATACAAAGAATAAGGAGGATTGGCAGTACCAAATATCAAAATCCACTATTATGCCATATGCTTTAATTGGCTAAAAGATTGGGTCAAAGTCACAAATAGAAAATTCCTGCAATTGGAAGGTCCTGAAATAAGTTATGGATGGCATGTTTATCTAATATTTGATAAACTCAAGGTAAACAGAGAATTCAATAGCCATTTCATAAGAAAGGCATTACTGAGAGTTTGGATCAAATATATACCCTGATTGATAAGTAAAATCCCAAAATGGACATTGATTAATGAAGCTTTTTATAAGAGAGAAAAAAGCATGGATGAGAAATTGATCACATATGATGATATTCTAATTTCAGAAAGAGAATCTTATAGAATGAAAACTATGGAAAAGCTAAGAGAGGAAGGTTACAACTGCAATTGGTCTTGTATAGACAAATTAAAAAAATTTAAATGGATGATAATTTATATGGGATTAAAAAAGAGATGACAGAATTTGGGGATTTATTGCTCTATAATAATCAACACTCAATGGATACATTTTACAAATTGTTGTTAAATATTGAACTGGAAGATTAAGTAGTCAAACATTTTATGATAAAATGGGTCCAAGATGTTAAACATCCAATATTGTTTGATGATTGGGAGAAAAATTGGACAAAGCAGTTAAAATACACACTCAGTTCTAATATTAGAGAAAATTACCTTAAAATGCAATATAGGTGGTATTTAACCACGGACAGAATATAAAAATTGTATTAAAAAATGGAAGACGAATGTTGGTATTGTAAGAATGAAAAAGGTACTTTCCTACATATGTGGTGGAAATATAAAAAAGCGAGGAAATATTGAAAATCTATTAATATAGAAATGACGAAGATATTAAACATCAATTTAGCATTAGATTTCAGCTTATATTTATTTGGGATGATAGATAAGGAAACAGAGCATAATTTTGGCAAAGTAATATTTTACATGATAATTGCTGCAAGGATAAACTTTGCAAAAAAGTGGAAATCTCAGGAAGAACTGATGGTGAATGAATGGTTAATAAACTGTTTGAATTTATGGAAATTGATAAATTGACATATCTATTGAAGAATGAATCTAGAAACAAATATGAGAAAGATTGGGAATGTTTACATAAATATCTTAAAGCAAAATGGGGAGAGAATCACGTGATAGGATTGATAGAATAAACAAACATTCTACTCAGGAAAATGCACTGTAATACATAATTTATTAAATGTAATATAATTATAATATAATGCAACCTCAGAATACAGCTCTCCCAATGGAGCAGAAAAAAGAGAAAAATCACTTATCAGTTGTAAAACTTAATATACAAATATGAAGAGTAAGAAATTCAAGAGACTACAATAAATATTCAACACTAGAGGAAAGGAAGTTTATTTTAGTTTAGTTTATGTAATGTGTATTATGTGGATCTCTCTCTCTCTCTGTGTAGTAGTGTTTTGTGTTGTTGAATCTGTATTTTTAGTAAATAAAAATAAAAAAACAGTTGGTCTTGCTGGAGTACTAGGCTCTGCCTCAGGATGTCACATACTAATGTGGGGCTTGTTATCTGCTACTGCTATATGAAATAACCTGTTTGCTCAGATGTTGGTTAGAGGCCATTCCCCAGGTGCGCTTGTCTTTAGATCAAAAAGTGCAGCCCATAGGCTGCATACAGCCCCTAAAATCTACTTTTTAAGTCCCCCAAAGCCTTCTGAACCCCAATTTTCATTTTTTTTAATTTTTGGGAATTTTGAGATTTTTATACAAAACCCCCACCCCAAATGCATGAAAGCTGTGTACATACACAGTGGCTTGGCTTCACCTCTCCTCTGGAACCACCCTCAAAACTGTTTTTTAGGCCATAAACTGGCTAAAAGTGGTGCACCACAACCTGCTTGTACAATGCAGGGGAGTGAGGGGGAATTAGTCCCTAACTCCATGTAGTAGCTCACTGTTACTTTAAATTGGGGATGGGCAACTGTGTAGGGGAGGTCAGGCACCAATTTTCTACCCCCAGGTCCTGCAGGCCATACACATCCCCACAAGCCCAAAATACTTCTGTTTTCCTCTACAGGAATGTTGCATCACTTCCTGTCACCATTTTAAGAAAGAATAGAGACGAAAACAGAGGTATTGGGGCTAGTACAGGGTTCTGGGTTGTTTGTGGGGGTAGAGGTCATGTAAGGTTATCTGCTATATACCTTCCTACTGGAAGGGACAGTTCCAATTAATCCTACTTTCACAGAAGCTTTTAAAAGCCCCCTGGGCTGAAAATGCTGCTGCTCAGTGCCAGGCCAGTGAATGGAAAGACATCACTGATCCAGGACTTGATCCTGGATGATCATACCAATCTGGCTGGATGAAGCGGGGAGGGGTTTAATCTTTCCCAGCTTCCCAGCTTTGTCCACCAGGGTTCTCTATACAGCAGCAGGCAAGGGCTGAGGGGGGGCGGGGAGGTGGAGTTGTAGTGGTCTATCAGGACATCCTCACTAGGTGTCCTGTTCCACAATCTACTGGGTATGAGTGTGTCTATTTAAAGGTGGGTGGCCAGGATAGAATAGATTCTGTTGGTGTACTGTCCACACCACTACTCAACAGTCTCACTTCCTGAGCTGGCTGAGTTGGTCTCGGCAGTGGTGTTGGAGTCCTCATGGCTGGTTGTGCTAGTTGTGCTGGGGGACTTCAACATCCATGCAGAAACTGCTCTGTCAGGAGCAGCTCAGGACTTCAAGTCTGCCATGACAATCATGGGGCTGTCCCAAGTAGTATCTGGTGCCACATATGTTGTTGGACACACTCTAGACTTAGTTTTCTGTGCAGAACAAGATATTCATGATCTGGGTTGTGGAGGAGCTTTCAGTAGTTCCATTTTCATGGACAGATCATTACCTAGTGGGGTTTAGACTCACTGGAACTCAAAGCCTCTGCAGGGGTGGGAGTGGGTGGGCAATTAAGATGGTCCGCCCCAGGAGGCTTATGGATCCAGATGGATTCCTAATGGCTCTTGGGGAGTTTCCTGTTGCCTTGGCAGGTGATCCTGTCAAAGCCTTGGCTGATCTCTGGAATTGGGAAATGGACAGGGCAGTGGACACGATTGCTCCTAAGTGTCCCCTCTCACAGAATGGAACCAAGTGAGCACCCTGATTTACCAGGGAGCTGATGGTGATGAAATGAGTGGGAAGGAGACTAGAGTGATGATTGGGAAGATTTGGAGTGAGTTCGACTGAACATGGGCTAGAGCTCATTGGAAAGTCTATGCCGTGGAAGTGGTGGCAGCAAAGAATTCCTTGTTCGCTGCCACCATTGCATCCACATAGTGTCATCCAGCGGAGCTTGTCCGGGTGGTCAGGGCCTTCTGAATTCTGCCCCTGAAGAGCAGTATATAAACCACTCAGAAGCCAACTATGAAGAGTTTGCACAGTACTTTGTGGATAAAATCACTCAGATCCATTCAGATGTGGATGCTGTAGTTGATACAGGTCTGGTGGGTGTAACGTTGGCAGCTGCTTGTCCACTGTTACTGGATATGTTTCAGTTTGTGCAACCTGAGGATAAGGACAGAATCTTTGGAGCGGTGAGAGCCATCACATGCATACTGGACCCATGCCCATCTTGGCTGTTGAAAGCACCTAGAGGGGACTGGCTGACTGGGTAAGGGAAGTAGTGAATGCCTCACTACAGCAAGGCAGGTTCCCAGCTTGTTTAAAAGAAGTGTGGTGAGGCCACTACTGAATTCCCCCCCCCCCAGATCCCACCAGATTGGAGAACTATTGGCCAGTCTCAAATGTCCCCTTTTTGGGCAAGGTGTTGGAACGTGTGGTGGCTGCCCAACTCCAGGGGTTCTTGGATGAAACTGATTATCTAGATCCCTTTCAATCTGGCTTCAGACCTGGCTAGGGGACAGAAACAGCTTTGGTTGCCTTGGTAGATGACCTATGCAGGGAGCTGGATGTTGGTCCTGCTGGATCTCTCAGTGGCTTTTGATATCATCAACCATGGTTTCCTTCTTGGCTGCTTCTCTGGGATGGGACTTGGGGGCACTGTTATGCAGTGGTTCCAGTCTTTCTTGGAGGGGCAAACTCAGGAGGTGGTGTTGGGGGAACTCCTGTTAGACTCCTTGGCCACTAGCCTTTGGGGTCCCTCAGGGTTCTTTTCTGTCCCCCATGTTATTCACATCTACATGAAACTACTGGAAGAGGTCATCTGGAGTTTTGGGGTGCGGTGTCGCCAATATGCTGATGACACCCAACTCTATCTCTCCTTCCATCTGACTCCAAGGAAGCTGTCTCTGTACTGAACCAGTATCTGCTGTCAGTCATGGACTGGATGAGGACAAATACAACAAATTGAAACTTAATCCAGAGAAGACAGAAGTGCTCCTAGTCAGCTGTAAGGCAGATCAGGGAATAAGGGTTCAGCCTGTACTTGATGGGGTTACACTCTCCCTGAAATCTCAGGTTCACAGCTTTGGTGTGCTCCTGGACTCCACTCTGAGCCTGGATGACCAGGTTTCAGCAGTGGCCAGGAGTGCATTTGCACAGCTAAAACTTGTGTGCAAGCTGTGCCCGTTCCTTGAGACACCAGATCTGGCTACAGTGACACATGCTTTGGTTACATCCCGTTTGGACTATGCTCTACGTGGGGTTGCCCTCAGAAACTGTTCAGAAACTGCAGCAGGTGCAAAATGCTGCGGCCACACTGTTGACCAGGGCTGGCTATAGGGATCATGTCACTTTGTTGCCGAAACAGCTACAGTGGCTACTGATCTTTTTCCAGGCAGAATTCAAGGTGCTGGTTTTGACTTTAAAGCCCTAAACAACTTAGGTCCAGACTATCTGTATCTCCCTATATAAGCCAGCCCGAGCGCTAGGATCAGGAGGAGAGGGCTTTCTCTCAGTGGTGACCTTCGCAAGTGCAGTTGGTGAGAACTCGGGAGAGAACCTTCTCTGTGGCTGCTCCCAGACTGTGGAACTCCCTGCCATGGGAGGTCAGGCTGGCCCCATCCTGCTCTCTTTCCGTTGGCAACTGAAAGGTCACCATTTGGTGGGTAGATTGTATTTGAGTAATGTGGTGTGCTGTTTTAATGTTTAATGATTTTTACTGTTTTAAACGATGCTGCTTTTATTTATTGTTTAATGTTAGTAGTATTTAATTAATTTTTAACTTTTGTAATCAATGTTGTTGTTTTTTAATATATTGTAACCCACCTTGAATCCCACTGTGGGAGAAAGGTGGGATATAAATCCTGGAAATAAATAAATAAATAAATAAATAAATAAATAAATTTTAGGGAGCCCTGGTGGTGTAGTGGTTAAATGCTGGTACTGCAGCCATAGAGTTGCAAGCTCGGTCCCAGGGGCTCCAAGGTTGACTCAGTCTTCCATCCTTTCATAGGTGGTAAAATGAGTACTCAGTTTGTTGGGGGCAATTAGACTCGGGAAAAAGCAAACTGCTGCATCTTGTGTGTTCTTCCTCATAAACAACTTTTGTCATCTTGGTCACACTCTGACATTGTTTAGCCACATGCATCCCAATTTTCATCTGTGAAATGCTCGAGGAAATGTTATAACTATGAATCTGCATCTAGTTGTTGGAGAGTATGCTGCCATTGACAGGTCTTTAACTAGCTGAATTTTAAAGCTCTAAATGGCCTGGGTCCAAGCTATCTCAAGGATCGCCTCCTCCCATACAATCCTCCCCGCGCTCTCCGTTCCTCTGGGAGGAATTTGCTGCAGCCTCAAATATCAAGGCTTGCTGCTACCTCCCAGAGGGCCTTTTCAGTTATCGCTCCCAAACTCTGGAATGGCCTGCCGGATGAGATCCGTCAGTTAACATCGTTAGACAGCTTTAAAAAGGCTGTCAAGACGGATTTCTTCCGGCAGGCCTTTCCAGATTAATTATCCTGGCCTCGGGTGCTCCTACTTGTAATGATTTTTGCGTGGCCCCATCTATTGATGGATGAAGAACATTGCCTAGGGCCAATGTTGTACTTATAATGTTTTTTTTTGTTTTGTTAGAATTTGTAGTTTTAAATTTAATTTGATTTAATACTGTTTTAAGGGGGGGGAGGGATTGTGTTTTGGGATACACTGTATGGTTTTATTGTTGTAAGCCGCCCTGATTGGGTCTCCAAAGGGCAAGGTATAAATAAATTTTATTATTATTATTATTATTATTATTATTATTATTAATTATTATTTATTTGCTGTGTCTTCTATTGGTGTGTTTTCAATTGCTTAATGTTATGTTCAATTTACTTGTTCTTACATTGCAATGAAGAATTTAGCTTCAGTTAGTATTTTATTATTGCTAGCCACCTTAAGTGCCTCTCTTTTGCTGGGAAAGTGAGATATAAATTAGAAATAAAGAAACATGACAGTAAGAGCTGTTCAAGGGTGGGATAGACTGCCCTGCAAGGTGGTGGAATTTCCTTCACTGAGTGTTTTCAAACAGTGGTTGGATTACCACCTCTCAAGTTTATTTTAGTTGTTGATTCTTGCATTGGCATGAAGTTAGATCATATGGTCACTGGGGTCCTTCCAACTGTGTGAAAAAATTATTTTTCTTTTTTTGGGTACACATTCATACTCTATACTTGAAAAAGCAATTCTTTCATCTTATCTCAGTTTGTGTTACATAAATTCAACCTAGAAATGAGGAAATTGAAATAGTCAAAGATTTCCCATACCTTGGATCAAATATTGATCAGAATGGAGACTGCAGTCAAGAAATTAGAAGACTAGGATTGGGAAGGACAACTATGAAAGTGTAAGATTCTAAAGTGTAAAGATATACAGCTGAACGCTAAAGTTAGAATGGTCCAAGCCATTGTATTCCCCATCACCATGTACAGATGTGAGACTGAGCAGTGAAGAAAGTGGGCTGGGGGGAAAAATCAAATCATTTGAGATGTGGTGCTGGAGAAGAGTGCTGAAGACACTGTGATCAGCCAAAAAACAAACAAATGGGTCCTTGAACAGATTAAGCCTGAAATCTCCTTGGAAGCCAAGATGATCAAACTGAGGCTGTCATACTTTGGTCACATCATGAGAAGGCACGACTCATTAAAAAAGACAATAATATTAGGAAAGGTAGAAGGCAGTAGAAAGAAAGGCTGTACTCCCCATGAATAGATGCAGTCAGGGAGGTCAAGGGCCTGAATTTATAGGACTTAAGCAGAGTAGTGGAGGAAATGATATCTTGGAGATGTCTCATCGACCCATGAGTCGGGGTCAACTTGAGGGTAGTTAACGACAACAACAATGGGAAGAACATTTTTAATGCCTATTGTGTTCACTTACATTATTGATGTATCTTGTTCACAAAGCAATGGTGTGAGTGCTCCAGAAGGAAGAGCAATATATGTAGCATAGATTTTTCTACTTGAAAATGTATCATTGCAGAATCAACCAGTCTTTTGAGTGGGCTATCCAAAAGTGCACCTTCATTTTTCGTCTGTGAACCTGATGGAGGGAGGTGATTATGTTGACCATTTACATATCACCAAAATATGAGATGATATGCATCTCTCCAAAAAAGAGATAAAGGGAGGCACAGATTCACATAACACTTGTGTATGCCAAAATGTATGCTTAGATGGACATTTAGAAATCATTTCTCTGAATCAAGCCAAAATACAATGCATCTCACCAAAGACTGTGACCAGGTGCATGACTGTTCCAGGTGTTATTTATTGACAGACAACTTCAAGGCTCTTGTTCTTCCTTTTTATGCTTCTTCATCCTAAACCATACTTGGACAGTCATTCAAACTGAAGACACCAAATAGAGGAGTGCACCATGTAACATAAGATGCATGACAACTGGTGTCTTCTGTACTATCTTTGCATGCATCATAACGCTCTTACCAGAATGTACTACTGCTGAGTATAGTTGGATCAAAAGAAACATTGTTTGGCCTGTAATTTATTTTAGCTTGAATAACCAGCTCTGAAATGCATGCACTGAATGAATTCCCTTAGGCACTGAAATATCCATCATATGGCCATTGGTTTCTTAACCAATATGAAGTTTTCCTGCTTTCACGTCCTCTTGAATAGCTGCTTCTCCCATCCAACTATGTTAGGTAAGTTTCTGTGGGGATTTTAAATGAAAATGTAGACAGCCTAAGGCAAAGTTAAAAACACTTCTGAAGAAATCTTCCTAAGAAAGCCTTGTATTGGGTTGTCTTAGGGTCGCCATAAATTGAAAACAACTTGAAAGATCACAACAACAAATATTTCAGATAAATAGATCAAAAATAGATTGCCTGATTGATTCAAGGCATTAGCTTTCCAGTTCTTACAAGATACCTTTTCTATGGCAGAGATCTATGTCACTTTCCCAAAATGGGAAATCAATCATAATGTACACTCACTTTTGAGCCCAATGTTCCATTCCAAATAATATTTTAAGTTGTCATTCACATGTAAGATTTATTAAAAATTTTAAAAATTAAATTACATTTTAAAGTACTGTAGTTAAATAATAATAATAATAATAATAATAATAATAATAAGTTTTATTTCTAACCTGCCCCTCTGCGAAGCAACCGGGGCAGCGTACAACAGATTAAAACAATGCAAGAATAAAATACATTACCCAACACTCCCTCTAACCCTCCCACCCCTTAAAAATAGATTAAACTAGAATAATAGTAAAAACAGCATCAATAATAAAATCATAAAAACAAAAAACAATAGTGGCTAGGGGAAGGAGAGCGGAATGACAAGCCAGACCATCTAAAGGAAGAGCCGGGAAATTACTCTGGGAAGGCCTGCTGGAAGAGATCCATCTTTACTGCCTTTTTAAAGGCAGTAAGAGTGGTAATAAGACGGATATCGTCCGGCAGGCCATTCCATAGTTTGGGAGTGGTTGCAGAAAAGGCCCTCTGGGAGGTCTGCTACAGCCTGGTCTTCATAGGCTGTAGCAGGTTCCTCCTAGAGGACCGAAATGCGCGGGGGGGGGTCATATGGGGAGAGGCGGTCCCTGAGATAAGATGGACCCAAGCCATGTAGGGCTTTAAAGGTTAAAACCAACACCTTGTACTGTGCCTGGAAACTAATTGGTTGCCAGTGGAGAGATTTCAACACTGGTGTGATGTGCTCTCTCCTTGATACACTGGCTGCCATATTTTGAACCAGCTGAAGTTTCCAGGTTAGTCACAAGGGTAGCCCCATGTAGAGCGCATTGCAGAAATCTAAACATGAGGTTACCAGAGCATGCATCACAGTTTCCAGGTCCCTAGTCTCCAGGAATGGGCACAGCTGGCGTATCAGCCAAAGCTGATAACAGGCGCTCCTGACCGCCGCATTCACCTGACAAGTCATGTGAAGCAACGAATCTAAGAGTACCCCTAGACTGCGAACACAGTCCTTGGAGAAGATTGTGACTCCATCCAGGACTGGAAGATGTATTCCCAAGCCTGGTTTCAGGCCCGTCACTGTAAGTACCTCCGTTTTGTCCGGATTCAGTTTCAATCTGTTTTTCCTCATCCAATCCATTACCGCCTTAAGACAATCATTGAGAGGAGAGACACCATCTGAGGTCTGGGCAGACGATCGGGTCATGGAGAGGTATATCTGGGTGTCATCAGCATACTGAAGACACCGTGCTCCATGCCTCCGAATGATCTCTCCCAGCGGCTTCATATAGATATTGAATAGCATCGGGGACAGGATGGCGCCCTGAGGGATGCCACAATTAAGCTTTATTCTGGAAGAACAACTGTCCCCGAGCCTCACCCTCTGGGATCTGCCCGAGAGGAAGGAACGGAACCACTGCAGAGCAGTGCCTCCAATTCCTAACTCTCTCAGGCAATCCAAGAGGATGGAGTGGTCTATAGTATCAAAGTCCACTGAGAGATCCAAGAGCACCAGCAGGGTCACACTACCCCTGTCGATACCCAAGCGGAGGTCATCCGCCAGAGCAACTATGGCAGTCTCAACTCCATATCCTGTCCTAAAGCTGGTTTGAAATGGATCAAGATAATTGGTTTCATCCAAGACAGCTTGGAGTTGGGAACCAACTGCCCTCTCGATCACCTTGCTTAAGAAGGGTAGCAAGGAGACTGGTCTATAGTTATTCCTGTCCAGGGGATCCAGGGAAGGCTTTTTCAGGAGGGGTTTAACCGCCACCTCCTTTAAACAAGATGGAACAACAACTTCCCTGAATGACGCGTTGATGGTACCCCGAAGGAATACCCTCAGCACGTCACCCCCCGGATGACCAGCCAAGATGGACAAGGATCGAGAGGGCAAGTCGTCTTCCCCATTCTACCAAGGAGCTTGTCCATGTCATCGATACTCACAGATTGAAGCTGATCCAGTAAAATGCCATCAACGGAGTTGCTGGACACCTCACCCATGGATTCTGTCAAAATACTGGCATCAAGGTCGGCTCTCATTCGGGAGATTTTATCTGCAAAGTAGATGTTAAAATCATCACAGCAGGCCACTGTAGGGGTAAGTAGAGGGTTCTGCACAGGAGGAACCTGTGTCAGTTCCCCCACCACCCTAAACAGTTCTGCTGGACGAGACTTTGCAGACGCAATGCGTGCAGAAGAAAAAGGTGTTTCCTATGGCGAGTTCTGTCGGATAAGAGTCGAGTCTTCCACCATTTGCGCTCTAGTCGTTGTCCAGCTCGCTTCATCCTCCTAAGCTCGGTATACCAGGGCTTATGATTAGGAGCGGGCTAGAAAGGACACTTGGGAGCGATTGTGTCGATAGCCTTGGTGAGATCGATGTTCCAAGTATTAACCAAGACTTCAACAGAATCACCGGCATTACCAACCATCAAACCCTCTAAGGCAGGGGTAGGCAACCTTTCCCCTTTAAGGGCCGAGGCACTTCAGCTCCCAGAATCCCAGGAGCTATTGGCCAACATGGGACTATTGGCCAACATGGCTGAGGCTTCTGGGAGCTGAAGTCCCTCGGCCCTTAAAGGGGAAAGGTTGCCTACCCCTGCTCTAAGGACTTCTGGAAACCAATTGGTTCCATTAGCCTTCGAGGACGGACCATTCTAATAGGTCCACCACCCCTGGAGGGGCAGACAGTGGCTCTAAGTTCCATCTTGACCAGGAAATGTTCCGTCCATGACAATGCGGAGGTAGCAATGACCTCTGCCCACAGATATTCCTGTAAAAAAAAAAAATTAAAAGGGATTCAATTTGTAAAAATGCAAGATGGATCTGAGTGCTGTGT
This sequence comes from Phrynosoma blainvillii, assembly GCA_026167975.1. Lineage (NCBI taxonomy): Eukaryota > Metazoa > Chordata > Lepidosauria > Squamata > Phrynosomatidae > Phrynosoma > Phrynosoma blainvillii. The sequence continues at coordinate 119,524,953 of JANUYF010000002.1, read as the reverse complement.
TTTTTGTTAAAGATTTATCTCACCTCATTGCCAGTGACAAATTGAATGGGCTTTAACAGAAGATAAATGCAGTTTTGAATCCACTGCAAATTTAACTTCTTAATGTCCCCCAAAAGACAATCCAAATCCCTACCAATGCTCTAGTCATATATTAAATGTATATCTCACCTGACAAAATTTGTTTAGTTCATAGCCGTCCTTTTCCCCCCGCCATCCTTTTTTTGCTGCTCAGAATTCAGAAATGGAAAAGCATCGGAGAGGATCCCTTGCCGAGAAGTTTTAGTTAGAACAACAATATTGTCAATTCTGGGACTTTGATGAGTGTAAAGGCGGGGGGGGGGGGGGGGGAATCCCACCAAAGTTCTGAAAGGGACAAAGGTGTTGAAGTTTTAATGGAAATTATCCACATTTATGTCCCTCTCCTTGCATATTAATGTCACTGCGTTTTAAACAGTGGGTTGATTTCAGACATTGAATTAATTAAATGACAAAGAAAAACAGTCAATCAATGTGCCCAAACTAATACCAAGAGCTCCCTCTACTGGCTGTAACTGCTACAAAATTCCAAACAGCTGCAGCCCTGAGAGAGGAAGGATGGTATGCTTTTAATCACATAGCACTTGCAAAACATTAGCAAAACAGGACGACTTGTTTGGGAACTGTCTGTATCTTCTTTGGTTCACCATTAATAGCAAAACACATATCTTGGTGCAGCTTTGAGAAAGGAGGCACATCAGATGGGGCAAACTAGATCAAAGAGTGTATTGTAAATTGCTGTCAAAAAAATCTCTTTCACTGGAGTCTTTATCTGGCAGTTTGTACAACCTGTGACCCACTCCCTGCTTCCCAGGTTGACTGCAGTCTGCTCACTGGGTACTATGGGTGCCAATTACTTGGCAGTCTTTTAGGTCAGCAGTCTCCAAGCTGGTCCTTAGATATGTTGCAAGACAACCCCCATCCTCCCATGCATGAGCACCATGTTGGTTTAGGATGATAGCTATTATAGGAGAAGGGTGAGGAAGCCTGTTGTTTGGTTGTGAAAGCAGAGCATACTCAACCATAGGTGGTTCCACCAAATGAGATGGAATTTCTGACTGATTCCATGCCCTCCAAAATTTCACTGACATATATTGCCTTTGACACATGTGGACAAGCAACATCAGTGTGTAGTCTAGGTGGCAAAATGCATTCTTAAGAAATAACACACCACCTAGGAGAGACTGCAGCAGTTTGCCTTTGCCTGACCCTACTAGGAATGGCAAGATTTTGCCCTCTTCGCTTCCCTCCTGAGTTAATTGAGTGCTAACTACTTTGCTAGCTGCAATTAATAAAATAAATTGAGGACAAAGAGGGAAAGTGGGAAGAAGAGAGAAAAACTGAGACATTTTTAAAGGAGCTGGAAAAGTTTGATGACAGAGAATTAATTGGGACCAGTTCTTGAAAATCAGGACAGTTGAAGGATATGTTATTTTCAACAGAATGTTAAAGGTTGGACTTGTGTTTTGACCATTACTGCCACCCAAGGTGGCATTTTTAGTACATGGGGGGTAGGAAGTTTGGGGGGCTTAGGGGGCTTTGGAACGCAAAAAAGAATTTGGGACACATGTGGGCTGCAAGCATACTTTCTCCATTCCTGACCTCAGAACATACGCTATACATGCAGAATTTTCCAGGAACAAAATCTGTGTCATCTTCAAAGTAGGCAGGAAAAGGCCTCTGCCTAAAACAACAGAGAGCTTTTCTTCCTGCCAGAATGAATTATGCTGATCTACCTGAAGGGACAAGATCCTGTGTGTTCTTGGAAGTTAAGCAGGATCAGCCCTGGTTAGTAATTGGATAGGAGACTACCAGTACATTGTTAGAAGCAAAGAGGGAACAATGCTTGTTTTCAGCAATTCGGAGTAGAGGGAAACTCCAAAGTTCATGTCTATTTTCACCTATGGACGTTATCACACCAGCGGCAAGAAAAGCGGCAAGGAATCAATCCAGAGCCATACTGGAATGATTCTGGTCGCGCAGCCGTAATTCCTCTTTGAAAGAGGAATTCAAAAGAGCTGGAATGATGCAGCGATGGCGCAAGGATGATGCAGGGATGGGCGGGGTTTGCTGCGACGTCGTCTGATCACGGGGCAAAGGATCCAGAATGATGCAGCGATGGCGCAGGGATGATGCAGGGATGGGCAGGGTTTGCCGCGACGTCGTCTGGTCACGGAGGCAAAGGAACCGGAATGATGCAGCGATGGGAAGGGATGGGGCTGCTTTAGACCCCGTGTGATAACGTCCTATGTTTCTTGATCTATGTGACTCAAGCCTTTTCTGCTTCCTGCCTATAGAGGTCACCTTCCTTTCTTTCCAAAAAGTTAGTGTTAGTGTTTTACACTCCTTTGTGTAAGAAGGTAGTATCAATTAGGCTACTCAGCTTTAGGATGTCTCCTACTCACATACACACATAAGAGTCAGCATTAGGGTCACTTTTACCCAAAGTATCTGTTCAGTTTGTATGCAGAACATATTATAGGAAAAACAGACTTGGAAACAGAAGAAGGAGGAGTGAAAATAGGAGGAAGGAATATCAACAATCTAAGATATGTAGATTACACCATAGTACTAGCAGAAAACCTCACAGACTTGGAACACCTACTAAGGAAGATCAAAGAAGAAAATGCAAAGGCAGGCTTAATGCTGAACATAAAGAAAACAAAAATAATGACCACTGAGGACCTTCACAAGTTCAACCTAGACAATGAAGAAATAGAAATAGTAAAAGAATTCTTATACCTGGGATCAAACATTGATAGAAATGGGGACTGCAGTCAGGAAATCAGAAGAAGACTAAGGAACTAAGCAGAGTGCCAGAAATAGTGCACATTAAATTGAGGCACTGCCCTGGATCACTGCTAGAGAATCATGGGAACTGTAATTTATTGTGGCGCCAGAGCTCTCTGACAGAGAAGGCTCAATGTCCCAGAAAAAAATACAATTCCCATGACTCCCTAGCACTGAGCCAGAGCAGTGCCTCAATTTAATGTGCACTATTTCTGGCAGTCTGCTTAGGCCCTAAGAATGAGGAGGGTGGCTATGAAAGAACTAGAAAAGATTCTAAAATGCAAAGATATACAATTCAGCACAAACGTTATAATCATACAAGCCATTGTATTCCCTATTACCATGTATGGATGTGAGAGCCGGGCAGTTAAAAAGATGATAGGAAGAAAATCAATTAATTTGAGATGTGGTGCTGGTGAAGAGTGTTGAGGATCCCATGGACAGCCAAAAGGACAAACAAATGGGTCATAGAGCAGATCAAGCTGGAAACCTCCCTGGAGGCTAAGATGACCAAACTGAGTCTGTCGTACTTTGAACATATCATGAAAAGGGAGGACTCATTGGAAAAGGCTGGGAAAGGTGGAGGGAAGTAGGAAGAGAGGAAGGGCACATACCAGATGGATGGACTCTATTAAAGAGATCACAGGTATTAAGGAGTTGCAGGAATTGAGTAGAGCAGTGGAGGACAGGGTATCTTGGAGATGTCTCATCCATTGGGTCGCCATGATTCAAGACCGACTTGAGGGTAATTAACAGCAAACAACAAGTAGGTAACTTTATTTTGTCTCTCTACTTTCCTGTTTCTGATGGATTTCTTGAACAATAGAAATAAGTTTTAATTTTTAACCTCACAAGAGCATCCAGTATATTTCTGTCTTTTTTTTTTTTTTTTTACTGGAAGCTCACATTGCACTGGGGATGCTGCACTCTGCTTAATACAAATACCAGTATTTCCTACATGTATACCAAGTGCTGTAGGTTATATTTCAGAGGAAAGAACTGGCAAACAGCTCAGAGTATTTCTTGCATTAAGAAAAACCCCTACGAAATTCTTGGGGTCACCATATGTCAAGAGGTGATTTGAGGGCACACACACACTCTCAAAGACACAGTTCTAGCAATAGCAATAGCAGCTTCATTTATATACCGCTTCATACCATACTAAGCAGTCTCTACGTGGTTTATAACTGTAAGCTAATTGCCCCCAACAACCTGGGTACTCAATTGAGAGACCTCAGAAGGATGCAGGGCTGAGTTGATCATGAGCCCCTGGCTGGGACTGAACTCACAACCTTATGGTTTGTGAGTAAGTGGCTGCAGTACTAGCATTTAACCACTGCGCCACTAGGGCTCACAATTCTACTGGTTATTTTAGTTCAAGTTGGCTCATCAAATCCAGAGAATTTACATAAATGTTGAAGTAGTATTAAAAAATTTATTGCATGGCCATAATCTAGTTCGGACTACCAATAATCTTGAGTATGGCCAAGACCATGGTTTGTTTTTTTATAAATCAGAATAAAAGGAAACAAGCAAAGAAATAACTTTGAAGTATCAAAACTCCAAAGTAAATCTTTTTTATTAAAAAAGAAACATATTTTAATGCAACCCACCCCAAAAACTCCAAGCACACATCTTTGTATAAAGAAAAATCTTCCAGAATACATTGAGTTGCATATGTGTGTGTATATATATATATATATATATATATATATATATATGGGAAGAATACTATTCAGGAATATTTGTTTTCTCTTGCATTTGGAAGAAAACTACAGTAATTATTTGTACTTACATGCAGGTTGACTTTTATAGTTGTGGACATACATCACTAGGTAAGAATCATGCAGCCCTTTGGATGTCGTTGAGTGACAACTCTCAGCAATTCTACTTAGTATAGCCAATGGTGAATAATGTTGGAGCTTACAGCCCAACAACATTGGATGGTTGGTTGATTCCCACCCCAGTTTTAATAAAATTAAAATTCCCTCCCCTGTTAGGGAATGAGCTGAAGGTTGGCTGGAGTTGGAAAGGTGACCAACAAGATCACTCAGACCTGTGATTTCTGGCCATTGGACAGGTGGAGAGTTCCATTTAAATTGATCATTTTCTTTAAAGGGCAAACCAAGCTATCTATATTTAGAGGCAAACCTTTAATCCAGGAGTAGGCAACCTTTCCCCTTTAAGGGCTGAGGGACTTCAGCTCCCAGAAGCCTCAGCCATGTTGGCCAATAGTCCCATGTTGGCCAATAGCTCCTGGGATTCTGGGAGCTGAAGTCCCTCAGCCCTTAAAGGAGAAAGGTTGCCTACCCCTGCTTTAATCAGTCATAATCCCAATAAATTGTAAAGATTTTCTTCTACATATTCTAGTTTTTGCAATGTGTCTAGTTCTGAAAAATGTAGATTTGTGTTCTGATGCCCTGTCTTGGTCTATCAAGGTAGCTCTCACAAACTCAAGACAGGATACATGAGTTTCCCAGACACCAGTGTTCCCTCTAGAAAATGACCATACCCAAACCTGCTTAACCTCAACAACGTCATCATGTACTTTCAGACCATGCCTTGGATCAATAGGATTTGTTTTCTTCTGAGTATTATATGTGGTCAGGCAAATGCTACATAAAGTTGCTTGAAGTTCCTTCTTTCTAATTGCTTACATGCGCATTCATAGTTTCCCAGTCAAACAGTATCAGTATAAAATTTACTGATTTGAGATACAACTTCCAGAATCCCACAGTAAGCTTAACATGTGGCCATGCTGACTGGGGGATTCTGAGAGCCATAGTCCAAAACAAGTAACTTTTTCAAGCTATGAACAAAATATTTATTCATTTTAGTCATTAAAATGTTTATATCCTGCTGCGTGTCAAAAGATTTTGGACCTACCATGGAATTTACCTTCTCACAGAAGCAAATTGAAAGTAACGCTATGTACAAGCTTCTACAGTTATTCAGATGATGACTGACTTTGAACTTTGATATCTGTGAAAGTATTTTAGTTTTCTTTCAGAGTCCTGCCCCAAACCTTCCGGGATAGATGTGATTATTTGCAAGCCTCTGCTTTTATGCTGATATATTATTGACATTGTTCTTCTTCTAGAAGAGCCTATCACCCACAATCCAGCCAGTTCTTTCTAGCAGTCCTTGTAAATGGGTGAAAGGGAAGATTTATTATTATCAGATCCTGTGGAAATTAGAAAGTAGGACTAATGGAAGCCATTAATGTCTTCTCAACAATCAGATGAATTGTAGATCGATGCCATATATTAATAGGTTGGAAGCAAGTGAGTATAATCTAAACATCTTTCTCATACAGTAGATGGGCAGTTAAAGGAAGGAGAAAGAAAAGAATGGCTTCTTACATATATTAAAAACTGTTTTTTCATAGCAAATATATTTTGGCTTCAGACTTCTTTTATTGGAGAAAGAAGTGAAATTGTTTAAAGTACCTAGTTGCATTTGATATCACAGTATATTTTCTAACAGAAAGAAATGTAGCATGTTTTAAACCATGAAAAAGCTTTTTCTGAACTAGTCTGAATATATCTACTAAAGAGTAAGGGTTTTTACAGACTGCCAGAAATAATGCAGCTTGAGACCACTTTAACTGTCCTGGCTCAATGCTAGAGAATCATGGGAATTGTAGTTTTTTTCTGAGACACTGAGCTTTTTCTGTCAGAGAGCTCTGGTGCCACAATAAACTACAGCTCCCATGATTCCCTAGCACTGAGCCAGGGCAGTTAAAGTGGTCTCAAGCTGCATTATTTCTGGCAGTCTGTAAAGTCTTAAGTCTCTGTGGTATTTATTTCCAGGTAAATGGATACAGGTTGAGTATCCCTTATCTAAAATGCTTGGGACCAGAAGTGTTTTGGGGTTGGGATTTTTTAATTTAATTTAATTTAATTTTTTGGATTTTGGAATACAAAAGCAGCATAGTATGTACTTGTATTGTATTTACAAGGCTGGAAAGAGATGTGAGGCTGCAGAGAGATATGAGGATCTATGAAATGGTAGGAGGTATGAATTCATGCCAAACACTGTGCTTGGCTTCCCACCATTTTACAGGTCCACAGTCTGTCCTCAGTTTTGTGTCTTTTTGCTGCCAACCGCCCACCTCTGCCTTTGGGGAGGCGGCAGCAGCTCATCTATCTTTCTCCATCCTCATGTCTTGTTTTGTTCGCTACTTGCATTGTGTATGAGACTGAAGACTTGAGACAAACTGAGGATGTGAGAGATGAACAAGCAGGCATGCCATAGCCACCACCTTGAAGGTGGAAGCAGGTGGCTGGCAGCAAAAAGCTTTGGTTTGGGGAGGTTTACAGATTTTGGATTCCTGGGTGAGGGGTGCTCAACCTGTACAGAATGAATAAAAAAGAATGGTGCAAAACTGAATGAGAACACCTTTACATTCGCACCATTCTTTTTAATCCCCTTGTATAAAATTGCAACTTGAATAATCTCTCTCTCTCTCTCTCTCTCAAATATCTACTCAGCTGTGATAGAGTCCGGTTATTAAGAATTCTATTTTCTCTGGCTGTCAGCAAATGTTAGGACCCAGTTCAAATTGCTGATCATCTTAAAATGCTAAATGGTTTAGGACTAGGTTAGCTTCTCAGTGACCCTTTTTATATCAGCCTTGATCCCTAAGGTCACTGGGAGAGTCACTCTTACATAACTTACAAATAACAATGCTTCATTGAACAGAAATATGGGAGAGGATTTTCTCTTGCTATTAATGCGTTCTGACTTTGGAACAGAAGGAGGGAAAATGGAATAGACAAATGAAGGGGGATATGAAATCTGAAGGGTGCCCAAGTATTGTTTACCACTGAAATCCTTACTGAAATGAAGCATTAACCCTATTAGTAAGAAGAGTGAAGCAACTGCTGCAGATAGCAGATAGCAGATTCTGAAAGATTTCTACATAGTATAAGAAGGAGGCAGCATCTAGTCCTTCACTTTGGGTAGTGAAATGTCTTGATAGACTTTTATAAATGCAACTACATTCTGTAATTAGGGTTGCCAGGGCTCAGGGTGCCAGATGAAGTTTTAGGAAATTGGGACGTTTCTCTGGATTTCTAGGTAAGGAGACACATCTCAGGGTAGGTGGTACTGAAAGAGGTGAAACTTTTATTTTTGTATGTGAGTTGGCTTTAAAACGTGGACACTCATCTCAACCTATATAAAAAAAATCCCCCATTATCACTAGGGAGTCCAGCAAGGCATGGGGTGCACCTCTCCAACATCCTTTGAGGAGCCAATGAAGCCCCCTTTATTCTAAAGAGCTGGCTGTGCTACTATGGCTGCATCGGTACTGCAGAAATAATGCACTTTCTTTAAAAAATATTTTATATTTATATTTTCAAAACCAGTATACACATTGTTATTTTCTCTTATATTCAGTCTGGTTTCTTTTTTCTGATTTCCCAATCTTCTTCCCTTTACATAACATTACAAATCATACTTGTTTCATTTCAATTAACATAACCATGTTGTTGTTTTTTTTACATACAAAACTCGTATCTTACCACTAGTCTTTATAATAAAATAATAGAGCTAAATAGTCTTTATGTGAAATATAGTTCTTTTCTAAATTCCCTTGTTATTACCCAATTTTTCCCAGCTATCTTCACCTCTCCTTTATTTTTATTTTCCTCATTTATAATTTCATGTGTCTCAAATTTAATAAAATATTGACTAAATGTCAGCTTTTATACCAAATTTTTGTTTACTCCTCATGTATTTGTCCAGTATTCCATAATTGTCTTCAAGTTTTTGTACTGGTTTGTCCTTTAATAAGTAGGTTAATCTGTCCATTTCCCTCATCTCATGAATTTTTTGTAGCCATTCTTCAGAATGAGGGCAGTCGTTTGTCTTCCATTTTTAGCTAATGTCTATCTGGCCATTGTTATTAGATATAGCAATATTCTCCAATATTTGTATTTCTCATCCTTTAGTATTGATATCATATTTAAAAGATAAAGTTCTGGTGAGAGGAGTATGTTAACTTTAAGCATTTTTTGTATACTTTTGTGAATATTTGACCAGAATTCTTTCACCTGTGGGCATGTCCACCACATGTGGTAGAGTGTGCCGTTTTCTTTTTGACCTTTCCAACATTTAGCTGATTCTGTTTTGAAACCACCTTAACTGCCATGGCTCAGTGCTATGGAATTCTAGGATTTATAGTTTGTTGTAGCACCAGAGCACTCTGACAGAGAAAACTAAGGGCCTTTGCAGACTGCCAGAAATAGTGCACATTAAATTGAGGCACTGCCCTGGCTCAGTGCTAGGGAGTCATGGGAATTGTATTTTTTTCTGGGACATTGAGCCTTCTCTGTCAGAGAGCTCTGGTGCCACAATAAATTACAGTTCCCATGATTCCATAGCACTGAGCCAGGGCAGTGCCTCAATTTAATGTGCACTATTTCTGGCAGTCTGCAAAGGCCCTAAATATCTCACAAAACTACAAATGGCAGAACTCCATAGCATTGACTCAGTGACAGCAGTGGCAAACTGCTTTATTTCTGCAGTGTGGGTATACTTTGCTACCTGCATTAAAAAAAATTCCCCTTGCTGCACGTTGCCATATTACCCAGTTAAACGGGGTTTATCAGAATTCTTGATGAAAAAGTGGTGAAAAGGTACTGGTGGTGGTGACAGTAATAGTAGTGATGTTTATTGTGGTCACAGACTAAGAAATATACTACAGAAGTTAAAAGGGAATGGACGGCAAAAAGATAATTGAACTACAGTGAGATTTTTTTTAAAGCTACTCTTTTGGAAATGAAGGAAGAAGAATTTTCAACACAGTAGGAAGTAATATTTACAAAAGAGTTTCCAGAAAAAAAAACTGTTAACAGAGGAGAAGATTTCCCAAATTCTACACCTATTTACCTGGGCCAACCTCATGCCCATTTCCACAGACAACTGCTCTAGATCTGACCTGCTTCTGTGACTTCATAAAGACCAACCCTGAGACATCACAAGCTTCTGCTTCCAAGGTCAGGTTTTGTCCCTCAACTTTCAGGGATGCTTCTGACATGGCAATTCTATGAACTTTATCACATAAGGCTAGCAAAGTGGAATTTCAACAGGATGAATGTGTCTTTGGTTGGTACTTATCACACGACATCATTCTGTCCTGCTGCTGCTTTGCATTCCATCTGTTCCTGGAGTGTTGTTTTTTTTCCGTTAATGGGTTAGAATCATAGAATCATAGAGTTGGAAGAGACTACAAGGGTCATCCAGTCCAACCCCCTGCCATGCAGGAACTCAAAATCAAAGCATCCCTGACAGATGGCCATCCAGCCTCTGTTTAAAGTCCTTCAAAGAAGGAGCCTCCACCACACTCCAAAGGAGTGTGTTCCACTGTCAAACAGCTCTCACTGTCAGGAAGTTCCTCCTAATACTGAGGTGGAATCTCTTTTCCTGCAGCTTGCATCCATTGTTCCGGGTCCTGTTCTCTGGGGCAGCAGAAAACAAGCTAGCGCCCTCCTCAGTATGACATCCCTTCAAATATTTAAACTGGACTATCATATCCCCTCTTAACCCTCTCTTCTCTAGGCTAAACATACCCAGATCCCTAAGTCGTTCCTCATAGGGCATGGTTTCCAGGTTGTTTTATCCATCAGTGCCTCTCAATCACACTGATTTTCCATGACGGATTTCCATGTGATAAGTGCCTCCCGCTGCAGTTCCACATCTCAGACAGTCATGTAGTGTGAGTGGTGTGATTCTGCTTTTTTCCCCCTCCCCCTTGCCATTGCTAAGTAGGCTGTTTTCCTTTCCTTTTCTATTTATTTTCTTTTTAATTTTTAAAAAATTCATCACTTTGCCATATTTGTGCAATTATGGTAATAATAAAAATTGAAAGGCATCTTGGGTGGAGCCATAGAGCAGGAAGGTGAGGTTATGGAGGCTGTTCAGAAGAGAGGGAGCGGGATCATAGATCACCAAATCAGTGCCGTAGCAATATGGTAGAGAAATGTGATAATGAATGTTCCCAAACAGGTATGTTTCAATTTCCTTAAACTAACATGATTGTGGTGAGATAGCAGGCTGGTGTGATAAAATCCTATCTCTAATGTGCTCTGGTTACATAGTATACTGGAGAACGTAGTCGTGAAGAAGACTGTTGATTTTAGATGCACATGGCCATTAAAACCTTAATTTGGGAGTTGCTTGGGATTTCATGTCCCCCCTTCTTTTCTTGTATTTGGGGTTTTCCTTACTTTTGTTTTTTGGTTTGACAAATCCCTGTTCTAAGAGAGTAATTTGCTGTTCCCTCACTTACAGCATATAGAAGACTTCAGGGTATTGAATTAATAGAGGACATTTTGATGGCTTGTCTGCTCTCTAGGTTTTGGATTTTGTTAGTAGTGTTTTTCTTTCAGTTTAGGTGTTCAGTTTTGTCTCTGTGTGTGTCTGTTTAAATATCTCTAGGTTTTGGATTTTGTTAGCTGCTGTAGTGGTTTTTCTTGTCAGTTTAGGTGTTCAGTTTTGTCTGTGTGTGTGTGTCTGTCTGTTTAAATATTTAAATATTTGGCTTACTAGGAGATCTGCTCTGCAGTGCTTCATTCAAGAGCAGAAAAATGGAAAAGAAATGAGTTTGATAGATAAATATGCAATAACACCTAACAGTACAGGAATAACTGTATGTGTGTGTATATCCATGTCTTTTCAGTAATGATGTGGCACCATTAATGGGCAGGGTGCGGGAGAGAGATGGTTACTTAAAAACAGTGGCACTCTCCACATACATTCCACCAAAACCTCAGAGGAAAACCTCAAACAGGAAAAGGGGAAAGAGTCCAAGAAATTGTTGCATTTTTGTCTTTCACTAGCAGTCTTCTTTAAACATATTTTAAAAAAGTTTTTAATCTTGCTCTCATTAATGATTTCAGTAGACCAGGATACCATTTAATGGGTGTTATTGAAGGAATATGTGAGCTTAAGGAAATAATTAAGACTTTAATGTGGTCACATTCCTTGGACCTAGGAGCGGCCTTTATGATTCAAGGAACTTTACTCTATTTTTTGTTTTTAAAGTTGGAAGATGGTTCATGTGCTTCTTTCAAGATTTGGGTTTAATCTAAAAATATCTGAGATGCATTGTTGCTCCCCTTGAATATCTTTGTGACTTTACCTGAGGGAATGCAGATGCAAACCAAAGATGCCTTAAACCAGGGGTGGAATGACTTACATGGTATTCATGTGTATATTTGTATATATAAATGTGCATGCTTGCATGTATGCATGCATACATTTGCACATATGTCAGACTCTGGTTCACATTTCTTTTTTAAAACTTTTTTAAAAAAAACTTAGAGTTCTTATTCGGGGTTGAAGAGGTAAGATAAAAATATTCAATATGAAATGATTCTGAGGATCACCGCCCAGAAAGTCACCTTATTTGGACTATAGCTCCTATATTCCTCCAGCTACAATGGACAATGGGCATGCTGGCTGATGGATTCTGGTTGTTACAGTCCCAAACAGTTATTTTTCCAAGCCCTATTGAACTGAGCCTACTGTAAGTATATTGCTGAATCAAGTACAAGATAATCTACTACAGTGTTACTTGCAAAAATGCCAGTTTTTCATGATCTTCTCCAAATTAACAAATGATCTGCTACAGTTTATGTTCTTCTTCTTCTTCTTCTTCTTCTTTGTATTCTTGCTTTAAGTATTGCATTTTTTTCTAAAAGGGGGAGGCCAAGAGAAAGTGAGCTGGTACTTCAAAGGAGAGAAAACCATCTATGCCAGCAAAGAAGATTGTCAGGATCAGAGCTCCTGCCATGCTTGCTAGCAATAGGTTTTGGTGTGCTTTGTAATATTTTGTATTACTGGATGTGCTATACTACAGATAATGCTGGGTGGAAAGATTGTTTTATCGTTCAGGGAGATGTTAATGATCACATGTGTGGGAAAGTGAGATTGTGGTGGGAGTCATTGAGGTCAGTCCCATGAGAACAGCTGGTACAGGAACGAAAGGGGGGTGGCTCTGGGAAATGGTATGTTTTGGTTTGTGGATGCATGGGGTGAAAGCCTGCTCAAAGTCTGGATTGCTATGTGCTTTTATCATACTGTGTAATAAAAATTGCTTCAATGCTGACATTGTTATGGTCTGAACAACTTTAGTCTTCTGAATAAAGCTTTATGTTTTTTTAACAGAGGCTTGGATTTCTGAAGTGAAGTTAGTCAGTACATGACAGACATAATGTTCAAATGTGCCACCTTTCTTCAATCCAATAGTCACTTAGTGTGTCAGAGTACAACCCCATCATTCTGAGCCAATATGGTTACATGTCTGGGGATAATGAGCTATGTAATCCAACAGATCCGGAGGATCTTGAAGCTTTCCTTCTATATCAGTTGTTTCACACTGCCTTTCTGTGACTTGCAGAATGCAATGAGCTATTCTTGTGGGATCAACACATGTGGACATATACCCATCTGTGGAAATGAATCACCAGTGGTGCTTTGGATGAAATGCAGTAACTGAATGATCACTGTGAGATAACTAAACTTCATATCAGGCTAATGTTCTCTGAATCAGGAAATGCATGCATGGAATGTCATTAGCAAGAGAAGATAATTATACATCAGAGTTTGGAAAACTTATTTTGTTGGATTACAACTTCCAAAAAGTTAAAGCTATTGACTATGCGGGATTCTGGAAACAGTCATCCAAAAGAGTAATTTTTTCAAGCTTTGCTGTTCACCTTTTGAGAGGTTCACTGGACTCCATTTATGCCAGTGGTTTCCAGACTTGTGTTCTGATACACTGAGGTTCAGCTTCAGCTTCCAGAATTCCTGACCATTGGTCATGTTGGCTAGGGCTTCTGGGAGCTGAAGCCCAACATCATCTGGGGACCCAAGTTTGGAATCATTGATTTAGGAAATACAGGTCCATATATCTGTCATTTAGTAGCAAGTGTGGTTGGTGAAGATTTTGTCATGTCCTCCTCCTTCCTGATAGACAGCAATTCCACAGCCTGTGCAGTATGAACAGGAGTTCAAGAAATGCAGAAGGTTGGAGACTGCAGGAAAATAAACATATCTTGCTGCTCCTAGTGTTAACAGGATCCCAGATATAGATAGATAAGTTACCCCAGTAAAAAGAAAGGAGTCCAGCAGGACCAAGAAGCTAAAGTATAGGAGAATATATAAAATTAGAAAGAATTATTTCAAGGAAGACAGATTTCCAGTCTTTAATTTATGCCTAGGTCCTCTCCTTCAAGTTCTCTCCTGGAAACTTCTGTATCTTTAGTGTATTTATTACATTTATAGTCCATTCATGCCCCACCTCAAAGTGCTCAAAGTGGTATACATGGACCTTCCTGCATTTTATCTTTACATCTGTGAGGTAGGTAATTTTGTGTGTGTGTGTGTGTGTGTGTGTGTGTTCAAATGCCTATCAACTTATGATGACCCCATGAATTTCATAGGGTTTTCTTAGGCAAGGAAATCTCAGAGATGGTTTTGCCAGGTCCTTCTTCTAAAATATAGTTTACAGCATCTGGTATCAATAGATTGTTTCCCATCCAAGTACTTACCAGGGCTGACTCTGCTTAGCATCCAAGATGAGATGGGACCTGGTGTCTTTAGGAATAACTTCAGGCTGCAATATAGTGCCTAGTAAGGTAAGGTAGACTTGATAAGGTAGAAGGCAGTAGGAAAAGAGGAAGACCACATTCCAGATGAATATACTCAATCAAGGAACCCATGGCCATGAATCTGCAAGACCTGAGTAGGGCAGTTGAAAATAGGGTGTCTTGAAGATCTCTCATTCATGGGGTCACCATAAGTCAAAGTTGACAGTAGTTAGCAACAAATAGTGACTGGCCCAAAGTAACTGAAGAGGGTCCTGGCTATGTGATGATTTGAATCTGGTTCTGTACAGTTCTAACCCAGCACTCTGAATAATACCATAGACTGTTTTTGTGAAGTTCAATACAACCTGATATAAAGATGCATACCTGTGTCTTCTGAATGAATATGCCAGTTGAAATTAATTCTCTGCAAGCTTCTGCACTTTACAAAAGTTCCAATATAGTTTTAGGTTTCAAAATGTACCAAAAGGCATATTTTGAGAGAAAACACATTTTGAAATTGGTGTTTTGAGGGAAAAAAAATACCTTTTTAAATTCATAATGGAAAGCACATTTTTGCAGATTTTTTCCCTTCAAAATGCAGATTATTGGAGAAACAGGATGAGTGACTCTTGATACATTTTCTTTTCTTACTATAGAAAAACTGTAGAGGAGGAAGAGAATGAATATCTGCACTGTGAGTTCCAAGTGGTATGCTAGAAGCTGTCCATCTACAGATACTAATAGATGAAAACTGACTTTTTAGTTGAGGTTTTGGCTATTCGTTGTACTGCTGATAGTATAGATTTTGGAGGCACTTCTGATTATGTGTACCTAGCTCCACTGATTTGCTTTGTGGGGTAGCAGTGGGGAAAAAAAGGAGTTCATTATTTAAAGAAGAAAATCAAATGGGATGAGGAGTCATAGGAGTTTATCACACAGGGGAAATCCCATGTGGAAACGGGGCTTTAAATTGGAAAAAAATTGCAAAAGCGGTTCGATTTTCAGATGATGTCGCTGTTAAAATGGAGTTAAAATTGGGTTAATCTGAACGGAAACTCATCAAAAACTGCTCGGGATTTTCCAAAAGTAAAAAGAAGCAGTTTCTGACTACTTTCAGTTCGGGTTAACCCCATTTTAACTCCATTTTAACAGCGACGTCATCTGAAAATCTAACTGCTTTTGCGGTTTTCCCCCCAATTTAATACCCCATTTCCACATGGGATTTCCCTCGTGTGATAAACTCCATACAGAGATATTCATTGTGCTCTGTGCTCTCGTTATGAACATACTTTATAACAGTGTGGATGCTAAGTACTTCTACTTGATATTTTGATTATGCTTCACTATTAGTTAAGTGTTTCATTAAAACTATGCATTACTAACACAGCCAATATTTATTTTATTTAACTTATTGGCACATATTTCAAGCAGTAAAAGATAAAATACAGCCTGATCTGCTTGATGGAGGAAAAGTTTATTGCTTATAGTGTCAAGAAAACTCAAGGTCATGAAACCATTCCCATTGATACAATGACTGCAGATTTTTGAGACTGGGCTAATTAATGAAGGCTATACTGTGCTGACTGGAGAGATTCATTCCCGGCCTCAGACGTTCTGCTCTTGTCTTGTCCATTGACTGAAGTATGTCCCATAATTCTGTTTGTTTATAGGCATTTAGCATAGTGGTTTGAGCGCTGGATATGGAGACTAAGGTTTGATTCCCAGCTTGACCATGAAACCCACTGTGTGATTTTAGGCAAGTCACATGCTCTCAGCCTCAGGGGAAGACAATGACAAACCTCCCCTGAACAAATCTTGCCCAGAAAACCCCATGATAGCTTAATTTCAGGGTCACTATAAATCAGAAACTATTCGAAGGCACACAACAACTACAATATACGGTACCTTGGAAAGGATGAGTCAGTTCCAGTGACATCAACATTCAGCTTCAAAAGCAGCAAGTTACAAGTTGCAACACAGTCATTTGTAGCAAGTCACTTATGGAGGTAATGAGGATATAATGAAGTTACCTTTCCTGAGAAATGTATTATGAATGAATGGAGGTTTCCTCTTTTGGCAACAAGTCAAATTTTCTAGTCTTTTTAGTTATGATTTAAGAACATTTTAAGAAGTTTTAGGGTGGATTTTGTAGTTTAAGGCTTTATTTTCAAACCAAGGTATCAAAAAAATAACAAACATAAGACATAACATAGAATAACAAGCTGTGTTCTGTGTGTGTGTGTGTGTGTGTGTGTGTGTGTGAAAGAGAGAGAGAGAGAGAGAGAGAGAGATCACTTGAACAGCAATGAATTAATTGACAAGGGAACGTTGTAATGAGTTACCCCAAAAATTTGCTTTAAAAACAATCAATCCACGTTCTGATAAAACAGATGATAAGGTAGGAAAGCTTCTCTCATTGACCTGAGGCAGGGATGGCTCCATATTTTAGAGGGCCCATGAAATTTTATTCTCTATTGGGCCCTGTTATGCCAGTAAGTGCCAGCATACTTTCTGAAGATGCCAGACTGATGGCAGGCTAGTGGCAGAAACAGCAACGGGAAGTAACAGTGGTTCATGGCAGGCAGCTGTATCTGAGACGTCCTTTATATTTTTCATAATCCTCCCAAGGTGGGGGATTGTGGAAAATTTACATAGAAGTTAGGAGAGAACCACATAGTACTGGAAAAGGAGGCAAGGCAGCCCAGTGGTGCCCCCTGCTGAGCTTCTGGAGCTCTGGCAGGTGCATGTGTGTCCTGCATGCTAATATCAGGCCTGGTTCCAGGAAAAGGCAGTTAATCAAAGCCAAACATTTCTTTGCCAAGGAAACAGCAATAAAATATGTCACAGCTTTAGCATCTTTTAATAACATTCTTTCTCTTTTCTTACACAGTTTCATATTGCCCTGCCTCACAATTAACTTTGAGCTGGATTCATCAGAGTACTACCATAAAATGGGTTTTTGAACCATAATAGAGAAATATTATAGGAAGAGATTCCTTCCTTCACCTTTACTCCTTTTTTGTAGTGTGACCATCAAGAGAGGGTCTTTTTTGTAGGGTCATCTAAACTCTGGAATGCCCTTCTCCCCTGAAATTATATACATGCCAACCCTGCTGTAGTTTATGTACATGTTGGAACTCTCAAAATTTGCTTCAGACGTTGATAGCTTGTGACACTTATTTTTATGATTTCCTCTGTATGGCTGGCTGACTGTGTTATTCAAAGACATAGCCGTGATCATTATGCAAAGGGATCTCATAGCACTTTTCAGACTGAGGACCTTATTGCTCCACTCTAATAACCTGGCTTACCTCTTCTGAATTGAAGTCTAATTTAGGAGGCAGCTGGGTCCTATCTCAAGGATTTTCCCATCGACCTGCTGAGCGAGTCCAGCCCAGCTGCAGCCCGGGTCCCAGGCATGCTTCGGCAGCCTTATTTCGAAACTGGGAGCTTTCTGACTTCAAAAAATGGCCACCGAAGCATGCTGGGGACCCAGGCTGTAGCTGGGCTGGACTCACCTGTCAGCTTTGCAATAGAATCTGGCTGCCTCCTGATTTAGACTTCAATTCAGAAGAGGTATGCTGGGTTATTTGAGTGGAGTGATAAGGTCCTGAGAAAAAGAAGTTGGAAGCATAAGCTTTTGTAAACTTAAATCCACTTATCTCACTTGACTAGTTTATCACATCTCCTTTCTGGTTTGCAGTCAGTATCACACTATATTCCACTAACTCCTTCCACCATTCATATGGTTATCTACTCACCTTGGCTTTAGGTAACATTTTTCTTCTTGCCTTTGTCCCCCAATGACCATTGTTTAAACTGAACTTGTCAACTCATCACAATACCCACAACTTTTGCATTTCTATTGCTATTCACACATGCAACCTGCTCATTCATAGGTATAAAGATCTGTCCCCTAGGCACTTCATTTCATGCATCTGATGAAGTAGACTTAAGTCAAGGAAAGCTTACTACCAACTTCTTTCTCTTGATTAGGGCTAGCCTACACTAGGGGCAAAAGTCTGAATGGATCCCTGCTCCCTCCTGCCCTTCCAACTAACTTTTTCTCTGCATGGGCATCAGATAGATTTTCTACACTATCCAACTGTCCTTGCAGACTTTCAAACCATTTTAATATCCCAGCTAGTTCCCAGCCCAAATAAGGTTTTTCACTACTTGGCAGACAAGCCCTTGGTCTCAAAGGTGTTACAGGATACTTTTACATTTGTTGTTGCATGCCATCAAGTTCTTTCTGACTTATGGTGACCCTATCACAGGGTTGTCTTGGTAAGTTTCTTCAGAGGGGGTTTGCCATTGCCATCCTTTGAGGCTGAGAGTGTGACTTGTCCAAGATCACTCAGTGGGTTTACATGGCCAACCTGGGATTCCAACCTGGTTTTCAGAGTCATTGTCCAATGTTCAAACTACTATGCCATGCTGGCTCACCCTCTTGATTGTGTTATATAACTGTGTTGCTTTTAGCTCTAATAATTTTAGCTCCCTCCACCATCATCAAGGGAGAGAAGGCAGACCATCTCCATCAGGCCTAGCCTGAACAAGAAAAAGGGTCCTCCCTCCATTCACCATCATCGAGGGAGAGAAGGCAGGCCAGATCCATTGGGCCTAGCCTAGAAAGAAGAAGGGCCCTCTCTCCCTCTTTTAAGGGGGGGGGGGTTTAATTGTTATCATTGTTATTGCTGTTTAATATGTTTTTAAACTGTATCTCATAATATGCTTTGTATCTTATATTATGTAAGCAGCCTTGATTGCCTTGGCAAAAGGCGGGGCATAAGAATAAATTACATTAATTATATAATAAATAAATTACAACAATAATAATAATATAAATGTATATTCAGTGATAAAAAAAGTTGCTGGTATCACAGTTAATGTAGGCTTAGGTAGACTCGGAGTTCACAGAGCCAAGAAATTGGAAGCTAAGGCTGATCTCATGGCAGACATGCCTCATCATTAGGAATGGTGGTGTATAATGTCAAAAACTGAGCTTGCTTACAACTTATACTTCAGGCACTCATACTTTGCCTTGGTCTTTCAGGCTCCAATCTGGAGGAGTGGAATGGAGTACTAGGAACCAGCAAAGATGTCCTATCTTGTCCTGATCTTGTATGTTGCCTTATGAATTGTCTAAGAACGTTATAATAATAATAATAATAATAATTTTTATTTATAGCCCGCCTCTCTGCCAAGCAATTGGGGCGGGTTACACAAGTTAAAATAGACAATGTAAAACAATCCCAACCCTAATCCCTCCTCCCACCCCCTTAAAACAGTATTAAACAAGAAAATGTTAAAACAATGGGCTACTACATGAAACAAAGCAATAAATAAATAACCTGCCCAAGCATCACAAGGAGGCCCGTAGAATAACAGACAGGAAACGACTCCCCAGGGCAGATGTATCCGGGGGATAATTAGTCTGGGAAGGCCTGCCGGAAAAGATCCGTCTTCACTGCCTTCTTAAAGGCAGTGAGCGTAGAAATAAGGCGGATCTCGTCCGGCAGGCCATTCCATAGCCTGGGGGCAGTCGCGGAAAAGGCCCTCTGGGAGGTCTGAGACAGCCTAGTTTTTATTGGCTGTAACAGATTCCTCCCTGAGGACCGAAGGGCACGGAGGAGTCATATGGGGAGAGGCGGTCCCTAAGATAAGATGGACCCAAGCCATGTAGGGCTTTAAAGGTTAAAGCCAACACCTTATACTGTGCCTGGAAACTAATTGGCAGCCAGTGGAGGGATTTAAGCACTGGTGTTATGTGCTCCCTCCTTGATGACCCAGTAATTAATCTGGCTGCCATGTTTTGTACTAATTGAAGTTTCCGGGTTAGGCATAAGGGTAGCCCCATGTAGAGCGCTTTGCAGTAATCCAGACGTGAGGTTACCAGCGCATGCACCACAGTTTCCAAGTCCCTCATATCCAGATAAGGGCGCAGTTGGCGTATCAGCCGAAGCTGATAACAAGCACTCCTGACCACCGCATTCACCTGACTAGTCATGTGAAGCGATGAGTCTAGGAGCACCCCCAAACTGCGAGCACAGTCCTTAGAGGAGAGTGTGACTCCGTCCAGGACTGGAGGCTGTATTCCCAGATCTGGTTTCGGGCCTGTGACTGTGAGTACCTCCGTTTTGTCTGGATTTAACTTCAATTTGTTTTTCCTCATCCAATCCATTACCGCTCTTAGACAGTCATTAAGAGGTGAGACGCCATCTGAGGTCTGAGTCGATGATCTGGTCATGGAGAGATATATCTGGGTGTCATCAGCGTACTGAAGACACCGTGCTCCATGCCTCCGAATGAACTCCCCCAGCGGTTTCATGTATGTATTAAACAGCATCGGGGACAGAATGGCACCCTGAGGGATGCCACAATTAAGCTCTATCTTAGATGAGCAACTGTCCCCGAGCCTCACCCTCTGGGATCTGCCCGAGAGAAAGGAACGGAACCACTGGAAAGCAGTGCCTCCAATTCCCAACTCTCTGAGGCGATCCAAAAGGATGGCATGATCTATGGTATCAAAGGCTGCAGAGAGATCCAAGAGCACTAACAGGGTCACACTACCCCTGTCAATACTCAGGCGGAGGTCATCGGTCAGAGCAACCATAGCAGTCTCAACCCCAAATCCTGTCCTAAAGCCGGTTTGAAATGGATCGAGATAATCGGTTTCATCCAAGACTGTCTGAAATTGGGAGGCAACTGCCCTCTCGATAACCTTGCTCAAAAAAGGTAGCAAGGAGACCGGTCGGTAATTATTTCTATCCAAGGGGTCTAGGGAGGGTTTCTTCAGGAGTGGCCTAACTGCCGCCTCCTTAAGACAAGATGGTACACAAACCTCCCTAAGGGATGCGTTAATCGTGTCCCGAAGGAACACTTTCAAGGCATCCCCCCCTTGAATGACCAGCCAAGATGGGCACGGATCGAGAGGGCAAGTCGTCTTCCTCATCCTTCCGAGCAGCTTGTCCACGTCATCGGTACTCACAAATTGAAATTCATCCAGTAAAATAACATCAACGGAGTTGCTGGACACCTTGTCTACGGATTCTGCTTGAACATTGGCGTCCAAGTTGGCTCTTATCCGAGAGATTTTATCTGCAAAGTGGATATTAAATGCCTCACAGCAGGCTGTTGTTGGGATAAGTAGGGGGCCTGGTGCAGGAGGAACCTTTGCCAACTCCCCCACCACCCTAAACAGCTCTGCCGGGCAAGACTCTGCAGATGCAATACGTGCAGTGCAGAAAGATCTCTGCGCTGCACGTATAGCCTCCCTATAGGAGTCAAGATGACTCCTAAGGCGAGTTCTGTCGGATAAGAGGTGAGTTTTCTGCCACTCGCTCTCCAGTCGTTGTCCAGCCCGCTTCATCCGTCTGAGATCTTCTGAGTACCAAGGTTTGCGGTTTAGAGTGGGTCAGAAAGGACGCTTGGGAGCAATTGTGTCGATAGCCCTGGTGAGGTTGGTGTTCCAAGTATTCACCAAGGCTTTGACAGAATCACCGTCGTTGCCAGCCATTAAACCCTCTAAGGCTTTCTGGAACCTGATAGGTTCCATTAGTCTTTGAGGGCGGACCAATCTAATAGGTCCACCACCCCTGGGGGGATAGGATATAGCCTAGAGTTCCACCCTGATCAGGAAATGATCCGTCCATGACAAGGGGGAGATTCCCTTAACCTCCACCCACGGATGTTCCTGCTCCGTACTAAAGACCGCATCGAGGGTATGACCCACACAATGTGTGGGCCTGTTGACCAATTGGGATAGGCCCATGATTGTCATGGTATCCATGAACTCCTGAGCTGCGCCAGACAGATCTTGTAATCTGGTTTCGAGTGGGATGTTGAAGTCGCCCAGATCCAAAAGTCTGGGCGACTCCAACAGCAACTCAGAAACCAGGGCCGTCAGCTCGGATAGGGAGTCTGTTAAGCAACGGGGTGGCCGGTATACCAACAGAATCCCCAAACTATCCCTGGTCTTCAGGCTTAGGTACATACACTCGATGTGTGTCATTTTCTGGATAGGTTTCCTGATCAAGGTCAAGGTGTTCTTATGGACCAAGGCTATACCTCCCCCCCACCCACTTTCCCTCACCTGCTCACTGACTGAGTACCCAGCTGGGAGGGCCTGCACCCACGAAGCAGAGCTGGCGTCCCCCAGCCAGGTCTCAGTGAAGCACACCAGGTCGGCTGCCTCATCCACTCACAGGTCATGGATGATGTGAGTTTTATTTTTGACCGACCTGGCATTGCAAAGGAGCAGGTTAAGGGTCTGTGGAATGGCTGGCTCATTCTCCAAGTTATCCCGGGAAACGGAGCAAACTGAAGGAGGGATAGATACCAAACATCGATCCCTCCTTCTTTTGTAACATCTGTTTACTCCGTTGCCGCCATACCTTCCCATCCCCCATATAACCGGAATATCCGCCCCCAGGCAACAACCATCCCCGGTTTGTTGAAGGGGAGAGGAATCGTCTGAAAGGCCATCATCATTCGCATAAGCCTGTGGCTGCATATTAACTATAGGCTAACGGCGAACCTTAAGCCCAGGTCTCTCTCACGGCCTCTACAAAGCTGGAAGAATCGCCACCACCGTGTGTACCGATGGGGGATAGTCCTAGATGGAGATTTCAACCCCACCAGTATGCTCATCGATACATGGAATGCGGCTCCTCCAGGCCGCCCAGATGGTGAGGGGGAGTTGGAGGTTGCTGAAGGCCGCCCCAGTGACAGGGCGAGAGCAGAGCCCAGCATCCTTCTTGGCCTCCGTGAAGCCGGGAGAGTCACCGCCGCCGCTTGAGCTGGAGGGAGGTGTTCCTCGGCGGGGGCTTTAAGCCCGCCGGCGTCGCCACATGGTCCCGCAGTCCGCAGCTCCTCCAGGCCACCCAGATGGTGAGGGGGAGTTGGAGGTTGCCCAGGTGGTTAAGGGCTGAAGGCCGCCCCAGTGACAGGGCGAGAGCAGAGCCCAGCGTCCTTCTTGGCCTCCGTGATCACACGGGGAGTCGCGGGGAGAAAGTGGAAATAAACGGGCACGAGTGGAAGTCTTTAATTTACGGGATTTGTCCTGTTCCGCCTCGTCTGATAACTAAATTCAAATTTAAAAGGGGGTTAATTCGAATGAAAACCTGATCTTTTCATTTTCAGGATTTTTGAGGATTTGAAAAAATCAGGTTTTCGTTCGAATTAACCCCCTTTTAAATTCGAATTTAGTTATCAGACGAGGCGGAACAGGACAAATCCCGTAAATTAAAGTCTTCCGCTCATCCCGTTTATTTCCACTTTCTCCCCGCAACTCCCCGTGTGATAACGTCCTAAGACTTGAGGTATTGCTAGATGAATTCTCCTGTGATCTGGCTAACCAATGCTTGCTTATTGCTTACACAGAAAGAAGGCTGGGGTATGAAAGATGTAGCCCTCAAAAAGTAACTTTTCTGTGCTCTCGGAATGAGTGACCTGCCTCTTGCTCAGCATCTGAATGAGAAAAACAGGCTTTTTGGCTTGCTAGTCACTCCAGTTTAATTCAAAACTTGTAAATCAAGAATAGCAATCCAAGTTAAGAAATCATCATTCTATATTTTGTAATGCTTGGAAGCTAAGAAAATATTGTTCACAAATGCTAAAATAAAATTTAAAAATGGATAGAATTACAAAACTTTGAATTAGAGTTTACCAGAAGAATAATTCACAATATTTACTTTGGTTTCTATGGTAGCCATCTTAAAATACCGTTTCACATAATAAAATCAGAAACATGTGCTTATTATTCTATCATGCATTTAATTCTGACTCAGCTGTGATATTCAGTGGGTGGCCTTGGGTCAGTTACCATCTATGAGGCCTTTTGGAACAGGAACCAGGATGAAGTATGGCTCTTTTGATGTCTTTCACATCTACCACTGTTCCCTCTACTTGTATGCCTTTTGATAGAACTAGACTGGGTGCTGATCAGAACTTGAAAACATTACTTTTTTTGAACCCCAGTTCCTCATATCCCTCAGTCAGCAAAAACACTGTCTAGGAGCTGTAATCCAAAAAAGTAACATTTCACCCTTGTCCTGGCTCTGAACCAGACTGAACAGATATATACACTGAATGCTCATATATAGGTTAGGAAACTCAACAACTGCTGCTGCAACACAATCCAGATGGTGGGCATGCTATGTAGACGGGTAGAGGACAGGGTGAATTTTACCTTGAGACAGAATTGAATGGCTGTCTCAAACAGTAGATATTGAGGGGCAGGGAGCAAATAAAGTTTGTGTGGTCTCAGGTTCAATGGAAAACACTGTCCTACATTCAGTGTTCAAATAAAATTCAGCTGCTAGTCTGGGTGACTTATGTATGTAGATCAGGGGGTGGTGTGGGTGGTGTAGGGTTGCAGCACAATATCTTGGACTGGCCCTGTTGTGAACTTTTTCTCCCTTCCTTTGTGCATCAGACTCTTTGTGGTCTTTGCTAGCTAAGATACTCAGAAACAAACAAAAACCCTTTAGGTTTTTGTGGGGTTTGGGGGCAGTGAGCCCATGTTCTAGAACAGGGGTAGGCAACCTTTCCCCTTTAAGGGCCGAGGGACTTCAGCTCCCAGGAGCCTCAGCCATGTTGGTCAATAGTTCCATGTTGGCCAATAGCTCCTGGGATTCTGGGAGCTGAAGTCCCTCGGCCCTTAAAGGGGAAAGGTTGCCTACCCCTGTTCTAGAAGAATGTATTCCTGACATTTCTTGATCTTGATTTCTCAGAAATCTTCTTGGAATGAAACTAAATATTGACATAGCATCATTCCCCAGGGACATAAAATTAGTAACAGCCAGACACTGGGGACTGGTTCCTTGTTCTCATTCCTGGCAAATTTGCAGAGGCACCAAAAGGAAATTATTCCAGGGGAACAGCTTTTCCTCCCTTCCTTCTCTTTGCACAGGGCTGTCCTAAGACCTTTTGTCCCTGAGGCAAAGAGCAAGATGGCACCCATGTTCCATTCCATGCCCCCAAAACTTGGATTAGCAGTTGAATTCTTTTTCAATAATAGCGAAAAGGTCTATCACCCTCAGCCATCTGTGAAACTTCAGACTAGTTTAGGGAGTATAGCAGGGGTAGGCAACCTTTCCCCTTTAAGGGCCGAGGGACTTCAGCTCCCAGAATCCCAGGAGCTATTGGCCAACATGGGACTATTGGCCAACATGGCTGAGGCTTCTGGGAGCTGAAGTCCCTCGGCCCTTAAAGGGGAAAGGTTGCCTACCCCTGGAGTATAGTGTAGCAGTAATCCCCAAACTCTGGATCTACAGATGCTTAGGACTTCAGCTCCCAGAAGCCTTAGCTATTTTGACCAATGGTTGGGATTTTGGAAGCTGAAGTCTAAAACATCTGGAAGGGCAGAGTGTGGGATTCACTGGTATAGGCCATGTGGTACCCACAGCTCTGTCTTCCATCATCTTGTTATTATCTTCCAAAACCTACCGTACTGCCTGAGATTACCACTTTACTCTTCCCATCCCTCCCATGAGTATTCTCAAAATTTGAGTCCACCATTCTCTGCTGATAAGTTTTGAAACCAGTTCTAAGAATTCCTCCTTTCAATGGCATTTCAGCATTCTTTGTAGTAGATGAAAGCATTAGTACATGGTGTAGTGGTTTCAGCACTGGACCAGGACTCTGGAGACCAGGGTTCAAATCCCTTCTTAGTCATGGAAACCCACTGGGTGACCTTAGGCAAGTCACACTCTCTCAGCCTCAGAAGAAGGTAATACAAACCTTCCCTGGAGAAGTCTTGCCAAGAAAACTCCATGATAGGTTCACCTTAAGTTTGCCATAAATTGGAAATGACTTGAAAGCAAACAACAACAACAACAACAACAACAACAAACTTCTGCATTGGCCCCACAGAGTAAGAGCAAGGGCTTTCTCCAAAATGAATGAAGCCATACTATGTCATTCAGTCAGATGGAACATCCAACATGAATTACAGCACTCCATCACTGTGAGGCATTTAAGCTTCTCTGGTTTGGTGACTCAATTGGATCTCCTTTTAAGTAGCTGTAGTGAGTGACAAAAGCTGCTAAAGCTTGATAGCTCTCCAGCAGGATCTGCAAAAACTATAATAGATTAATACTGCCCCAGTCAGATCAGAAGTAAACTGACTACCCCATGACATCTGGCTCCAATTGATCCTTGTCTCACAGGTGGTCTTGTCAGCAAATCATCTGAGTAAATAAAAAGCACACTTGCCATTACAGGTGGTCCTAAACGTTTATGCTTCTGCCACCTTGGCAAGGCTTCTGTTGGGGTTAAAGACAACCTTTTCAGTGCCAGGGTTATGAGCTTGCCAATGTTGGAATCAGTTTAAAGATTATCAAGTATGATGAGAGATGTATGGACAAAATTATACTTTGGTCAGTTCTCCTTGAGAACACTGATATGTATAAAGCAGAGAGGAAAACAGTCCTGGAAGTTTCTTGGTCATGGAACAGTAGAGTGTTGCTGTTAAAAGGATGTAGCAATGTAACAAGAGGGCTTGGAAATGTAACTTGTTCTAATACAAATTTCAGAAAGCTCCAACCAGCATTGCCTCGCTGGGAGATTCTCAGAGCTGGGAGATTCTTGGTGTCTTTCATGAAATATTTTAGAGGGGGGGGGGGAAGGGGGGGAGCAGATATTACAGAACTAAATGAGATGCTCCAGAAAAAAGATGAGCCATCTTAAAATTTTGTTTAATATCACAGATTTCTTTGGGACTTCTGGACTTGCCTTTTTCAAAAATGCACAATAATAGACATTGGAAGCTATATCTATTTCATTTTATTAGTAAAATCTAGACAAACAACTTAAAACCTACATATAACATACAACTATACATTTATCTATCACCCTAGCTTGAAACATATATGTATGTACATACATATAACATACATGTAACATCTACATATATCCATAAACATTTCTAAAATGACTAGAATATTCAAAAAATATATCTATATTTCTTATTCTGAGGCAGAGAGGCTACATTAGTTGATGTAAATCCCTTCATATCCTTCCTTATACCATCCTGTTCCTCCTCCTCCTCCTCCTCTTCTTCTTCCTCTTCTTCTTCTTCTTCTTCTTCTTTGTCTTCATCATCTTCATCTCCTTCCTTTGATCCTCTTTCCTTCATCTAATTTCATTATCCTCCTTCTCAATCTAGTACCTTCTTTCTCATCTTTTTTCCTTCTTTATCCTTCCTATCCTATATTCTCTTACCTTCTAACTACTTGTTCTTACTTTCTAACTACTTACTGCACCTTCCTTTCATATCATTCCTTCTCTTCCCTTTTAATCATCCTCGGGATATATACAATTATCCTCACTTATTAAATTAACTTTTACACTACTACAAATTTTACTATAAATAACCTTCAGAATAAGAGAAATTTTCATTTTGTATTCTTCATTTTCTTTATCTAGAGTTCTGGTTCTCTTCATACCAATATCATCTCATTTTATACAATCATTTCCATGCACTGTGAACTAATTCAATTATACTAGGTAATTATTTCTACACATTCCTCACATTTTCATATTCTCTTATTAAATGTAACTTTAAACCCTAATGTTTTATTATATATCTATATCCTAAATACAAACAAAGTACAAAATGCCAACTATTGTCATCAATTAATCTTTAAATCCTTGTGTTGCCATTGAGCCCCATTTATCTGATAAGTATGAAATCACACAATTCCCTTCTTTTATAAAGTTCTCTAAATTGCCATCAGTCATTAATCTTGTCAGCCTATCCATTTCGGAGATGCTGTATATTTTTAGCATCCATTCTTCTATTGTTGGGAACTTATCTGGTCTCCATAGTTGAGTGAAGATCATTCTTGCTGCTGTAATTAAATGAAATAATATCCTTTCATATTTTTATCTGCTTCAGAATCAACAATATTTAGTAAAAACAATTCTGGTTTGAATTCTATATTAATTTGGAAAATCTCTTTTAATGCTTTATGTACTCTTAACCAGTATTTTTAAACTTTTTTTACAGCTCCACCAAATGTGAAAAAAGGTTCCCTTTTCTTTTGCACATTTCCAACAAGTCCATGCCATATATCTTAGAAAGTCTATCTGGTGTGAGATACCACCTGTAGAACATTTTGTAATAATTTTCTCTAATATTTTGACTTTTTGTGTATTTCAGCTTTTTAGACCATGTAGTTTCCCATTGTTCTAAATTTATTTGATGACCTATATTTTGCACCCAGCTAATCATATTGTTTTTATTATTTCTTTTTCATTTCAATTTGTAACAGATATTTATATAGTTTTGACATCCTCCCTTTATTTTCTAATTCTAATATCTTCTCTAGTTCAGTTTTTTAAAATTCTATTCCTTTTTCTTTATAATCTTGTTTAAATCTTTCCATTAATTGTCTTAATAGATACCAATGTTATCTCTATTCCTTCTTTTAGAAGTTCATCTTGTGTTTTGAACCTGTATCGCTCACCTTGTCGGACTATTAAGTCCTTATATCTTAGCCATTTTTAAAATTCTTCCCATTTCTCTTCTTTAAAAGGCTTCGTGTGGTGATGTTTCCAGTGATATTTTATTTCCTAATTTCCCTCTATATTTTTTCCATACTTTTAATAACGGTTTTCTCATCGAATGGTTATTAAATTCCTTATTGGCCTTTATCTTATCATAGTATAAATATCCATGCCAACCAAATAAGTTACCTGAGCTTTCTAATTGTAATACTTTTTTGTCTTCCAGATTTATCCACTCTTTTATTGACATCAAACAACTTGCTTTATAATATATTTTAAGGTTAGGTAGAGATAGACCCCCTCTCTCTGGCACAACTTGTAGGGTTTTAAACCTTACCCTTGGTTTCTTTCCTGACCATATCAATTGCAATATGTCTTTATTCAGGTTATCAAAGGGTTTTCATATATATCACAGGAATATTGGAAAACAAGAAAATCATCTTAGGAAGTACACTCATCTTAATTGTTGCTATTTTACCCAATAGCGATAGATTTCTTTTGATGCCAGCCCATGCCTTTTTATAGTTATTTTTATACAAATCAGCATTTCTTTTAGTTATCTCAATTCTTAAGTGTTTTACGTTTTTACTTACACTATATCCCGCCATTTTTGACAGCTCAATCTCCTCTTTTTCTGGCATATTTTTAGTTATCATTTTTGTTTTTTCTTTATTAATTTTTAGTCCAGAGATTTCCTCACCAGCATGGCCAACCAGAAGTCCTGAAGCTATATCTACTTCATCATAATTAATAAGAATATCAGAAAGACTGTCCTTAGAAAAAGTATTTGACAGGTAAGGAATAAGAAAGATTGTCTGATTTTTACTCCCTACATTCACATTTCTTGAGGGAAATTTTCTTTTCAAAATTCTGATTCCAATGATGAAGCCTGCTGCTTTAAATATTTCCTTAGATGACTGAAGCAAATATGAGATAAATATCTTAATACTACTACAAACTTTGTTCATGCACAAAATTACTTTAAAATATTGTGTGTAAAATTACCTTCAAGTTATGTGCTTAAGGTGTATATGAAACATAAATGAACTTCATGTTTAGATGAGTGTCTCATTTTCAGAATTATGTACATGCAAATATTCAAAAATCCCCCAAAACCTGAAATCCCAAACATTTCTGGTCCCAAGCATTTCAGATTAAGGGAGACTCAACTTGTACTACTATTAATAATATAAACCTCTAATTTGCCCATTTCTTATTTGTGTGGCTACAATCTTGCACTTCTTTATAGATGGGCTTTGTTGGAAATGGGATTTTACAACTGATGGCAGGAGCATACCAGCAAGGCTCCATGAAGCCACATGAAGGGTTACCGTATTTCAGGTTATGATACTATAGGAGCACTGAAGGCAGGAAAAGACAGTAGCATGAGACCAGAACCCAAGTCAACTGCCTGTAGAGCAAGTCTGCAGAATGCTCCAAGAAGGGATCAGTCTCAGAAGAGAGGATTGCATCTTATCAAAATAAATTATTATTATTATTATTATTATTATTATTATTATTATTATTATTTTGGAAAGTCTTTCATGAAAGACATGTTCAACCACATTGGCTCCTGGTGCTCCCCGCCCATAGATTCAGGTATGTTCTTGTTTCAGTTCTGCAATTTGAGTCTGGGATTACAACTGTGATGTGGGATAGAAATGCTAGATCTATGTATGTGTGCTCTAGAGAGTGCACACTGTTTTGGAGATCAACTCAGGAGCCCAGGGTTCAGTAAACCTGTACCATTCCACCCTGTACCATTAAAATAGGTCATAATTCAAAGAAAGACTTACCACCCATCAGGTCTGGCAGAGCATGCCACCTCGTTGCTAAGTTTCCATTACATTGTTGTGAGCATGGGGGGATGTGAATTACAGACTTCCATTATGGAAATATCATTTGAGATGTGTTGGCATTTCTGTACTCATTCTACATTTCTGTATCATCAATGAAAACTTTCCATATCCTTTGAAAAGCTGTGCGGTTTTCTTATGTTGTAATCATTTCTGTACAGTTATAGTGCAGATCCATATGAGCAGCTGGAGGAGCCATTTAAGTAAAGGAAATAAACTAACGGAGGGAATTGCATTTTAATTCTTCTTTTCCCAACACACACAACAGCGGAGGTAAGCAGTACATCTGATGCTACTTTAAGACTTTATTTCAGTGCCTCATAATAATAAAATTTATTTTAGTCATTGAAAAGCTAAGTACTAAAAAGTGCTGAGTTTTCTAAATGAATCCTTTCATGATACATCTCTTTCTTCCTAATTTCTCAATTTAATGCAGACTTACTTTGTATTACCAAGTTATTACATGAAGGTTCTTCAAGTCAGCTACTAAATTGAAGGTGAGGTAGCTGTGCAGATGCACTATAGAAATAATGTAGTTTAACACTTTAAGTCCTGTAGCTCTATCCTATGGGATCCTGGGATTTCTGGTTATGCAGGGTCTTTAGCCTTCTCTGCCAAAGACTACAAACTAAAATTACAAATGCTAGGATTCTGTAGCATGGAAGCATAGAAGTTAAAGTGGTGCCAAATGGCATTATTTCTGCAGTATAGCTGCATCCTATCTTTCATCTGCATGTGTTTTGTCCTCTTGTGGCACACTAGAAGTCTAGCTCATTAGAATGTGAATAGTTGTCCAGGAATATACACCAAAAGTTTGGGGTAGCTGAGGTAGTTCTCTAGCTAAAAGCTTTTACATATGGGCTTCCTTACCAAAGACATGAAGAAATATTTAATTCTCAACTTGGACAGTTTCCAGGGGTAGTGATGTGTCCACAGACCTTCCATGTTGGACAAGGTGTCAGGATTCTATGTTTCTCATGGGAATCTGACCACCAAGTGGTGATGCATGTAAGGAGGGGGGGCAAAGGGAATGGCAGATGAGCATTGTAAATAGTTGCTGGACCATTGAGGCAGATTTATGACTAGGATGAGAATTTATCTTCGGATCCCAGGAGATGAAAGGAGATGGACCTGGAAGAACTAAACTTCAAAGATCCTTTGATATGGACAACCGGGCTACTGGGGAGGGGGAAAAGGGGGTTGGTCAGAGGGCTTTAAAGTACTGGTTTGGTGAGAGATCCTTAGAGTTGTTTCTAAAAGGATTGCTGTGGTGATGTATCTTGATTCTGGAATAAAGCTATAGTGAATTTACACTTAAAGTTTTTCTGATTCTTCAAGTTTCTTGCTACCAAGCATGACACTGAAACAACTCTCCCTCCAACTTCACCTCATCCACGGCAACCAAAGCTGACCTGGAGGAACCTTCCCAAGGAGAGCGAAGTGGCGGTTTGATGGCCACAGCCTGGGAAAGCCAAGTAACTTCGGCCAGGTGGCTGGAGAGAGGAGCCCAGAAAGCCAAGGCCCTGGGAGCAGTGGCCAGACTCAGCAGGAGGCCTGATGGACAGTGTGGAGATACGGAACCAGATGGGTTGCAACTTACCCGGACTGGGAGGACTGGTCCATGGAAGAAGAAGGGCCTGAGGAAACCTCGGATGGGCCATGGGAAGATGCCTCCAAGGACCCGCTGGACACAGCAGGAGAGTATGAGTGGTTCTGGATCCTGAAGGCTAGCAGGGGCTCGTTGTGACAACAAGGACAGCAGAGAAGGTGGGATGGGGATCCCACTGAGGGACCAGCACAGTGGAGAGACAATACAGCGGAAACCCCAACCCATGGAGCTATGTGGTGGGACCAGTTCCTGGTGACTCTGGCCATGGCTGTACAAGCCAAGAGAGTGCAACCTAGCATGGGGAGAAGTGACCTTCTGGACAACCACAATTGCACCCATGAGTCATGTTCAGAACCCGGCCACGTGACAACTGGGGGTGTGGTTTGACAGGAGATCCAGTATGTTATCTTACTTCATGGCCCAGATAGCGGCACACATGCTGGAGTGGGGACCCGCATTCCCTATGGAGTGTGAGAGAGTGAGGTATGTAACCGCACACCTGCATGGCAATGTGGCTGACTGGCTAGTGCAATTGTTCAATGCCCAAGCTCTGGAATTGGAGAACCTGTCTGTGTTCATGGCGGCCCTGTGAGCTCACCTTGAGGACCATTTCAGGATTGAGAAAGCCCAGGCTAAACTGATGGTGCTGACTCAGGGGACATGCTCTATGACCAAATACACAATGGAGTTCCAAGGTCTAGCAGCTCAAGTCACAGACTGGCCCAAAGCTGTCAAGGTGCAACACTTCAAGGCGGGCTTACAAGCAGACCTGTTGAGGTGGGTCCAGATGACTGACAACCCACAGACAGTGAGAGAGTGGATCCAACTAGTGGGAGAGATCGAAATGGTGCAGCAGGAGATCCAGTTGATGAACCACTGGAAACTGGGAGTGAGCAAGGGAACTAACACAAACAAAAGCAACTCCTAAGGAAAGGAGAAAGAAACTAAGCCCCAGGTGATGGAGCATGAGTGACGGACTGTGCCTGACCTGCGGGCAGAAGGGACATCTGATGCGGCATGTCTCGAAAGGAGGATGGGCAGCCGAGCAGCCTGACAAAGGGTCAGCACCCTCCACCATCAGCAGGAGATCAGCAACACTCCAGGATGCAACTGGGTGGTCACGAGGGAGTCAAAGAACAACACAAAGCCAGTGGAAAACTTCAACGGCCGGCCTTGGGTAGTGGTGGGAGGCCAGCCATAAGATCTAAGCACCATACAGTGAGGGTAAGTGGTGGGGTTCCCTTATACACTCTGAATGTGAAGGTGGAAAATCGGGGTGGGAACAGGAGCATGAACTTAGAGGATGCTATTGATTCAGAGGGTACACGGTGCTTCATCAACCCCACTGTAGGAAAGGCAAATGAGGCTGAACATCCCAAATTTGAGGCACCCCATCAACTTTCACCAGATGGATGGAACCTTGATGGGGGTAGCACCCGCCAGTGAGAACCATCTGGCTAGGAGTAGTGGATCATTGGGAGAAGATCCAATTTGTACTAGGCCACACTTCGGATTACCAAGTAATCCTAGGGGTAGACTGGTTGCACTTCTATAACCCATGGATCTGATGGGGGTCAGGAGAACTGTTTTTTTATTATCTCGAATGCAGAGCGTACACCAGAGATGCCAGACCCGAGAGTGGGCGAATGAGCTGGGGTGACATCTCAGCGCTAGAGAGGGTCAGAAGCGCAGTCACAGAGGACCCACCAAACTATCCTGCAGAATATAGAGACTTGGCAGAGGTATTCAAGGAAAAGGAGTGTGACCACCCATCCACCTCCACGTTTGGAGCCCCAGTGTTCTTCAGGGAGAAGAAAGACAGTTTGCTACACCTGGTAATGGACTACAGAAATCATAATGGGATTTGCAATACTAAGAAATATCCAATTCCTCTGATGAAGGACATGCTGGGCCAGCTAACCACCAGCTGGATCTTTACCAAACTTGATTTGAGAGATGCCTACTACCAGGTGTGTATACAAGAAGAAGATGAATATAAGACTGCATTTAATTGGCCCCTGGGGGCTTTTGAATATCTCGCTCTTCCTTTCAGGCTATCAGGTGCACCGGGCATTTTTATGATACTTATGAACAAAGTTTTATATGACATTGTTTGAGGGAGCCCTAGTTTACCTGGATGATGTCCTGATTTACTCCCAAGACTCCCATATAAAGCTAGTGAGGGAGGTACTGAAGCACCTCCTGGACAATCATCTATATGTGAAACTGTCTAAATGTGAATTTCACACAGACAAGTTGGACTTTCTGGGACCCCTAGTGTCCACCCAGGGCATAGGAATGGATCTAGCCAAAGTGCAAATGATCCTGGAATGGGCCCCTAAAAGCAGGTGTAGAGGTTTTTGGGCTTTGCCAACTTTTAACAACAATTCATCCTGAATTTCACTCAACTGACATTGCCCATCACCTATCTACTAAAAACCAAGACTCAGCCTGGGGAACCCAATCTATCCACCAAGGTGTGGTGGACTCCAGACTGTCAAGCAGCTTTTGAACAGCTGAAAGGACTCTTTTGCTCTGATCCTATTTTAAAACACCCCAATCCAGACCAGCCATTTGTTGTGCAAACTGATGCTAGTGATGTTGCATTGGGCGCTGTATTAATGCGAAAGAACTCAGAAGGGAGGCTAAGACCATGCGATTACTTATCCAAAAAGTTTTAGGGAGTGCAACTAATTTGGCCTACTTGGGAGAAAGAAGCAGTGGCCATCAAGAGCACTGCAGACTTGGCACCAATTTCTGGAAGGGGCCAGCCATCATCACAATTTAGAAGCCTTGCAAGCTCTGAGAAAACTAAGCCCAAAGAAGAGTCCGTGGGCCAAAGAATTCTACCACTTCAGATGCAAGCTAAAAGCCTTCTCAGGAAAAAAAATGTGCTTGTGGACACTTCATCCAGATTGCCTCAACATGAAAGCCAGAGAGAAACACTGGAAGAAACTATTTTTACCCCTGACCAACTAGGGCTGGCAGTGACCACCCAGAGTCAAGTGTACCGAGAGTAGGAGGACCTGGCCTAAGCTGTGCCTCTGGATCCTTTGTTTCAAGACATCAGATAGGCATGGAAAAAGGATTAATGGCTGGCGGACCATCCAGACATCCTAGAGCTCAAGGATTGGCTGCGGCGCAAAAGATCTGAGATCCAGAATTCTGTAATTGTGCCATGACTGTAAGGTGGCAGGACACTGGGGGGGTCCTGAAAACCTGGCTCCTGTTAAGAAAACAGTACTGGTAGGAGGGAATCCAGAGTGATGTAGAGACTTATGTGTAAGGCTGCTCTGTGTGTGCCTGCTCCAAGCCAGTGATAGGCAAGCCTCGGGGGTTGCTCTAACCATTGTCCATGCCAAGTGGCCCCTGGAGGCATATACCCATGCACTTTATTATTGACTTGCCAGACAGTAAGGGAAGAAATACTATATGGGTGGTCACAATCTTGTTCTCAAAACAGGTACACTTTGTGGGATGCAAAGGATTGCCCAGTGCAGCCAAATTAGTGGATTTATTCATTGGATATATATATATACAAAAATCATGGACTGCTGGATAAGATTGTGAGCGATCTAGGTGGACAATTTACTTCGAAATCCTGGAAAAAAATTCAGGAAAAATGAGAAGTCGAAAGAGCTATGAGTACATCTCATCACCCCCAGTTGGATGGCAGTCAGAGAAAAATAATTGTTCTTTGGAGCAATATATTTGCTGCTTTGGCAACTAGTTGCAGGATGATTGATTGGACTTATTGCCTCATGGTGAAGTTGCTTTCAATGGGATGGTTCCCATTCACCCTTTGAAGTTGTTAATGGCTATGAATCAAAAACTTTGCCGGCTCTGATCACAAAACCTATGAATTCGGTGCCGCTCTCCCAGTGGATTACAAAAATCAAAGATGCATGGCCTCACATTGTGGCAGCCCTAGATGAGGCCAAACAGACCTATAAGAAGTTTGCAGATTGAAAGAGGAACAGAGATTGGGAGCTGAGACCTAGGAGCAGAGTCTATCTGTCCACCAGGCATTTAAACACTCAGCAGCCTACCCCCCCCCCAAAATAAAATGGGCCCAAGGTTTGTGGGACTTCTTGTGGTAAAATGAATAATCAATAAGGTGACAGATGACTTGGCTCTACCAAAAACCTACAGACTCTTACATCCTGTGTTCCATTTCAGTGCTAGAAGAGGACCCTTGGAGAGAAGAGCCTGAACCTCCACCTCCATTAATGGTGGAGGAGGACCAATACTTTGAGGTGGCTAAGATTTTAGATTTAGATTCCAGGTGGTGTAGGAAAAAGTTACAATATTTGCCTATATGATACATGATAAACAAAAAGAAAACAGAGAATTTTTACATCATTTTGTGAGACATGCGCTATTGAAAACCTGGATTTATATTAAGAACCATTTTTACAGGGAAATACCTAGTTGGGTTTCCCCCCAAGAGGTGTTTTGTAGGAGATCTAAGAAGGAAGGAATTCCCTGGATAACCTATAAAGAATTAATAAACTGGAATGGTGGCACTGAAACATTGATTAAGATGCGTGAACAGTTGAAAGAACTAGTTAAAGATAACTGGTTTTTGTATAACCAATTAAGAGAAAGATATAGAGTAGACAAGAAAAATAAAGGTATTACAAAAATACAACATGAAATAGATGAAATATTTTTTGATAAAAAGAAAGGACATATATCAAAGTTTTACAGGGTGCTAAAAATACAGATTTGGAAAAAGAGACAATAAAACATTCTATGATTCAATGGGTTCAAGATGTGGGAAAGCCCATTGAACTAGAAAATTGGGAAAAGGCATGGAGAGATACACATAAATTTACTAAATGCCAAGACTACAAGGAAAACCACATTAAGATGGTATATAGATGGTATCTATCTCCGGTAAAATTAGTTAAACTATATAAGACAGGTAAAGATTCTTGTTGGAAATGTGGAAAAACGGGAGCCACCTTTTACCATCTGTGGTGGAGATGTGCAGAAGCAAAAAAATATTGGATGAGAATAAAAGAGTTAATGAAGAATATATATGAAGTTGAAATACCATTAGAGCCAACTCTCTTTCTGTTAAATATGACTGGGGTATTTGAGAAACTATTTGAAAAGGAAAATAAAAGTGTGTTGCTATATATGGTAACCACTGCCAGAATCCTCTATGCAAAGAAATGGAAACAACCAACAACCGACAGATAATGAATGGATAGAAAAATTATGGGAAGCTATGGATTTGGATATACTAACAGGTCTATTAAATGATAAATCAAAAGAGGAAGTCATTAAAGATTGGGTTAAATTTAAAGAATATTGTGATAAAGAGTAAAATAGAGAGGAAATAAAGGTTGAGTAAGAAAGGCTATGAATATGTATATAGTTTAAATAATGATAATTAAATTGTAAGACACATAATAATAAGATTCAGAGGGAGCTAAATTTGATTAGGGGTTCAGAAAGGCAACATTAATTTGCAAATACCCATTCATCTGGAAGACAGAAGAATATTACATGATAATTTCAGATATTATTGTTATTTGTGTATTTATTTATTAGTATGTGTATTGTTGTCTATGTATGTATTGCATGTTTGGTTTTGTTAAGATAAAGTGTGTGTGTATGTATTTGGTTAATAAAAAGAAAAAGAAAAAAAGTTACAATATTTGGTCAGCTGGTGACACTTCCCAGATTTACATAATAAATGGATCTAGGCCAGACATGTAGATGCCCCAGATTTGGTGCAACAGTTTCATGAACAATATCCAGACAAGCCGGGGGGCGGGGGGCGGGATTGATATGTATAATAAAATAGTATAAAATGTTTCAGGGGTGGAAGAGTGTCAAGATTCTATGTTTCTCAGGGAAATCTGATCACCAAGGGGTGATGCATGTGTGTGTGTGTGGGGGGGGGGGGAATCAAACTGAATGGCAGATGGGCATTGTAAATAGTAGCTGGGACATTGAAGCAGGTTTATGACTAGGATGAGAGTTTGTCTTCCGATCCCAGGAGATTAAAGGAGATGGACCTGGAAGAACTAAATTTCAAAGATCCTTTGATATGGACATCCGGCCTATTGGAGAGGGGGAAAAGGGTTTTGGTCAGAAGGCTTTAAAGTACTGCTTTGATGGGAGATCCTTAGAGTTGTTTCTAAAAGGATTGCTGTGGCGATATATCTTGATTCTGGAATAAAGCTATAGTGAATTTACACTTAAAGATGTTTTCCTGGTTCTTCAAGTTTCTTGCTACCAGGTATGACACAAGGCATGTTCAGACTTGCTATAGCAAGAAGAAGCAAAACTGTGATGCCTAAATTGACATTTGGGGTAAATTTGATTGGCACCTCCTCCAAGTTAATATTTGAAAATTTTGTGAGGAGCCTAGGATTTTGATGAAACTAGTGATTTTTTTTTCAAGGAAGGTTCCATGCATTCACAAAATAAGAATAATAGTTTAGATTTGAATAATTGTCTGAAAAACTGTATGGATCTTCATTTTTATTGTAACAAACTGTTTCATTTTGTTCCTTGCTGAAATTTGATGACTGAATTGAAGATCAACACAGGTTTTGGTAACTTAACTGCTTTATTGACAGCCTTAGATATAGTTCTGTGACAGGGCTCTTGACATAGGCCTGCAGCAGTGTTTCCGCTTTCCTTAGATTAGAGGGAGGTGTATATTCTGGAAAATGGGCAGTACTTAAGGGGACATTGCACAGTTCGTTCTCTGTATCTGAATAATGACACACTGTGTGTGTGCATTTCCCAAGAGGAGACTGCCAAAATGCCATTATCATATTGGATCAAAGGATCATGAATGGGTCTTTGTATTAATCACTTGTGTCTATTTATTATCCATCTTAATAATTTAAAAATGCCTGATGGAAACCAGTAGGCACAACAAATGGATCCAAATTATGAGTGTGGCTCATTTAGCTAATACAGCAGAACCTATGACTGTCTAGCACATTCTGTACAATAGGATTGGCATGGTTGAGGTTATGATGAGCCAACTTGAAAAGAAATTTCTATAAATACTAAATCAGGATATGCGGGAATTATGAGCAGTTGGCGAGTCTACATAGCAGAAGTTATTCTTTCTCTTGAGATTGTTCAATAAAACTAATGTACAAGTAGGTACAGGGCAACAAAAAAGAAATAATTCTTCATGCAATGAACTACTTATACATGGCATTTTTGGCCTCCAGATATTTCTCTGACCTCTAATTTATCAGTGTCATCCCTATATGTCTCTAGTCAGAAATGAATAGCACTTTTTTGTTATTGTGTGCCTTCAAGTCATTTCTGACTTATGGTGAGCCTATCATGGGATTTTCTTGGCAAGATTTGTTCAGAGGAGGTTTGCCCTTGCCTTCCCCTGAGACTGAGAGCATGTGACTTGCCCAAGGTCACTCAGTGGGTTTCATGGCCAAGCCAGGAATCACACCTGTGTAAAAGTATGCAAAGTTGTAGGCTCAGTGGCTTCAGAAGGAAAGAGACAAGTTTACAGAGCAATTTGAAGTGGGATAAGAGAGTCACTCATACAAGGTATGAGAACGAGTTTTCTATGACCCTCCCTACACAGTTCTGTGTTTCTCTGTCATTTTTTTCCCAAGTGGGGGAAATTTGATAATCTAGATTCATTCATGTTGAGGGCAGAGAGTCCATAATCCTGGAGCTTTTTTAATGAATGAAGGGTGGTTGTATCCAGTGCATCCAAAGCTATCTCTGCATCTGCACTACCACTGTCCCTGAATGTTCCATTTCAGGACCTAACCCTATGGCAGGCAAGGACACTACTGACAATAGGTCTATGCTAATGAGCACATATTTATGAGAATATTGCAAACCTCTGAGGTGAGTCCCCACTATAGAGTTCTTTGAAGATGGGCACGTACTTTAATGCTACCTATCCTCTACCAGGATCTTTGTTGATAAATAATAGAGGGATGGTGACTTGAAGAAGGAGATGAGAGATGAGAGTGGTGCAAGGATGCTATCACCATAAATTAGCCTTTCAGACAGCTATTTTTTAAAAACCATTAGTAGTCATGTAATAAGCCTAAAGAAGAGTGTGCCTACAGCAGGGGTAGGCAACTTTTCCCCTTTAAGGGCCGAGGGACTTCAGTTCCCAGAATCCCAGGAGCTATTGGCCAACATGGGACTATTGGCCAACATGGCTGAGGCTTCTGGGAGCTGAAGTCCCTCGGCCCTTAAAGGGGAAAGGTTGCCTACCCCTGGCCTACAGCATCCCTGCATGAACCACTGCTCTGGAGTCTGTTGTGTCAATTTGCTAGATGCAGGTGGAACATTTGGTCATTCCTGATAGATATGAATTATCCTGTATTTGGAATAGCCTAAAGAATTTTATAATTTTAAATGCTTGTTATTGTTTTTATATTGTATTGTTTTAAATTTATTGTTAGCCACCTTGAGTTCCTTTATTTGGAGAATAAAGATGAAGATGATGAAGATAATGTCACCCTACCCAATTTTGGAGGATCATTTTAATACATTGGGATTGTTGTGCCTGGTGGACTAGGCATTTCAGCAACTATTATCATGAAAAGCAGAATTTCCATATTGAGAAGCAGAATATTTCTGACTCAAAGATATTGAGAGCAAATGATGGATGATTCTTATGTCCTGCTTATGAACTTCCCAGAGCCAGGTAATTGCTCCTCATGGAAGATGGAGTTATAAGCTAAGATCCCTAAATGGCTTGAATCATTTGTCTCTACTAACAATTTTTGAAATGTAGCAGGTCACTGGTTGGCTGGTTTAACTTGCATTTGAAATTAAAATGATAGGGAAAGATTTGCTTTTTTACCTTAGCTCTCTGTGTAAAGTTGGTCTTAATGGAAAAGGAAAGGCTGGTAATTCTATTTATATTTTCCAACATTTGCAGTTAGGTTTGGCTATCTTTGGATATCTATAGAATAGATGCCCCATGCTAAAAATGGTACCATGGCAGGACTGTGTTTGGAGATGAACATGCAAAAGTCAGGGTTGTTTGGGTTGGGTTTATTTTTTTATTTTTATTTTTTTACTTTCTATGCTAGTATACTATTTGTTGTGCTCATTGTGTTCAGTTCAGTACCATTTGACACATCATATGATGGGAAAACATTTTTGTACACTTGTTTGGAGGTAATTTTGGCTTTGGAAACAAAATGGGTTAGATTAGACATTGATACTCACCTCTTGACTATTGCAGACCTCCTTGGGTGAGTAGCCGGGATGAATGAGCCATCAAAAGTAGCTGATAGAAATTTCACATCTCCATTTTGCAATACCACATGCCTCTTTTGAATCAGACCTCATTGTCAATTGAGAGACAGAAAGCGATTGCAAACCAAATGACATACACTCATGTATGCCACCGTGAGCCGTATATATGATGCATTTGTCCCATTGACACTTGAGACTTTAAATTGTACACTTAAAATATCTTAAATGCAAGTCCTGGAATGTTATTTGCAAAAGGTAATATGAAAGGGGGTTAGTCATTTATAATCCCCTCCCTCCCCCAGGTAACACATTATACTTTT
Organism: Phrynosoma blainvillii; assembly: GCA_026167975.1. Taxonomy (NCBI): domain Eukaryota; kingdom Metazoa; phylum Chordata; class Lepidosauria; order Squamata; family Phrynosomatidae; genus Phrynosoma; species Phrynosoma blainvillii. The sequence continues at coordinate 119,482,994 of JANUYF010000002.1, read as the reverse complement.
TAGCATGTTACTTTTTCATTGATTTTAAAATTAATGTTTTAACTTGAAAATATGTGAAGTCGAAGGCTTTCACAACCTACATCCATAGTTTTTCGTGGGATTTTTGGGCTATGAGGCCATGTACTAGAATAATTTATTCCTAACATTTCGCCAGCAGCTGTGGCTGGCATCTTCCCAGAATGCTGGCATGGAACACTACGTTTTTACCATACATCAAAGGGGTCACAGACAGACTAGGGAAACTGGTGAGGAAACAACCTCCAAATGGTCTGCAAAGCAACCAAGAAAATCCAGCAAATGCTGCACTCAGCGAAAGACAGGAGAGACCCTCTTACAGCTGCAGGAGTTTACTGCATGGAGTCAGGGCAGAGTTGGAGTGGCCAGCATGCAGTTGCCCTGCCCCAACTCCACCCCCAGGCCTGCCCTTGAGGCCAGACTGCATCCACCCCAAAGTTTGGCCACTAGTCCTAAAAAAGACCAAAACCAAGACCCAGCAAATGCAAATGAAAACCACTCAGGGTCAGGAGGGTTTCCCAACAGACAATGGATCACTAATTAAATGGACACCCTGAGGCCTTGCCATTCAACAACAGGACAACACACAGATTAACATGTAAATCTCAACCAACAGTATATATACCTCACTCTCTTCCATGCCAGCATTCTCTGAAGATGCCAACCTCAGCTGCTGGTGAAACGTCAGGAATAAACTCTTCTAGAACATGGCCTCATAGCTCGAAAAACCCACAAAAACTTGAAAATATAAAAATAGCACCAAATTTCCACACGTCTACTTTAGATGTTGCAAGTATCACATCAAAAATATGCATTATTTTGTGAAAATATCATAGCTGCCTTTTACATTAAAAATGTTTTTTAAATTTAAAAAAACAACAACAACTGAGGGCTCTCCTTTTTCCTCACACCAAACCTCACCCCACTCACACCATCTTTTCATTTTTTTTAAAGGGCTGCAAGTGAATGCCACAATCCATTTCTGCCAGAAAGGAGTTGTTTAGGGAGCAGTGGTGTCACCTCCCCTTAGGGCAAGGGTAGGCAACCTTTCTCCGTTAAGGGCCAAGGGACTTCAGCTCCCAGAAGCCTCAGCCATGTTGACCAATAGTCCCATGTTGGCCAATAGCTCCTGGGATTCTGGGAGCTGAAGTCCCTCGGCCCTTAAAGGGGAAAGGTTGCCTACCCCTGCCTTAGGGTGTCACCTGGTGCAGTCCACACCCTAGTGCTGCCACTGCTGATGGCAAGATTTGGGAACATTTGGACCTTCAATCATTTTGAACTTAAGTGTCCATAATCCCTTACATTGTTTTGTGAAAACAAAACAATGTGGTGTTTTGTGTGGTGGATGAGACAGATGGGAGCTGAAATGCAAAACATTTAGTGCGCCAAAGGTTCCCACTTATGCTCTGTGGTGCTTTCAGCCTTAATTTCTTATAATTGTTACTTCAGTAATTGCATCTGTTTAGTTCTCTGTTACTCTTTTATGTATCAGTTGCAATTGATGGTTTGTTGTTGTTATTGTTGTGTGTCTTCAAGTCGTTTCTGACTTATGGTGACCCTATCATGGGGTTTTCTTGGCATGTTTTGTTCAGAGGAGTTTTGCTATTGCCTTCCCCTGAGTCTGAGACTTGCCCAGGGTCACTCAGGGGACTTCATGGGAATTGAACCCTGGGCTCCAGAGTCCAACACTCAAACCACTATGTCATGCTGGCTTTCACAATTAGTGGTACCTGATGCAAATGTCTGTCTGTCTGTCTTCCTCCATCCTTCCCTCCCCTTCCCTCCCTAGTATATATACATTTGTTCTTGTATAAATTAACTGATTTATCAATTGGTTAGGGTCCTTTGGCTTTGGTGCTATTTTATTCTGGTATTTTTGTTTTAATGATCTTTTCATTTCATTTGTTTTCATACTTCCATTTGTTTTTATACTTACCGTAGTTATCTGCTTTGCACAACTGCTTTTTGGAGGAAGAAAAGCAGTACACAATTATTTGTGTAAATAGGATTGATCAAAGCAAGCTGTATATTGCTCTTCTAAGGTTTGTGATAGCTTCTTGCTAATAAAGCAGAGTGGTTCCTGCAGGCAGTATCTCTCACCTTCCTACTGAGTGTACCAAAAAGAATTTGCATTTCTGCTGGTAAGGAACTTCCAATATTTCTTTAATGCTGACTAGATGACACTTCATTTAATTAAGTAATGCGCAGCCCTCAGGACATCCTGTACAAGCAATAGGTTTTCATGTCTGAATAACTCATCTGTGAAGACAAAGCTGCTTAGTCAAATTACCAAAAACCAAACATGCCCCCTCCGAAAGCCAACAATGCTGCACAAATTGATTTCCTTAATTTTCCTTTGGCTAGGTTCTGAGTTTCTCTATTTGAGATTTAGGGCCAGTAGAGACCAGCCAAAAGGGCTGGCCTGGAGGTGGAGTCAGGGCGTGGTGACTGCACGCCATCTGCCCTGACTCCATCCCCATGTTGTTCTCACGCCGCCTGCCCAAACAGATGGTGGGTGGCATCAGGGTGCTCCCTTGGTGCAGCGTTTAGACACGCTGCACCAAAGGAGCACAGAAAAGCCACCAGGCAAGCATTTTTGGAGCGGCAAAGTGCCGGATCAGGACCACAGTGTGCGGTTGCCACAGCCCCAATCCAGTGCTCGCAGGGGCGGCATGGAGCTGCCCCTTAGGGCTGTCTGTATAGCCCCATAGTGACTTAAAATGAAGCTGCACTTCCTTCAGGCTCCCATTGTTAGTGTTTTCTCTGCAAGTTGCATGGCAGCTTCTTTCCTTTGGAATGATTTTGTATTAATTATATTGTTGCATAGTTAAATGTAGCCTTTTGACTTTCTGCCCTCAAAAAAAGCTTCAGGTTTTTATATTTCACTTCTGCCCTCAATAGATGAGGCTTCTTCATCCCAAACTACCTTGTGTTCTGGTGTATATTTAAAGATATTCAGATTTACACAGACAGATGATAGAATCTAAAGTTAGTCATGGTTTGAGTAGACTTGCTGAAATTTTTGGAATTTAAGTACAGTGGGTTCTGCTGGTCGAGTCGAGCTTGAGTCCTTGGCTGGTATTGAACTCACAACCTTGTGGTTTGTGAGTGAGTGGCTGCAGTTACAGGCATTTAACCACTGCACCACCAGGGCATAAACTATGATAAACTATGTGCATGATAAACTATGTGATAAACTATGGAGTTTATCACACGGGGACCATATGTACCTCCATCTCAATAATGATTAAAGCAGCCGCAACCCACAAAAGCGTACAATGTACGAATGATTTTCACACGCAGAACACAATAATAAATTAGAGCAGGGGTAGGCAACCTTTCCCCTTTAAGGGCCGAGGGACTTCAGCTCCCAGAAGCCTCAGCCATGTTGGCCAATAGTCCCATGTTGGCCAATAGCTCCTGGGATTCTGGGAGCTGAAGTCCCTCGGCCCTTAAAGGGGAAAGGTTGCCTACCCCTGAATTAGAAGCTCATTACTAAAGAGAGAAAGAGGGTAGAACACACATTTGGTTTTCACACAGATATGTGTAAATCCTGATAATGGTTTGGGAATCACTTTTTTGTGCGTGCACACAGAAGTAGTTGTGTCATCAGAAATCACCCAGAGAAATAAACAATTTTATTTACACAATTTTATTTATAAAAATATACTGTACCATCCCTTACTTTCCAAGAAATGGTGTCCATCCTAAGTAAAAAGAACAAAACATAACGCAAAGAAGTAGGAAAGCTAGAAAAACAGTATAAAAGGCTGTGTCCCTCTCAACAACTGGTGTCCTTGCCTTTGCCTCAGCAATTGTTCCTTTAAGAGTCCTGGCTAATGCGGAAGGGCGAGGGAGAAGAGACATTCACACAGATGGAGAAACAAGCTTTTTCTGTATCCCTGCCTTTGCCTCAGCAACTGTTCCTTTAAGAGCCCTGTCTACTCACCCCAAAGACCCATGGGAAATCTAGCAACAAGTACAGAAACAGGAAGAATCCCACAAATGGCTTTCACACTGGAGCAATTGCACAAAAAAGCAAATTAGTGAATGAAACAGAAATGAATTTACGGTATTTCCCCCCAAATGCCTATTTTCTTGTTCATATCACTTTCCTGTCGGATTCCAAGCAGTTTGCACACAATGTCATGTGAAAACCATTTGCACAATTGAGCCTAATATGCTGGATAATTGTGGGTTCTGACCCATTTAAACTTTCAATTTCCCCCATGTGATAAACTCCTATGATTCCAATTTAACTACCATGGTTCCATCCTATGGAATCCTGGAATTTGCAGTTGAGGGTGTGGTATTTAGAATTCTCTGCCAGAGAGCTCTAGTGCTTCACCAAACTGCAAACCCTAGGATTCCATCTCATGGATCCATGACAAAGTGGATTCCTACCACTGTCATTTTGTAGTGTGAAAGGGCCTGAGGACTAAAGATCCAGTAGCTTCCCTGACATTTTTGATTTTAATTCTCATTACCTCTGCCAGTCTAATCAAAAGTGATGGATGCTAGGAGAAGTACTTCACAATAGACTAATGCAGGGCCCTTTTCATACTACACAGTTACAGGTGTGCATCTAGAATTATATACAGTTATAGAATTCTCTGGGTGCAAATTATACATGTTCCCTCCCCGAACTTTTAATGCCAGGATTCTAGAGGCTGGAACCACAGCAGTTATAGTGGACTCACTGTACTATAATTTTGTAGTGTGAAAAGGGGCATATTGATACAAAGCACTTGAGAGTTGTCCCCATGGGCCAAATAAAATGTCCTTCCCTGTCCTCACAACTGAGAGTATGGACAATGCATGGCCCAATCCTCAGTTTTGGTGAGAACTTTCCTGATGCTGTACTGGCAGTTCAGCATCAAACCTGCCATGTACCACCCTTAAAATGTTTTTTTTTTTTCCTAAACTCACATTTTGCTCCAGATCTTCCTGGAAGACCTAGAGTCCTCCATTGCAACACCTGGTGGCTATTCATAATATATCCCACTATGGCACCTGGTACTATCACAGTGAGTCACTCACTCTGAGGCTAGAATGAGGTGCCCACACATGTAATCGACACTGGGCACCTTCTTCTAACCTCAGAGTGAGTGATTGGCTGTGTTGGCAGTGACACTTGGTATCCTAACGGAACACATATGGGAAAAGCCATGTGGCATTGCAATGGAGGGCCTCAGGAAATGAGGAGATATCGGGGCAAGAGTATTCCGGCCCATTCAGACCTGGCCTAAGTCTTTAAGCCACTTTGGGTCCCCCCCCCCAATAGTTTGGAAAAGACACTTTTTTTGGATTATGACTCCCGGAACTACCCAGCCAACCTAAAAAAGTAATGTTGTCAAGGTCTGAGTTTCTTATTTCAGTCTTCCAAATACATTTTGGAAGAAAAGAAGAAAGCCTATGTGAGTCACAGTATTTGCTTCTTGTAAAGGATAGACTGAGTATACAATGACTGGATGTCTTCTTTTTCTGGGACATGTCCTAAATTTCAACCTTATGCCCAGGAGGAATTCCAAAATGTTCTCCATTTTGAGCATGCCAAAGAAGCATTAATGTATATTTATATGAGTGCTTTTAGTTTTTATTTTGGAATGTCCTCTGTTTTTCTTGAATGTCCCATGTTTTGTAGTGACTTGTCCTCCTTTGTAATTAGAACATCTGGTCACCCTGACTCAGGGGTGCATTCCTTTGTGGCAAACCTTTGAGTGGAATTGCATTGTGTGTAAGAAGTTTGAACCTTCTCTAAGCTGCTGATTTAACTAAAGGTCTCGGGAGATGGCGCAAAGTGCTGTCTTGGAGGCACAAAAGGGGAGGGGCAGCCGCACGATGGCTACTTCAACCCCTCCCTGAGGATGTCATCAGGGCATGTGCTGTTACGCATGGCGTGCATACCAAATACATCCTCTAGCGCAGCGTTGTCATGCACTGCTCTGGAAGAGACGCAAAAGAGACGCATAGCGGCTCTTGATGCGCCCCTTCTGCCAGCTCTGGAAGGACCAGCATTTTAGCGCTCCTTCCAGGGCCAGCAGAAGGGAGGATTGGGGCTGAGGTGTGCAGCCTCGGCCCCAATCCTCCGCTTCCCAGGGCGGCCCACGGCCGCCCATCTGCACCCCCCTAAATTCAACTCACTGGTATGCAAAATAAGGTTTTGGGGTTAAAAAAACAGAACTTAGGATATTTAGGAAAATGAGTAACTGGTGAGGAGTGCGGGAGACAAAGTTTAAACTCCCTCTATATGTACGTGTTTGTGTGTGTATGTGATATTATAATATCCCAGTCATATTATTTTTGGACAGACTTTTTAGAAAATCAAATACTGAAGTGGAAATAAGATGAAATGAACTTGAAGGTGAAAAAAAGAGGAACTGATTGAAATCATACTTGACAGGTCTATGAAGAAATGGACCCAGATTCACCTGGGAGCTGGGAGGAGCAAAGCAGAGACTCAGACCTTGCTTTTTTTTTTTTTTGCTGAGCATTAGGCATCTTTATATCAGGGTGCTGCATGGCTTTTGCAGCTTTCCTGCTGTGGCAGCAAAAATGGCAAACTAGATTTGGAACAATTGACTTGTGTGTGGGCTCTTCCAGAAAGATCTGTAGGCTTCACTCAGAAGCAGAAAACCACAATTCTACCCTATCTCTAGTAGATTTGTCTCATCTTCCCTCCCTCATTTGTGTGATTTACTTTGTGCTTACTTATTTTTCTATCACAACGACTTTTGGCAGTTTTGCATGAGAACTGGATCTAGTTTGGGGCAGATAATACCTGTATGCCTGTCATACCCAGCAGGAGTTTCCTTATAGGAATTTGGAAGTGAACATGGAATGGGACAGAGTTAGATATCCAGCTCAAGGAAAGTTCCATCTTTAGACGTCAGGGAATTCACACAGTGGCTTTCACAATGTGACATATCCCTTCTATCACTTCATGTTGTTCCCATCATGCAGGCTGGGTTTACAGTCATTATCAGTTGGCAGCTGGCTCATTCAAGGCCTGGATCCAATTCTACTGAGGCCAAGACTTCTACAGCTGTAACCAATAGAAGATCTGGCTTTTAAAAATCCCAGTCAAGGCTGTTTGTGTGTTTGCTTGCCAAGTGCTACTCTTCACATACTCACCACTGGGCACCACAATACCTACTTCAGTGTAGGAGATAAATCCTATGTACAGATCTAGTGTGACATAGTGGTTTGGGTGTTCGCCTACTCTGAGACAAGTTCAAAGCTATAGCCATGTTAGTCTGTAGAATCAGTATGTAGAGAGATCTTGTAGCAGCTTTGAGACTAACTGAAAGAAATAAGTTGGCAGCATGAGCTTTCATATACTTCAGCCTGCTTCCTCAGATGCTCCACCAAAAGCATCTGGAGACAAGTGTTCAATTCCCAGCTTGGCCATGGAACCCACTGGGTGACCTTGGGCAAATCACATGTTCTCAGCTTCAGAGGAAAGGAATAGCAACCCCCCCCCAACAAATCTTGGCAAGAAAACCATATGGTAGGTTTGCCTTAGGGTCACCATAAGTCAGATGACTTCAAGGCACACAACAACAATAACAACACAGATCATACACCAAAATGGTAATATGGGCCCACTGCAAGAAAAACAACAAAGAACAAACAAAGCAAAAAGAGAGAAATTGAACAAACAAATGAATTGCCTAGGATTCTCTTTGGTTGGGACACTATTTTACCAAGGGTCAACCCTGCTAAGAACCAATTCCATTGGTTTCTTTCATTGGTTTAATTCTTTTGTTGCTCATTAATTCATACCTGCCACATTTCACAGATGAAAACTAGGATGTGTGGGGTGCCACACAACATTGAGGTGTGGCGAAGGTAGCAACAGTTATCAATGAGGAAAAACATATAAGCTGGGAAAGTCTGCAGGAGCCTAATTTTGGGGGGAAGCAGACGGCTAAAAGGGTCATTTTGGGGGTAAGGAAGGGGAGGGGCAGCCACACGGTGGGTGCCCCAACGTCTTCCCGAAGGCATCGTCAGAGCGCCGGCCCCTCCGCACAGCTGGCGCTCCAACGATGCCTTCCCACCGCAGCGTTCGCACACGCTGCGGCGGAAGAGTCGCCGAAGGTGCGCCGCCAGCCTTTTGCGGCACACCTTCGGCAACTTGTGGAAGGAGCACTATTTTATCACTCCTTCCAGGGGTGGCGAAGCTGTGCCGCAGGGCCGAGGTGTGCGGATACCTCAGCCCCACAGCGCAGCTTCCCAGGGCGGCCCATGGCCGCCCGTCTGCTTCCCCCCTTTGTCTGAGCCTACTGGGAAGGACATAATTCTACCCTGTCTTCTCTCCCCCCTCCCCGCACTGAGTTAACTGAGTGCAGTCTACTTTGGCATTTTGAGCTCAGTTGCAGCCATTAAGGTAAGCTGAGAATAAAGGGGGAAAGTGGGGGGAGGAGAGAGAAACTGGGATATTTTTAAAGCAACTGAAAAAGTGGGACAATTTAGAATTAATCAGAATTGTCCCTTCCAAATTGAGATAGTAGGAGGATATGCCAGTGCAACCAGGAAATGGAACCCCAGATAGTATGTGGAACTTAGGAGTTTATCACATGGGGGGAAATTGGAATTATAAATGGTGATTAACTCATGATTAACTCCCAGACTTTTAGTTTTGGGGGACTTCAACATCCCGCTCGAGACCTTTTTAACAGGCGCGGCTCGGCCCACACATTGTGCAGGTCATACACTTGATGCGGTCTTCAGTACGGAACAGGAATATCCGTGGGCGGAGGTGGTAAGTATCCCAACTGGTTGTTGGGCCCACACATTGTGCAGGTCATACACTCGATGCAGTCTTCAGTACGGAATAGGAATATCCGTGGGCGGAGGTGGTAAGTACCTCCGCATTGTCATGGACGGATCATTTCCTGGTCAAGACGGAACTGAGAGCCAATACCTGCCCTGCCGGGGGTGGTGGACCCATTAGAATGGTCCACCCTCGAAGGCTAATGGAGCCTATTGGATTCCAGAGAGCCTTAGAAGGTTTAATGGTTGGGAATGCTGGTGACCCTGTCGACGTTCTGGTCAACACCTGGAACATTGATCTTACCAGGGCTATCGACACGATCTCTCCCAAGCGTCCTTGCCATCCCGCTTCGAACCGCAGGCCATGGTATACGCCTGAGCTTAGGAGGATGAAGCGGTTTGGACAACGACTAGAGCACTGGTGGCGGATGACTCGAGTCTTATACGACAGAACTCGCCATAGGAACTTTCTTCGTTCCTACTGGGAAGCAATGCATGCAGCAAAGAGAGCCTTTTCCTCTGCACGTATTGCGTCTGCAGAGTCCCGTCCAGCAGAACTGTTTAAGGTGGTGAGGGAGATGACGCAGGTGCCCCCTGTGCCAAATCCTTTACTTAACCCGATGACAGCCTGCTGTGACATGTTTAACAACTTCTTTGCAGATAAAATCTCTCAGATAAGAGCCGACTTAGATGCCACTGTTGTGACAGAGTCTATAGGCGAGGTGTCCAGCGACTCCATCAATGAAGTTATCCTGGATCAGCTGCAATCTGTGAGTACTGAGGATGTGGACAAGCTGCTTGGTAAGTTGAGGAAGACAACCTGCCCTCTCGACCCTTGCCCATCATGGCTGGCCATCTGGGGGGGGGGATGCATTGAGGAGGATATCATCAATGCATCCTTCAGGGAAGGACATGTTCCATCTTGTTTAAAGGAAGCAGCTGTTAGGCCGCTTCTGAAAAAACCTTCCCTGGACCCCCTGGATATGAGGAACTACAGGCCTGTTTCTCTGTTGCCATTTTTGAGCAAGTTAATCGAGAGGGCAGTTTTTCTTCAGCTCTAAGCTGTCTTGGATGAAACCGATTATCTAGACCCATTTCAAACCGGCTTCAGGACAGGCTTTGGGGTTGAGACTGCCATGGTTACCTTGACCGACAATCTGCGTCTGAGCATCGACAAGGGTAGTGTGACCCTTTGGTGCTCCTAGACCTCTCAGCGGCTTGTGATACGATAGACCACGGCATCCTCTTGGACTGCCTGGGGGGAATAGGTATCGGGGGCACTGCTCTACAGTGGTTCCAGTCCTTCCTCTCGGGTAGGTCCCAGAGGGTGCTGCTCGGGGACAGTAACTCCAGTAAGAAGGTGCTCACTTGTGGGATCCCTCAGGGAGCTATTTTGTCCCCAATGTTATTTAACATCTACATGAAGCCGCTGGGTGAGATAATACGGAGCTATGGTGCTGGGTGTTATCAGTACGCTGATGACACCCAAATCTATTTCTCCATGTCTTGCTCATCGGCCTTGAATTCTAATGGCATCTCTTCTCTCAATGAATGTCTTTGGGAGGTAATGGGCTGGATGAGGAAAAACAGATTGAAACTGAATCCGGACAAGATGGAGGTGCTCACGGTAGTGGCCCCGAAACCAAGAATTGGGTTGCAACCTCCAGTCCTGGATGGGGTCACACTCTCCTCCAGTGACTGTGTTCACAGTCTGGGGGTGCTCCTTGACTCGTCGCTCCTGATGACAAATCAGGTAAATGCGACGGTCAGGAGCGCCTGTTATCAGCTTCAGCTGATACGCCAGCTGCGCCCTTTTCTGGAAGTAAGGGATCTCGAGACTGTTGTGTACGCGCTGGTAACCTCACGCCTTGACTTCTGTAATGCGCTCTACATGGGGCTACCCTTGTGCTTGGTTTGGAAATTACAGCTGGTACAAAATGTGGCAGCCAGGCTTGTGTCAGGAACATCTAGGAGGGACCACATTACCCTGGTTTTGAGGTCCCTCCACTGGCTGCCTATTAGTTTCCGGGCCCGGTACAAGGTGTTGGTTATTACCTTTAAAGCCCTAAATGGCTTGGGTCCAAGCTATCTCAGGGACTGCCTTCTCCCATACAATCCTCCCCACACTCTCTGGTCCTCTGGGAGGAATTTGCTGCAGTCTCAAAAATCAAGGCTTGCGGCTACCTCCCAGAGTGCTTTCTCAGTTGTCACCCCCAGACTCTGGAATGGCCTTCCAGACGAGAGCCATCAGTTAACATCATTAGACAGCTTTAAAAAAGCTGTCAAGACGGATCTCTTCCAGCAGGCCTTTCCAGATTAATTATCCCGGCCTCGGGCATCCCCACCCGCATTGTTCTCTGCGTGGCCCCATCTATGGATGAAGGAAGAACATTGCCGTAGGCCAACGTGTTATTTTTGTAGTATGTTTTAACTCTTTTAACTTTTAACTGTTTAAATTTGTAATTTTAACTGTTATCTGATTTAATACTCTTTTAAGGGGGGGAGGGATTGTTTTTGGGATATCTCATGTGGTTTTGTTGTAAGCCACCTGGATTGGGTCCCCAAAGGGTGGGATATAAATAAATTTTATTATTATTATTATTATTAACCCACAATTGCGCAATAGTTTTCACACACAACACATTGTTATCCCATGTTGAATCCATGATTAATCCACACTTGGACACAAATGTGCAAATGGTTTTCACATGACATTGAGACGAAATGTGATTAAAGTGCCATTATCCCATGAAGAACCAGGGAAGAAACAACACTAATTCATTCCCGGAATTTTCCCGTGAATGAGTTTTTGCTGTTTCTTGACTGGTTATTCCCTGGTTCTTCACAGGATAATGGTACTTGCATTAATGTCTTTTTAAGCATGTTTTAATGTTAATTGCACAATTTTTGTGGGTTAATCATTGTTTAAACTCTCAATTTCCGCATGTGATAAACCTCTTAGTAGCCTTGGTTCCTTGTCATTCCTACTAGTTCTAGGTTATGATGTTAAATGGCTATACTCAAAAAGACTTTTGTGATATGGATCAAATTTGGCCCTCCTACTGAGACTACCTTTCTATGTACTTTGAGTAAAAAGTATTTCTGTATTCAGTACACAAATGTACATTGTGTTCTTTTGAGAGCATTGCAAGATATGGTCATTTCTTTACATCTCAATATTCTGTCCTATACTTATATTTTTAGCACTTAAGTAAGATATGCCAGCTGAAATTCATCATTAGAAGTGCAGTGCAATTCATAATGCATAACATACTGCCAAGAATATTGTTCAGAATACTGATGAAATGTCTTTAGTTCATGCTAGGCAAAGCCTTAAATACTGTATTAGCTGACAGTAGATTTTTTTTTATTATTTTTGCAGTATCATACTGCATAAAATGTACTTTCCAATTTTGTGACCTGTCACATCTTTGGCATTCATGGGCAATTCTATAAATTGTTCTTCTGTAAATGGCTACAACCTTTGCAAGGAACATTTTTTCCTCATTGTTGAGTATTGGAGAATACAGAAGTTTGATTCTCAACACTTTGGGCTTATGGTGGTCTTTGCAGGTTTATTTTATGGATCAAATTCAGTAAGCATTGATTTGTGCAGAGTTCTCTATACACAGAGACACATCTGAAAAAGTTAAGTACTGTTATTTTTTTAGTAACCCTTTCATTATCCATAAACATATTACTGGAAAGAACTAACACTTTTGCACATGTGTACCCATGGTGGGAAACACTTTGGTGCATGTAATAAACATGAAATTCCACCCTTATGTTTCTTTCATTGGTTTTTACACTGTGAGCTGTTCATAATTTAGATAGTCGACACATTCATGCTCAAGCCTTCAGTAGGAGTGATTTTCAAAAACTTTGACTGAACCCTTAAAAAACTTTGGTTATATGTTCTACTGGATTACAGCTGGGTCAATGCCAGAAAGTTACAGACTCCAAAAAAGGTGAAAATCTCTCCCCACAAAAAAGAACGTAATTAATGCTGTCTCAACATTGTTAAGCTACTCTAAATGTGTCTCTAAATAATATTCCCCCATTTCGCTGTTGGATGCCAATAAATGGGGGTCAACCTTAATCCAAGGAATTTAAAATATAGCAAAAGCAGAGGCTCATTTACTACATTTTATGAGGTTTCTTGTCTCCAAGGGCTGCTTTCCTCTCTTTATAATGTGGAACTGCTTTGTTTTCGCCTACAGATTTACCGCTATTGAGTCTGCGGAAAAAAGAGAGGGGGAAAATTGAGTGCCAATTGCTGTTTGTTAATTTTGTGAAAATACGCTTAAGCTAGCAAGGATTTGAGGCAGAATTTCAGAGATTAGTATTTGGGTCACCATTTTGAAACTTACAGCAACTGCTCACTGACCTAATTCTTCATGTACTGCGTAATGACACTTTCCTCTTTGTACCCATTGCAAGAGATGTGTGTGACAAGCAGTGGTAAAACAGTACATGTTATTTGCTCTTTCATAAGAGTGGCATGGTTGCAACCTTGTCACATGCTACTTATGTATAAATTAAGCAAAATCCCCATTAGCATGTGCATATTTGTACATTCACATGTAGGAAAGCTTTTATGTTGCAAAACTCTTGAAGGAATTCAGTACATTATTGCACACTTCTGGATGAGCACAATTTTGTAGTGGATCTATTTGGCTGAATATGGGATGGTTGAAAGGGGAGGTGTTGCTTGACTCCCTGGCTGTTGGCCTCTGAGGCTTTCTAGGGCTCTATTATGTCCCATATACCTTTTTAAATATTGGTATGTGTGTGTCATTCTAGAGTTTGGCCCTGGCTTTCATCATTTGACTAATGATACCCAGCTGTCTTCTTTTCAGTTTGTGCCATGGTGGTTGTTGAAGCCTTGAACTATCACTTAGATGCAGTAGAAGATGGCTAACACTTAACAAGGACAGGACATAGCTTCTCTTGGTGAGTGAATAAGCTAATCCAAGGTAGAGGCTGTAGCCTGTTCTGGATGGCATCTCTTGGGATTTCTTCTGGGTCTCTCCTGTCTATTGGCATTGCTCCATCTAGATGGCTGCTGTGTTGGCTACTATACCAGTTGTATTTCTTCTTTTTGGAGAAGGCAAATTTGGGAGTAGTGATCCATGCCTTAACCACTTCCCCCTTACAGCAGTGTACTCCAGCAGTCTATCTGAAATTGCCTTTGAAGAGTGAAGAAAAAGTATAGCTAGTACAAACTGGTAGCCAGACTGATTGCTGGTGTGCACTTTACAGACAATAAAACATTGGTCTTCAACCAACTACTTTGACTTCCATTTTTCTTCTGGTCACAAACAAAAGTGCTCCTTTTTGTATAAAGCCTTAATACATTTGAAATATGAACACCTGAATCACCATTTCTCCCCCCTGCTCTCCCACATATATGCATGTCTATAATTTATGCTCTTCTTCAGAGGACCTGGTTTATATCCCATGGCCAAGAGAAGACCTTGTTTGTGTGCTCTTTTGGATGTCCTGCCTGGGATGATTAGATTGACCCTACGTATGCCTAGCTTGAGGGCCTAAATAACCTAAATGCACCACATCCTGTCTAATCTTGGATGCTAAGCAGGGTCATCCCTGGTTAGTATTTGGATGGGAGACCACCAAGGAATACCAGATGCTGTAGGCCAGGGGTCGGCAACATTTGTTGCCGGGGGGCCGGGAGGGGGGGAAATGGCGCGGGGGCTGGCCGGGTGCATGCATGCTTGTGCACGCATGTGCACTTCCCCCCCCCCACATGCATGTGCACAATGCCCGCCATTGTGCGTATGCATGCGCAAGTGGGTGCCATTTTGGAAGGCTGCAGCACGTTAATTCGCCCGGAGCAGGCACGCTGCGGCCTGCCCTGGGCCCTAGCAAGGCCCCAGCGTGCCTGCTCCAGGTGAATTCACCCGGCGCACGAGTGCTGCGGCCTTCCAAAATGGCGCCCATGCTCACGCGCATGCATGCACAAGCACGGGTACCATTTTGGACGCCAAAATGGCACCCGCACTCGCACACATGTAGGCTGTATTTCAGATGAAAGAACTGGCAAAACCACCTCTGAGTATTCCTTGCTTAAGAAAATCCTATTAAATGCATGGAGTAGCTGTAAGTCAACAGGCAACTTGAAGGCACATGTCCATATGTCTGGCTTGAAAGGCTGCTTTGTTTAAATTGGCATTTGTTGTTGATTAAATAGTTTTATGCTATTTATGCTATAAACATCTCAGATGTTTTAAAGATAATTTCTGCTGCTCTTGATATTTTAAATGAGCTCCTGGTTAACATTGAAAGTCCCATTTTAGATAAAATGTTGGTTCCTGAGCTTGGAAAAGTAGTATTCCTGACTGCGAGATCTTGGGAATTTTAGTTTAACAAATTAATATTTCTAAGTGCTGGATGATATTATCCTAAAAGATGCAGGGGAATGTTGGGGGTCCCTAACCAGCAGTGCCAGCTTCTCTCTGAATTGGGTGGGGGGAGGAATTAAAGCTTAATAGAAGGCCTGCAAGGGGAGGGTAACTTTGAAGATCTTTCATTTCTGTTTACCAGTACTAACTGGAGAGAGCACTCCAGTTTCACTGAATAGAAGGGTTTTATTTAGAAATGTGCAAGTGTCTAAATTAATGCAACCTTAAGAATAATACAAGGCTAAGAAAGAAAGGTGTGGAAGATAGGATAGAGAGAAAGTGGGAGTTAAAGAGAACAATAATTACCAGTCCTGAAGATAGTTCCAAGGAAGACAGATCGTGGTTCAGACAATGTCTAAGGGTTACATAGAGAGATCCCTAGTTTATTGAGCAGAGCCCAGGTCTGTGAACAAAATGCCTGAAGCTGGGGCTGATATTTAAATCCTATTTTATACCCTTGAGGGGTGCTTGAGGTTACCACATGGTGTTACAAATTCTTTGATGGTTTTCTCATTGGATTGACAAGGGATCTGTAACAGCTGATGTCTTTAATTCCAGAGTGATAAAACTTTTATTGGAGTTGAGACAACCCCTGGATGGTGTGGCTGGAAGGTTGAATGGGAACACAGCATGGGGTGAGGTGAAGGATATGTTATCTGCTTTGTAATGGGACTCCCTTTTGTCTCCATTGTGAGAAAAAATGTGAAGAGACTGCAAGACGGACAGAGTGGTCTATAAGCCTTTTCAGCTTTTACTTTAGTCCTATCTAGGTCTTACATATGGCCTCAGGTCAGAGTGACTCCTTACATGTGTAATTTTCTATTTTACACAGGCCATTGTGACCTCTCAATGCCCAATGCTAGATATTAATTATGAAACCCCATATCCAGTGAGAGAGTTGTAGGGTGTGCTAACAGTGATACGTAATTATCTTAGTTAAAAAATAAAAACAAACCAAAATGTTGTACTTTATGGTTGCAATCCCATACACATTTAATTATGACTAAGCCCTACTGAACTCAATGAGGCATACATAAAATTATGCTTTGAGACTGTTCTGAAATGGGTAATTTCTAGGGTTTCCTATTCAAGATTGTCTCAGGCTCTGAGGTCCTGGGGGACCTAGGGACAGCACTTGGTGATATCTTTAAGCATTGTGTATTAAGTACTGACCACAATTGCTCGAACACACACAGAAAATATTTTCCTGGTTGGAAATTAAGACAGAAATCTTAGCTATTCTCAGATCAAGGGGCTATTCCCAGATAAGGTGAAATGGGGAAATTATTCCTTCTAATTTACATAGGGAGATGGAATAAGGAACATTTGATCTAGGGTGCATCTGCATTGTAGAAATAATGTAGTCTGACACCATTTTAACTGCCATGGCTCCATCCTATAGAGTCCTGGGTTTTGTACTTTCATGAGGTGCCTGCATACTTAGCCAGAGGTAGCTAAAGAACTTGTACAACTACAAATCCCAGGGTTTCATGGGATGGAGCTACAGGACTTAAAGTGGGGTGAAACTGCATCTTTTCTGCAGTGCGGATGCACCCCTAGTCTATTCCCTTTTGTCCAAAAAGATGGATGTAGAGCAGGTTAGAGTAGAGGCTGAGTCCTGGTACTGCCTTCTTCTAGTCTGCATAATCTCATCCTGAGATTTATTCTCAGTCAGATACTTAACCTATGATGGACTGCTGAAAGTGAGAGAATTTTAAGGAATGGGATGTTGTGAGCTGGCTCTGATTGACTGAAAAGGAAGTCAACATGTATGCTTCCTCTCCACAAGAAAACTTCTATAGAGTACGAATCTTCATCCAAATTTTATTATTAAGAATGGGTTAGATTTAGAATCCATGGAGAAACAAAAGGAAGAATATAGATAGAATGTAGAACACAGTAACTTTTCTGCACATATATAACTAACTGTATGAAAAGTAGTATCAGAAATGTATCAGAAATGTCTACAATAGATAGGTTTAATGGTAAATAATATTGTGTAAAATGATAGTTTTTCTTTTAGACACAAACTCTTAATGAAACAAATCAAGATATAAACCCATTGTACAGATTTCAGAAAACAAGATATGAATGAATTTGAAACTAGTAGTGAGATCATAGAATCATAGAATCATAGAGTTGGAAGAGACCAAAAGGGCCATCCAGTCCAATGCCCTGCCATGCAGGAACTCAAAATCAAAGCATCCCCAACAGATGGCCATCCAGCCTCTGTTTAAAGACCTCCAAAGAAGGAGACTCCACCACTCTCCGAGGGAGTGTGTCCCACTGTCAATAGCTCTCACTGTAAGGAAGTGTCACCTAATGTTCAGGTGGAATCTCTTTTCCTGTAGCTTGCATCTGTTGTTCTGGATCCTAGTCTCTGGAGTAGCAGAAAACAAGCTAGCTCCCTCCTCAATATGACATCCCTTCAAATATTTAAAGAGGGCTATCATATCACCTCTTAACTGTCTCCTCTCCAGGCTAAACATACCCAGTTCCCTAAATTGTTCCTCATAGGGCATGGTTTCTAGACCCTTCACCATTTTAGTTGCCCTCCTCTGGACATGCTCCAGTTTTTCAACATCCTTTTTGAATTGTGGTGCCCAGAACGGGACGCAGTATTTCAGGTGGGGCCTAACCAAAGCAGAATACAGTGGCACTATTACTTCCCTTGATCTAGATACTATGCTTCTATTGATGCAGCCTAAAATCGCGTTGGCCTTTTTAGCTGCCACATCACACTGTTGACTCATGTTCAACTTGTGGTCTACTAGGACTCCTAGATCCCTTTAACACAGGGTAGGCAACCTGTCCCCTTTAAGGGCCGAGGGACTTCAGCTCCCAGAATCCCAGGAGCTATTGGCCAAATGGGACTATTGGCAAACATGGCTGAGGCTTCTGGGAGCTGAAGTCCCTCAGCCCTTAAAGGGGACAGGCTGCCTACCCCTTCTTTAACATGTAGTCCCTTTAATCCAGGTGTCCCCTATCTTATATCTATGCATTTATTTATTTTTTTGCCCTAAGTGCAGTACCTTACATTTCTCCATGTTAAAATTCATTTTGTTAGCTTTGGTTCAGCTTTCTAATCTATTAAGGTCATTTTCATTGTCTTCTGGGGTATGAGCTATTCCTCCTAATTTGGCTAATTTGGTGTCATCTGCAAATTTGATAACTATGCCCACTATTCTTTCATCCAAGTCATTCATTGATAAAGATGTTGAATAGCACTAGGCCCAGGACAGAACCCTGTGGCAGCCCACTGGTCACTTCTCTCCAGGATGAAGAAGAGCCATTTTATTTTATAAAATAAAAAAAAAAACCCTGTCTCCAAGGAGGTAGGTGGCAGATGGAAAGGTTGCAGACAGATGTTCCCATGTTCTAGATCAGGGGTAGGCAACCTTTCCCCTTTAAGGGCCAAGAGACTTCAGCTCCCAGAATCCCAGGAGCTATTGGCCAACATGGGACTATTGGCCAACATGGCTGAGGCTTCTGGGAGCTGAAGTCCCTCGGCCCTTAAAGGGGAAAGGTTGCCTACCCCTGTTCTAGATCCTCATTCATAATTGGTCATAATTCTCCAAGGAAGTCAAGGTGTATCAGGGCAAGAGTCTTATTGCTCAGCATTGGTGGGCAATAAAGCCCCAAGCAGAGCCTGGCAAGACAATGAGACCAAGGGGAGGTCTAGGCCTAGTTTCCTGGGCAATAGAAATGGGCATTTCCTCCTCCCTCAGAGCAAAGACAATAGGGAAGGTTTTTGTACCTTCAGTGACATCATTGCAAAAGCAACCTGATTGGCTGGGTCACTCTGTGAGATCAGTTTGTGATCCTAGTCAACCAGGGTTCATGTAGTGAGCAAGATGAAGAAACCTCTTCAGTTAAAAAAAACTGCATGCAGCAGTTCTTCTGGGGTGTCACCATGCAGCAGCAGGTGGAGAACAGCAGGTTCAAAATCGTGAAAAAATGTGCAGAAGAGCATAAGGTAAAGGTTTTTAATATATTGTCATAGTGCTCTCACACTGTGACAGGCAGGCTTTGTAATGAATGCCAAAGCCCACAAAATCCTCAGAGTACCAAAGATATGGATGATGAGCCCCCCCCCCCAAACTCTATGATTTTAAGATTCTATAATATCCTTGGCCTTGAGGTTGGGTGTGGTAGTCAGTAGCTTACATGTTTTCATGGTAAGAAGATCGGGTTAAACATGAACTCCACTTACACTGGGAAATAGTGTTGATCCTAGAACCAGATCATGCCAGGAGGTGGGCTTGCTCCACAAAGCTCTAACTCTTGACTTCATTTGGTTCATTCTGTCTTTCTCCATGAAGAGGGAGAAAGAACTCTGCGCTTCTCTTTGCCTGGAGTAAGCAGTGGCATCACTGGGGCGTGTGGGGCATGTGGGAGGGTGCGGCTCACATTGGGCGACACCCCAGAAGAAGGGTGACACCTGGTCAGGCCCTCCCGCTGCTGCACCCCTCCCAGCTCCACTGCAACGGTGAAAATATCATACATACACCCAAGAATCCCCCCCAAAAAAAGCCAAGCTTGATTTTGTCATTTTATATAACGGAGGCCTCCTCATGAGGAGACAGCTACTGCCATGGGAAAGGAGATGGCAGAGGGCACCCTTTTGGCTGCCACCGCCTCTGACAGCCCCCCCCCCCCCAGGTAACACCAGGGTTGGGGATGCCTTTGGGAGTAAAGCATTTTCTTGTTGAGGAAGTGAGCAGAAAGCTAAGAGTCTTGGCTGGTATTTGGAGGAACTGCTTCTCTAGGCACAGTCCAAGTGATGTGCCTGCTTCACAACCTGTTCGTTGCTCCAACTGAGGTGATGAGCAAAGGGATTCAGATGGCTGCTCCCCCAGAGGCCAGCTCATTTGCATGCAGGCTATGTCTCTTGCTTCTCTGAGCATAGTCTGAGCTTTGGGCTGGCTTTGCTCCTCCTCTGCTTTCCACATAGTGGCTTGGGTCTTGGAGTAGGACTCTGGAGACCAGGGTTCAAATCCTGGCTCAGCCATTAAACCCACTAGATGACCTTGGGCAAGTCACACACTCTCAGCCTCAGGAGAGGGCAATGGTAAATCTCCTCTGAACCAATCTTGCTGAGAAAATCCCATGATAGGGTCACCTTAGGGTCACCATAAGTCAGAAATGACTTGAAGGCACACAACAAGTGGTTTAAAACTCTGATCCGCCAAGTGTTTTCTACACCTCCCAGAAGTCCCAGTTAGCTTTGCTAACAATCAGGAATTCTAGGAACTGAAGTCCAAAACACCCAGAGGACCAAAGTTTGGAAACCACTAATCCACCACCTCATGGAGAGTGCAAGGTATGAATCCAAGCCAGCCTAACTCTCTCAATCAGAGAAGGGGACGAAGGAACAAAACCGACTAGATTATAATTTTGAGATGGTGGTATACAGCCTCTTTTGCTCCTTTTCAGTTCTGAGGGGGGTGGAGGACTCCTCCCCCAAGATGTCCAACAGACATTATTAACAGTCAAAAGTAAGAGTTCCCAGAACACAGAATGGGATCATCAGATTTATAGGCATATAAAGATTAGAGACCTATAATATTGTAATTTATAGACCATAATTTATAGGCATATAATCTTCACTGAAGATTATAAAACCCAATGAAATGGAGGCAACCAATGTATTGGAGTGCATTATGCAAGCAAGACCAATAATTAGTTTCATCTTAACTACAGTCTAGACATTCTGCCAAAGGTGGGTGTGTGCCGGCCTTCAACAAACATACACATGCTAAACCTTACAGAGATTATTTGGAATTACGGTATATCCCAGAAGTTTCCATAGGATATACTTCATTGATCAATGAGCAGAGCTTGGAAAAGTTCCTTTCTTGGATCATAACTCCGATTGTGGGAGTTGTGACCCAAAAAAGGAACTTTTCCAAACTCTGGCAAAGAATTAAAAATCAGGGTATAGAACCAAGCCTGCCACTGAAGTTATAGCAATGGCAGATATGGTTAACTGCCCTGCACTTCATCCAAGGTTCCTTTTCAAAGACTCTGGAAATGTGTCACCTGTGAGTCATGCTCATGGCTGGATGGCGGCCCATTATCACAGAGTGTTTGTTGGAGTCAGCACAAATGAGAGGACACTCTCAGCTGATTGATGGGAGCTCTCCTGGATGTAAGTGAAATGAGATGCCTGCAGAGAGTCTCTCAGGAAACATCAGGTTTTTTGTTTTAATTGGAAGAGGCCTGGTTGACAAAAAAAAAAAAAAAAAAGTCTGATCTGGAGGAGAATTATTTGGCTGGTATTGGGTCCCAGCATGTAGAAAAAAGACAAATGGTTTCCCCCTTTGCTCTGTTTTTACCCCTGCATCCACAACACTGGTGGGTGCTTAGGGGTCTTAGCCCTGTTTTACTTCAAATCCTTTCACTTTTTAAGCCAAGGGGAAAGAACTGTGGTTTTCTTGCTCAGCTGGTCACTTCTGCTCTTAATTTATTTTTCTCTTCAAAGAGAATGCCGCATTGAGGGTGCCTCTGTATAAGCTGTTTTGCCTAAAGCACATTTTAAGAGACAGCTTATGCAGTGTGTACCCACATCCTCAAACTGACCTTCATAGGACTCCTTTTCCAGAATTTCTAACCCCTACCCCATGGAGGTGAGTAAATTCAGCAAGTACTCATTTTCCTCACAGTTCCCTCCTTGAGAATTCTGACCAAGTTTCTTAAGACCCATTGGCTTTGGTGCATTAAAAGTGTAGTTATCTAAGCAGAGCTGTGGGGAAGGACTGTTGAGAATTTTAATTGGTTTAAATTTTGGTAAGATTCTTCAAGAATTAACAGATGTCTTTAAATATTTAGTAGAGAGAATCTGAGGTTCCCAAAATCTGGGTGTGGGAGCAAGGAAAAATGATTGATTCACCCAACTAGAAAGAGAGAGTTGCATGTTTAATAATAATAATAATAATAATAATAATAATAATAATAGATTCTTACCCGCCTCTCCCCATGGATCGAGGTGGGGAACAACAACAATGAACACACATACCGCATCAGTTAAAACTCATCAATTAAAATACACATCAATTTAAAAGGACATGTTTAGCAATTAAAATTCAGAATGTGAATCCCTATGTTCAGCCATTTTTGTGGTCTCATTCCTCCCTCTCAGGTTCCTTTTTATGAACAGATAATCACAGGCAAGTATAATATGGTCCCTCAGCCTGAGAGGAAAGCTGAACAAATCTTGCCAAGGAAAGATAGGTTCACTTTAAGGTCCCCATAAGTCAGAAAGGCATGCAACAACAAAAATGCAGCACAGTGCAAAGCACTGTAGCCTGTTGTTCAATCAGATGCCCAGCAATGTGATCCAGTATAACCCCAGTGTAGAGATGCTGGTGTAAATGTATGTGTTACAGTCAATGAAGAGGAGCATAGCCATTGTATTATAAGTAGTATAGGATCCAGAAAAGCACTAACAATTTTTTCAAAGTCATTTCAGTGGCTGATTTTTGCAATATCATTTGCTGCTATTCTGCTATACACAGTGAATCCATACTAAAAGTTGCACTCAAATCTGCCAGGTCTAAATGTATTTGTCTACCACTTATTATGATTATAGAATTTATTGTAAAACAACAACAACAACAACAACCTGGTTTCTTCTGGAAGTAGGTAGGGATAATTAAAATTAGCATCATTGAAATTCAGACAGTAAGGGCATTTCCTTTTCCTTCATTCACTCATACCAGATAACTTGTACAGTGGAATTGCAGTATCCACTGGGGTTTGTTTGCAGGACCCCCTGTGGATACCAAAATCTGTGGATGCTCATATACAATGGGGTTGTAAAATTGTCCCCCTTATATAAAATGACAAAATCAAGCTTGGCTTTTTTTTGGGGGGGGGGATTCTTGGGTGTATGTATGATATTTTCAAGCCATGGATGATAGAATCCATGGATGCAGAACCCATGGATAGAGGGCCGATCGTACTTCATTACCACCAATATAACATAGTTGTGTCCATACAAAATGTTTAATCTTGGAACTACCATCTTTCAATGACTAACGTTTTACAGATACTCCAGATGACATTGTTAACAACCTAATTCATTTTGCTGTTTTCTGCATTTTCTTTTGGTTCTTCTATTAGATTTTGGTATTTCCTCCTCCCGTACTACAGCACCTGTCAAGTGTAGAATGGCAAGTCTCCAGTGAAGTTTTTTGGTCCAAATGTATCTTTAATTCCAATCTTTCTTTATTTCTAGTTCTTTCTTTTCAACTCAGGTTTGCCTTTACTGGTTAATTGCCTTTAAAGTTTTCAGATCCTATTTCCTGCAAATAGGTGGGAAGTTTCACTATTTTGCATGTGTGTTTCTCTTTTGAAAAACTCAAGTAGTATTATTTCACAAGTTTAAAAGGCAACCAAAATAATTACAGAAATTTAGTAATGAAAGTCCTTGTGGGGAACATGAATGGACTATTTAAGAGGCACTTAATCTGTAATCGCATGAGTGAACTGGGCACAAGGCAATTCATGCGGCAAAATCTACAAAGAAGAAGTGTCTAATGAACATTGCAGGGGATCTTCGCTGAATGATATAGTTAGTTCAAAGAAAACAATATTGGAAGATTGGACAAGGACAGGCCTTGCCGCCAGAGATGTGGGGACTCTGACACTTTCACACCTGGAAATGAAGTCCAGGGACTTGCTAATGCTTGCCTCAAATGAGAAGCAAGTATAAAAAGATTAAAATTAGAACTAGGGAATACTTCCCAGAAGAAGAGCTGATTGTTGGAAAATGTAAACCTTCACATTGGGGAATTTCTTAGCCTGAGGATTCCCCCCCTCTGAATTCTTCATGGAGGCAGCTTTTCAAAGTAACAAAGAAACATCTCTGTTGCTTTCTTAGGGAACTATGTTCAGTGACATCACTAGGGTTGCTGTTACCCCGGTGTGATAATTCATGTTATCACCCCCAGGCAGGCAGGCAGCCATCCCAGGGGAAGGCAACATGGGGAAAGAGCAGGGGAGAGTGCAGGGGATGGTGTAAGGAGAAGCAGCAGCAGGCAGGGAGGGACACTTGCTGTCTGTCCTCCCACTCCTGAGTGCCTCTCACTCTCCTCATCCTGCCCAGGCTGCATGGCACACATCCCAGCCCCCCTGCTCCACAAGCCAAGGTGCCTCTGCTGTCCCCTGCACTTGATGACAGGGCTGGGGTGGTGCTACCACCCTCTTCCATGTCTAGCGGGTCACTGCTGGCAAAGTGGGAAAGGGAGTCAATGACAGAAGGAAGAGGTGATGTCTGTGTTCACTGTCACTGCACCCTATCCCTACGACTTCCTTGCCACTGTCACCCCCTGCTTTTTGCAGCATCCAGCCACCCAGCAGTGTCTGCCTTGGCTGCACCAGGGTTGCCTCCTCCTCTGCCTTTTGCTTCTCTGCCACCTTGGGCTTTCTTGAACAAGACAGAGAGAGCCAAGGCAGTGGAGCAGCACAAATGAGAGGTAGCAATGGTGGTGAACTGCTTTCACCAGCCAGCAGCCACTTCCCCCACCTCATCTCTAGCAGCACCTGGCTCACTTCCACCTCATGATTCCTTTAGTTCTCTTGGCTGAGGTGGAGACAACCCAAGGAAGCGGAGCAGCACAAAAGGGATGGGTGGTGGCAAGCTGCTGCTGCCACCCAGCAACTGTCCAGGTGGGAAAGGGAGATGGTAGCATCACTGCTGCCAGTGCCCACACCTCCCTTTCCTGGCCTGCTGGAGGAGGGCAGCTGGGGTGGTGGTCCTGGGATGGTCGGTGAGTAACCCCCACTGAGAGTCACTCCTCAAGGTGTCACCCAGTGTGATCCACATCCCCCACACACTCTTAGTGATGCCCTTGACTGTATTGCAGACCTTCCCCTGAGGAAAATGAGAGCATAGGGCAAAACATCAGGGAGCTGTGTTAGAGAGCTAACCCTAGAGAAACTACAATAGAGTGCTGAAGCCCATTGCTATGGGAAAATTTCATGGGTCCAGTGTTTTTGGGATCTAGATTTTAGTACAGGTCTTTAAGCAAAACCTAACTCTGAAGCTTTTCTGGAAATCATCATTAAAACTCACGAAGCTGGTTCAACAATGAACCAAGCAATTTAGTAGTTTGGGCATAAATAGCTCATTTTATTTCTGAACTAATCTCCAGTGAGCACAGGATAACCTGTCCATGTCCTGGCTCTAGACATTATATTGCTAGATTAAATTCCAAGTGGAATGGCCATTTTAATCTCTCCCTCAAACAGGTTGTGGAATACTAAGCAGCACCGAAGAGTACTTGCAGAAACAAACCAAATACCTACTTTACATATCCAGCAATATAAAAGAGAAACAAAGGAATGATATTTCTTTTATGGTTTCTAAACTATCTAGGTACACATTCTATGCATTAATGGAAAGAAAGAAGAAATGACAAAAAGAAGAGGGACTGAGAGAAGGTGAGGCAGTTTTAAGTCGCTCTTAAAGTAGAAGAGGCACTCCAGACGACATGAGGGAAATGGGAAAGGAATTAATTTCTGGGGTAAATCTCTCAACAGAACCACAAAATTATTTTATAGTTGTGTAATGGTCATGACTGCAGGAGGAAATGGTGTGATTTGTCACCAATGATGTCACAGACACTAACTAGCATTCCACCAATGGGGAGATGGCAAATCAAATCCGACGATGGTTGTTTCAATTTTCTTTTCTGTCCATTGGTCAGATTATAGTAAAATTAAATTAAAGCAACTAATTATAGTGATGTCAGTGAAACTCCCAGTCCAATCTCATTCCTTCAAATTTTGACATTTCACCAGTTCTAGATACTGGGTACAAGAGAATTTCTGCAGTACAATTGAAACACCGGCCAATGTAGCACTGATGGCCATTGATTGGACACAGCACAAATTTAAGAAAGGAATTCCACACAGTAAACTTTTTTTTAAAAAAAATCAAACAAGCTTTTAGAACATGGCTTTTAAGAAAACGGCTCTAAGGCTTGCGTCTGCACTGCAAAAATAATCCAGGTTGATACCACTATGGCTGAATGCTATAGAATTCTGGGAACTGTAGTTTGTTGTGGCACCAGAGATCCCTGACAGAGAAGGCTAAATGTCTCCTAAAACTAGAATTCCCTGAATTCCATAGCTTTCCGCCATTGTTTTAGGACACTCAGAGCACAGTGTTTTTGAATCCCAGCTCAGCCATGGAAACCCATTAGGTGACCCTGGGCAAGTCACAAAATCTCCATTCTCAGGGTAAGGCAATGGCAAACCTCCTCTGAACAAATCTTGCCAAGAAAACCCCATGATAGGATTGCCATAAGTCAAAAACAACTTGAAGGCACACAATAACAAGTTAAGAGTTGACTTGAGGGCAAATAACAAATTATTTACATGATTAGTGGGAATACCCACCCCCCTTCAGAGAATGGGGCTTTGGTGAGGGGGCAGTTATAAGAGTGGTCAGGGCATCCAGCTTCAGATCACCCACAGACTTCATCAGCCCTGCAAACTGGAGGGTACTTTCCCCTGAGATAGGACGTTATCACACGGGGAGTTGCGGGGAGAAAGTGGAAATAAACGGGACGAGCGGAAGACTTTAATTTACGGGATTTGTCCCATTCCGCCTCATCTGATAACTAAATTCGAATTTAAAAAAGGGTTAATTCGAACAAAAACCTGATCTTTTCAAATCCTCAAAAATCCCGAAAATGAAAAGATCAGGTTTTCGTTCGAATTAACCCCCTTTTAAATTCGAATTTAGTTATCAGACGAGGCGGAACGGGACAAATCCCGTAAATTAAAGACTTCCGCTCGTGCCTGTTTATTTCCACTTTCTCCCTGCGACTCCCTGTGTGATAACATTAATAGGCAAGTATCAAAGAGAAGCTGAATGGCAGCTACATACGACAAGCAGTTCATATCCATCCTCCATTGTTGGATCCTAGTTGCTTTATTAAGGGAAAAGTATATGTAACATGTAAATTAAAACAAGAATCATAAACTGAAAATTAAAATAGGATGCAACAGTAATCAAGCTTACTTGAAATCAATTGGATTCATAACAAAGAAAAAAATGTCAGTGATGAGAGTATTAATTTGAGAAAATTACTCTTATTTATCTTTCAGAAATCTAACATTTTGGAAGAAGCATTCCCTCTCAGAAACATCTTTCACTCTTTCAGTGCCTCATGCCAATATTTTGTTCTGGAGCCGCCATTACAACTGCTACAACAGACATGGGCATTAGCTGGGGAAAGAGGTAGAGACACAACATAGTAAAATTTAGATTCTAGGAAAATGTAACCTCTTGGCCACACAAAGCATTGCCTTGAATAAAGATGTCTGGACCTTATCAAACAAATCAGTAACAAATTTAAGTTTATTGCCTAAATAAAACATCTCATCTTGGTGATCTCCTTAAATCAGCACAGCTGCTTTGCTTGTAATATCACTTACTATATGTGGACACTTATTTTCCATTTTTTGGTCATTTAGTTTAATGATTACAGTGACATCTACTGCTCCTAAATAATCATAATTCTGCACATTTTATTCCACAATATGTGAGCAAATTGTTGTTCTGATCTACTAATTTATTACACAGATAACCCCTCTTCCTCCAATGCATTTCATTTTATAAAGCTTTATTGTTTCATGGAAAAGAATATTATTTTTACAAGTTAATTGTTCATATCAGTGGTGACATGCAAAGAAGGAAGAATTTTGTATGGCAGGGGACATCTCTAAATAATATTATTTTTTATTCAGTTTTCTACTGCTACATATTTCTTGTTGTTTTTTTTTAAAGGATATCTTCCCCTCCTCCAGCACAGTCCAGTTAAGCTTCAGCATATTCACCCCAAATATCTCAATGGGAGGAAATTAAACATGTGAAGATCTGGGGATATTTGCAGTATTAGTGAACAAGACCAATTTTGAGGAGACATTTTCATGACACTAGAATTTTTTTAAAAATCCCCCCCCCCCCCCCATGGTTGTTCTCATTAGCATTCTCTTAATGAGAGGGGCATGCTGTACTTATTAAAATTTTATTGTTATGCTTTTAAACCATTTAATATTTTTTTAAATAATGGTATTTTAAAATTAGTTTGTTCAACTGTGTTTAAATGTTTCTATCATCATGTCTTTAGCTTGATCTTGTTTTAGCCTTGGTCAAAACCTACCATATTGAGAGAAAAGGTGGATATAAAGTAGCAAACAAAAGAACTTTGATTTACACAGAAAAGGTCACAGGTAAGATGGGGAAATTGACTAGAAAATGTTAGGTGGTGTTAACAACACTTATTGTAATGCCCTTTAGAGATTAGCAGTAATCTAGCAGGATGCAAGGTGTGTACATACCCTACAAACAATACTTTGTTAATATAGCTCATATTAACATCAGATGGTATAGGTAATGTCAGATGCAGGGGAAGGATTTTAGGATGAAGAATTTCTAAGCAGAAGTTACCATTTCAGTCCCCAGTACTTCCAAGGGATTTGAATAGATTGGGCTAGAAAGGACCCCTATCTGAAATCCCAGAGATCCACTGTAAGTGAGACAATGGACATTATCACACGGGGTCTAAAGCAGCCCCATACCTGCACTATCGCTGCATCATTCTGGATCCTTTGCCCCTGTGATCAGACGATGTCGCAGCAAACCCCGCCCATCCCTGCATCATCCCTGTGCCATTGCTGCATCATTCTGGATCCTTTGCCCCTGTGATCAGACGATGGACGTTTTCACACGACGATTTTTGCGGAGGCAATCCTACCTCCGTCCGGCGTCACTCCGGATCTTTTTTCCGTGTGTTCACATGACGTCGTCCCTAGCCATGCCCCATCCTGCGCCATCCCTGGCGCTACCCGGAGTCCACCCAGCTCTTTTAAATTCCGGAATTTCTAAGGAATTACACTCTTGCTGCCGGAGCTATGCCGCAATGGTGCCGGTCGCGCTGTATGTGTGAACACGACATACCGATCGTGGAGCATTTCCAAGTTATGGCCCATGGTTCCCCGCGCTATTTCCCATGGATCTGTAGGAAGCATCTTATGACGTGTACTTCCTGTTTGGATCGGGCAACAAACATGCGGGTAAACATGGTCCTCTCTATTAAGGCAATTTATTTTTCTTTTGGAGGATATGTGCCGCCGCGCGACCAGGGGTTGGGGGGGAGATCAATAGGGATGGTTTTGTTGCCCAGAATTCGGGGGGGGTGGAGCCTGGAGGAAGCCGGGATAAAACCCCGCAGGAACACCTCTCCAGGAACCAAGGCAGCGGAGGAGACAGTGTCCAGGCTGAGAAGGACTCCAAAGCCCATTGACATCAACACCTGGGCAGCACTCAGCAGCAGAGTTTTCCATAGCCTGGAACCGTGGCGGTTAAACTGGTGTCAAACCGGATTTTTTTTCTGCAGTGCAAATGCAGCCTATGTGTTCCTTCAAATGAGAGAAAGGGGGGGGGAGGCTCTAAAAGTCCTAAGGACCAGAGCAGCTGCCAAGGGTTGCCCAGAAGGCTCTCTAGGGAACCCATCCATCCCTCCAAAGGCAAGAAGGTGAATTTCTTAAAAAGAACCAAAAAGTCAACACTTGGGTGGGAGATTGGATCAGGAGCGTCGCACTTCCTAGTCCCTCTCCTACCCCGCCCCCTCCCTTGGAAAAGGAAGATAATCCAATCACCTAGGCCTTGGGCAAGTCACACTCTCTCAGCCTCAGAGGAACCCCTAGGGCCTGGGCTCTGGGAAGGAGGGGTGTGTTTGACAGCCGGCTGTCAAACGCACCCCTCCTTCCCAAGTCGGCGCAGGGCCTGGGCTCCGAAGTATATGAAGGGGCGGGCGGGTGGGTTTCCTTGGAAGTAAGGCTCCCTTTCCCGTAAAAGCGGGCACCTTTTGTCCATTAAGAAGGGGCTTTCCTTTGGACCAAGTTGGACAGAGGACGGCCATGGCAAACCCCCTCTGAAGAGAAAAACCATGATAGGTGGGTGACCTGGAGCAAGTCACACCCTCTCAGCCTCAGAGGATGGCCATGGCAAACCCCCTGAAGAGAAAAACCATGACAAAAGGATCTTGGGGGCAAGTCGCACTCTCTCAGCCTCAGAGGATGGCCATGGCAAAACCCCAGGGCCTGGGCTCTGGGAAGGAGGGGTGTGTTTGACAGCCGGCTGTCAAACGCACCCCTCCTTCCCAAGTCGGCACGGGGCCTGGGCTCCGAAGTATATGAAGGGGCGGGAGGGTGGGTTTCCTCGGAAGTAAGGCTCCCTTTCCCGTAAAAGCGGGCACCTTTTGTCCATTAAGAAGGGGCTTTCCTTTGGACTGAGTTGGGCAAAGGATGTGTTTCCAAAGTCTCCGTTTTACTCCCCTGGAGGGGGTTCCTCGCGAGTAAATCTCGGAGGGAGAACTACACCTCCCAGAGTTTTCCATAGCCTGGAACCGTGGCGGTTAAACTAGTGTCAAACCGGATTTTTTTTCTGCAGTGCAGATGCAGCTTATGTGTTCCTTCAAATGAGAGAAAGGGGGGGGGGAGGCTCCACGGACGGCAATGGCGATGTAACAGCAATAGCGCCATTGCGACGGAAGTGACGAAAATCGCATGCGATGGTCGCAGCGAGCATTCCTTTTTCTGCGCATGTGCAAGAACTTCTTCTGCCGGATCGAGGCAGGGATCCTCGGACTTATGTGTGAACAGGAGTTCCGGCTCCAAGGAGCGGATCAATCGGGAGTGCTGCTAATTCCGCAAGGATGATAGTTGCGTCTGAAAGGTAATTCCGTCAGGCAGGGTCTATGCCGGAATGGGTCCGGCTAGATTCCAGCATGCTCTAATGCCGCTTGTCTGCCAGTTTCAGACCCTAGTGTGAAAACGTCCGATGTCACAGCAAACCCCGCCCATCCCTGCATCATCCCTGCGCCATCGCTGCATCATTCCAGCTCTTTGTAATTCCTCTTTCAAAGAGGAATTACGGCTGCGCGACCAGAATCATTCCGGTATGGTTCTGGATTGATTCCATGCTGCTTTTCTTGCTGCTTTGAGACCCCTGGTGTGATAATGTCCAATGCTGAGATAGATGAAACAATAATCTGATTTCTCTTAGTCCGCCTCCTATGTAAGTAAAAGAATGAAAACATGACAGTAACTTGAACTGTGGTGTCAAAATAAAGATTGGGAAATATTCTTCCCATTGCTATTAAAATAAAAAAGAGATATAAGCAGAGTGAAGTCAATAAAAATAGTTTCTTGAGTCTGAGGCAGAAATTAATCATTTGGAAGTCATACAGTGAAAGATACTGCCATAGATAGCAAATGCTTCTTATTGTGGTTTCATTTCAGCCACAGGTTTCCTGCCTATGACATTCCTGACAAAAGCAGAAAGAGAAGATTTCTCTTCTGGGGATAAACCAATGGTTGGAAGTAACTAGTTACATTTACCTTGTTACAAATAACTAGTTATGTGTAATTAGTTCCTTTCCTGGATAATAATGGAAGTAAAACTACCTTATGATTGCAACTTGAGAAGATCACTTCTAGTTCTGTGGGGGTGTGTGGTCAATGAAGGGGGTTAATAAAAATATGATGTTATACCCCTGGACCTTCTGCAATGGCTCATTCCTGGAGTGGTGAAAACAACTGCATCAATACCTAAGAAAATCAACAATATGCAAAATGGAAATCTTGTGTCTTTACATGCAGTAAATCTTAGTCTGAGTATAATGATAAGTTTCACAATGATATGCATCAGAGAGCTAAGAATAATAATGTTATTGAAAGTAAACAATGCATACTAGAAAATGGGAAGAAAAATAAAAGAGTGAACACCAGCAGCAGGCTTGCAGAAGTTTTAGGCCTAAATGGTATTGTTAATTCAAACTAGCAGGCTTCTTGTATGAGTCCTTTCTCCCATTAAAATAACATTGTTTTCAAAAGTGCTATGTAATTGGGACTGCTCTTTCCCTACCCTATCACACCTGAGGCATTATAGTGCTGTAGCAAGTGAGAATTGTGAATGGGGCTGGAAAAGAAGGCAGGAGTGAGCAAAATTTTGGCTTCTCTGACAAGCCCCAGTTGGAGTTGATGGTGGGGAGTGGTCATTTGTTTCAGTGGGTCTGCTCCAAGCACAACTTAGGTCTGACTGCATGTGTTGTTTGGCTTAGAAACAGTTCATATCTGAAGTGAAAGGGATTAAAATGGGGGTAGAAGCGAAGCTGATATTAAAACTTTCAGGAAGAGGGTGTTTAAAATGCAGATGCGGCTAAAGTCTCCTCCTCTGGGGGAGATTTAAATTGAGGCTAGATGACTGTCTGTTAGGAGTGCTTTTATTGTGTGTTCCTGGATGGGAGGGGGTTGGACTGGATTGCCTTTGTGGTCTCTTCCAACTCTATGATTCTCTTTTTTTTAAGGTTATGAAAGGGAAGAATCCCAGCACTTCACCAAGTTCTTCTTAGACATAAATACCACAACCTTGTCTTTCCAGTGCTTTACCTTTTGCCTCTGTGCAGGGTGACCAGATGTCCTCTTTTTCATGAAATACATTTCACCCTTCTGTTCAGGAGGAATTCCAAAATGTCCTCCATTTTGAGCTTGACTAAGAAGCCCATTGTGTAGCACCATGTCTGCTGTTCCCCTTTGGGAAATTTGTCTACTTAGCAGCCTGTCCACACTGCAAATAGGGGGATAGGATTGATCCTTCTAAAGTCCATTTTTTCTGAGACCAACAGCAGACAAGTCTTGACCCCCAGAGCTTGCGGTGTGTTTGCTTTTTGGAGGCGAAAGGACAGCAAACGTGCTTGAGGACACAAATGCAAATGTTTCCCCCGCTTAATTTCAGCACAATGGACATTTAAATGTAGATTCACTCAAAGGTTTGTGTTAGCAAAGTCCATTTTTAAGCATTTGTCTTAGCAATAGCAATACCAAGTACATTTCTATACCGCTTATCAGTATAAGCACTTCCTAAGCAGTTTACAACTTTAAGCTAATTGCCCCCAACAAGCTAGGTACTCATTTTAGCAACCTCGGAAGGATGCCAGCCTGAACCCTTGGCTGGTATTGAAATCACAACCTTATGATTTGTGGGTGAGTGGCTGCAGTACAAGCATTTAACCACTGCGCCACCAGGGCTCTTGTCTTGCTCAGAATTCTGTAAGCATATTGCAAGCCAACAAGTCATTTTAACAAAGATATGTTCATCAGAAAAACATGGTTGAGTAGATAATAAAAGACAGCCATAGCTGTAAATAAACCATGTAAAATGAATTTATATTAGTGTTTTCACTTTTATTTTGTAATAGTCTACATTTTTCTTGACTGTCCCACAGTTTGCAGTGCCTTGTCCTCCTTGATGGTTATGACATCTGATCACCCTGCCTCAGCAGCTTTGGAAACTCGGGTGGTGGGGAAAGAAACTTCATATGTGGAGTATTTGAGGTGTTTGGGTGTAGTTAGCGAAACTGGGAGGTGAGAATCCTCAGAAAGTCTGAGGGAGTGGCAGAGTCTCTGAAAAAGTGGCCAGGGGAGAGGGGGGCTGGTCTGGATATGGCAAGGGTATGAGCATGTTTCCTTTTGTTGCTGCCACTGCAAAAGGATGGTCATATAGTCTGTGCCAGTTTTATGTGGGGTGGCAGATAGGGTGATCATCCTCCTGCCTTGACTGTCATTGCAAAATAAAACATGTGCAGGATGTGAATAACAGATGGCAGAATAGAAATATCCAAAGAATGAGTGTGAAAAGAAGGTGGGGAAAATTATTAAAGGGACAAGAAGAGACCATCAAAAAAGAGACAAAAGAAGAGACCATCAAAGAACAAGTGGGGGAGAGAAAGAAAAAGAAAGGGAGAGGGAGAGTTACAAGGCAGATTGGAGAAACAAGGATAGTTGTAAAAGAATGACTTACAGCAACCTGGTCAGCAAAGCTGCAAACATACCAGGAGAAACTGATAAAGCAAGAGAAGGATGAAGACAAATTAATGTTGGAAGGAGAAGGACAAACAACAAGCAAGAAAAATAAGATGAGGAAAACAAAATTGCATAGTACAAACAAAATAAAGGGAACCACAATTTTACAAGAGAGGCTTAATACCCAAAGCAGGGGTAGGCAACCTAAGGCCCGGGGGCTGGATGTGGCCCCCCAAGGCCTTTGGATGGGTCCGAGGCTGGTCCTGCCGCCGCCACTGCCCCCCGCTGCCCCCCGCTGCTGCTGCCCCCCGCCATGATGATATTGATTATTGTTGTTATTACTTGTTCTTGGGGTTTTTCTTGGCAAAATCTCCACAGGGGTTTTGCCATGGCTTTTCTGGGGCTGAGAGAGTGTGTATGCATTTATTTATTTATTTATTTATTTATTTATTTATTTATTTATGGTGCTCAGCTCAAAAAGTTGCCTACCCCTGACCTAAAGGTACCAAATCCCTACTGATCTTGGAAGCTAAGCAGGGTCAACCCTGGTTAGTACATCGTGATGCAGTGGTGCAGTAGGAGCCCTGGTGGCTCAGTGGTTAAATGTCTGTACTGCAGCCACTCACTTACAAATCACAAGGTTGTGAGTTCAATATCAGCCAGGGCTAAAGATTACCCAGCTTGTTGGAGGCAATTAGCTTACAGTTGTAAACCGCTTAGAGCAGGGGCAGGCAAACCGTCCCCTTTAAGGGCCGAGGGACTTCAGCTTCAGCTCCCAGAATCCCAGACTATTGGCCGAGGCTTCTGGGAGCTGAAGTCCAAAATCCCTAATAGGGCCGAGTTTGCCTGCCCCTGGCTTAGAGATTGCATAGCGCAGTATAAAGCAGTATATAAATGAAGCTGCTATTACTATTGCTACCTGGATGGAAGACTGCCAATGAATACCAGGTGTAGTAGGATATTTCAGAGGAGGGAACTGGCAAAACCACCTCACAGTATTTTATTTTATTTTATTTTATTGCTTGAGAAAACACTGAAATTTCATGAGGTTGCCATAAGTTGATAAACAACTTGAAGGCACATACACACATGTTTTACATCGTACACATTTCCAGAAGAATGAGATTTCTGTCAAATCCATTTGATGATGATGATGATGATGATGATGATGATGATGCAGAACATATGATTCAGAAGGATGGAAAGTAACGTATGTATGAAGAAAGTGTAATAGAGAATAGAAAATATATGGAATCATCAGAATCCACCAGGAGAGGCATAATGACACAGGTTCATTGATAAAAGCAGAATGATTAAGATTGTGAAATAAAGGGGAAGGGAGAGATAGCTATAAGGTGGTGGGAAAGAAAGTTCAATTGAATAAAAGAGAAAGCAGGGCAGGGGAATGTAGCCACTATATGGGTTTGAACCTGACTTACTGATTTACATCATACAATCAGAGCAAAAGAATCAAAGCAAATAGTAAATAGTAGGATCTAAATAAAAACAAAAATTGATTCTTAAAACTATTAAGAATAAGAAAAAAGAAAGGAGATGGAAATAAAGAGAAAACTTAGATTCAAATTCGGAGAAATAAGATGGATAGAAACTGGAAGGAAAGGGGGGGAAAGGACTTGCATGTTATAACAATAATGATGGATCACATTAATCTCAAAGTAGAGGTCAGTGGAAAAGTAACTACAGTCGGCCTTTCATATCCATGAGGGATCCATTCTGGACCCCTCCCTGCAGATAAGAAAAAAATGTGGGATCTTACGTCTCACTGTCCCCAATTGGTGACATGACGTGCATGGTTGTTAAAAACAATGGTGCTTGCCAGTCATGGATGCTTAGATCTACAGATGGCATGCCCATGGATGGCAAGACCCCACTGTATGGTGGTATTAATACATTATAAGACAATTTTGACTCTCTCCATGCCCCAAAGTAAGCATTCAGTTAGAAATATAATAGAGGTAATGAGTAAGAGCCAATTTAGTAATCAGCAATTAACAGTTTTACAGTTCAGATTTTGACAAGTTTAAGATTCTAGATATAAGTATTATATTATTAAAAATAATATCAGACTAGGTTTGCATCTGCATTAATTTATAGTTAATTTTTAGTTAAAATTGGTTTTTATTTTTATTTTTAATTTTTTAGTTATTAATTAATCGGGCTGCATCTGCATTGCTGCATCTGCATTAATGCAGTTTGATACCACTTTAACTGTCATGGTTCCATCCTTTGGAATCCTAATTCTGTGAGATATTTAGCCTTCTCTGTCAGAGATCTCTGGTGCCACATTGTTGTTGTTGTTAACTGCTTTCAAGTAGATTTCTGCTCATGGTTACTCTGTGAATTCTGCAGTGTGACAGTAGCTTATAATTCAGAATCTGAATATATGACCATAAAATAAGAGATAAAAATAAAAAGCTTCATGTAACAAATAATCAGAAAAGCCCAAAAATATATTTATATTTTATTGTTGATTCTTAGTGATAACTGTCTAGTAACAGATTGTTATGGTTAAGGATGCCTTTGAAGTTAATTAGGAATTGTTACGTGTAAGAGTGGGTAATATTTTCTCTGTTTTGGGTGCCAGATTGGTGCGACAAAACCCAGTTTGCTTTCTCTAATTTATTAGTCCACAGTAGATTCACTCATTGCTAGAGCTAAGCTGTTTATCTTCAGAATGGGTCTATCATCATCAGTTGACTAGTGGTAAATAAAATAAGGGTTGTTTTTTTCGTGCTGCTGGGATTGTACAACATTCATTTAAATGAACTGAGTCCTTTTTGAAAATTGTTCTTGTTCTACTTTATTCATTGTACCATCTGCCAAATTTAATGTGACATCAATTTCTTTTGTTTGTTCTCTTTGGGCTTTCCCCCAAAAGTCTATCAGATTTTTATTTTCATTTTTCTAATTGGAGACACACTTACTGAGCTTAAACAGATGTTTGAATTCTGTAATTTCTAGAGTTTGTGATTCCCTCTGCTAGCCTTAATGAGTTCCGCCAATACTTCTGGGCTCATAGGAATCTTATGTACTCACAAAAAATTGATTTTTCACATCTCCCATCTAAAATGAAAAACAACTTCCCATCATAACTAATATTGAATTTTAATGGGAAATGCCATTGTGAGGAATATTAAATTTGTTATTGTGCTTTGATACTTATAGCTCAATGAAGGCATTAGAAATGGAGTAAGTAAGGAAACTGAACATTAATACCATTGTGAGAAATCATTTGCCAAAAGACTCTGCTATATAAGCTTGGCTGCTGGCAATATTAGTTGATTCTTTAAAATTCCCTGAAACTCTACATATTTGCTGTGCATAATAAAGTGGTTAGGGTCATTTACACAGGCATACCTCAGTTAACAAAGCTTCTGACAAAGTAGTTCCTTTTCACAAAATCTTTTAAGGGCCAACCAGTAACAACCTTCCTCCTTGCCATCAGTCTAGCTTGAAGTTATTTTAAAACAGCATTGGCATTGAAAGGAAGTGGCTTTAAAAAAAAAAGACATTTCAAAACAATCAGTAAGTAATGTGTCATGTTCCTTATTTCTTCTATATTTAAACAATGCAAGATAATTTTAAAAAGTTTATTAATCCATATATCGAAATTGTTCTTCTTACTATCTTGCTCTTACTGAAAAGAGAAACCACTTCTTTTCTATCTGAAGTTATGTTGGAATAATATTCTTTTAAAGAGTGGTAAAAATATTTTGTATGGCTGAGATTGCTAAATCACAGCATTTGACATGATGCAAAGGCTTGCAATGGGGATTGTATCACGTTAAGTGGCAAGAGGTGGTGACAATTAAGCAACTCTTTATATAACAGCACTGAGTGCATGTGGGGGTTAATGAAGATAGTGGGTTGTTGATGGTTGGAATGAAGCTGTATTACAACAGACAGTGTAAGTTGATGAGTTGGAGGAGTGTTTGTACATATTTGTATATACTGCAACATACGATAAAGTACCTCCAAGACCTTAGAACAGGGGTAGGCAACCTTTCTCCTTTAAGGGCCGAGGGACTTCAGCTCCCAGAATCCCAGGAGCTATTGGCCAACATGGGACTATTGGCCAACATGGCTGAGGCTTCTGGGAGCTGAAGTCCCTCGGCCCTTAAAGGGGAAAGGTTGCCTACCCCTGCCTTAGAAGATATCAACAGTGCCTGTGAGTTTATTCAAGTGTGGAATGTGATCAATGCATTGCCAATACTTAAACTGAACTGGTGCTTCCGTACTCTGCCACAGTAAGCTACTTCTGAGAGTGGTTACCTCAGAGAGTGCTGTAAATTGGCATCTCTGGCGGGCCTAAAATTTTTGTTTTTGTTACTGCACAGAAGAGAGCCAACAAATCCTTCATTACCACTGTATCTTTTCAAAAATACATTGTGCATTCTATCTGTCTTCTTAGTTGTTTATCTATTATAAAAAAAAATTATTCACATAGCTTTCTTTAATCATACCAATACCAATAAAAAATTTTTTTATTATTCAGCTGTCATGATCTAATATTTCTTATCCCAGTTCGAGGGAACCTTTTAAACAAAATTAGCTAGACCTGTCCCTTTTGTTTTCCAATAATTTATCACGGGGAACCAGTCTTCCTCAATTTTTTTTAGAGGTTGATCATTAATCAAGTGAATAAGTTTGTCCAATCATATCCACTAATTTTTTTAACCAGCTTTCTATTGCTGGTATTTC
Organism: Phrynosoma blainvillii; assembly: GCA_026167975.1. Taxonomy (NCBI): domain Eukaryota; kingdom Metazoa; phylum Chordata; class Lepidosauria; order Squamata; family Phrynosomatidae; genus Phrynosoma; species Phrynosoma blainvillii. Next base: position 119,444,178 of record JANUYF010000002.1, on the reverse strand, counting down.
TTTCACCTTCCAATACTGTTAGGCAATTCTTCCAGATTATACACTAACTGGAGAAGCTCAGTTGATAGAAGTGTCCAGGAATGTGTTGTTGTTGTTTTTACCTGATTACATAAAATCCAGCTCTAGCTCAGTCTGGAGAGGACATGCACTAGTGAGATCCACTACTTTGAGGGCAGGATTGGGGGACTGTCTTTAGAAATAATTCAGAATTCAGCTGGTGCAAAATGTGTTCACTTCATATTGGAGGGAGTCAAGCAGTCCATTCATATGATGCCTATAATGTTCCAGTTGCACTGGTTGCTAGTGCATTTCCAAGCTGCTGGTTTTTAAAGTCTTTAAAGATGTTAAAGCCTTACACAAGAGTTTGGCAATTGTGCCAGGATGGCAAACAATTTCTGCACATGTGTGCCCAGGGGCCACACAGCTGTTCAAAAGTGAAGCCAGAAGTGATATGATGTCACTACTAGTTTTGTTTTCAACCAATTTCAGCTTTTTTTTTTTTTTTAATTAGGTTGGGGTTGTTGAAGAGTTAGGGGAGCAAACCACTAAATGATAGTGGTTTTGAGCATTGGGATTGTTTTGGCTAAAAAATCACATTGAATTTTTTGGGGACAGAAGGATGTCCTGAAGCCACAAAATGGGATGGGAGGCATGAATTCCCACCCCCATCTTACATCATCTGGATCCAAGTTACATTGCCTGTACTAATCTTTACTTTACTATTGGCCCATACTTTACTGTTGGCTATCAAGGCTGTTCTGAAATTGCTACCAATTAAAACAACCGGGTTTCACAGGCATGAGAGGGCTTTTCAATAGTGGCTTCAGGTCTATTAAATTAACCACTTCACCAACTAGGTTGGTTAAAAGTCCCATTATTACTGCTTATAATAACCAATTACAGGGATATGGCCTTAAAGAAACATTGTATGTGATTTTTTTTTCTGAAGTTCTTTTTCCCTCCACTTTGGCTGCTATGCATTTTAGCTCATTTTTGTTTTCTTCTGGGAAGAACTGCTAATTTTAAAGTGTTAAGACACAAAGTTTTAAATTCATTGTAAATTGTTTTTAAAAATTTATTCTTCTATCTGCCATGAGAGATTTTTTTTATCAAAGGGAGAATATCACTACTGAGCAGGGAAATTGGAATAAACTCCAGCATCTTAAGGAGAAGTGCATGAAACTCAACATGCATGCAGGGGCATTAGGGGATTACTGCAGGAATCTTAAAATTCCTAGAGGATTGAGAATATTAAAAGAACCTGGTATGTTCCCTTATAATGATGAATTCTGTAAAAAGTGGTTTGCCATTTTAAATAAGTGCTCCATGGATCTGATGATCCTATTGATTGAAACCTCTAATAGTGAAATTGAGAAACATAAGGTGGAAATTAATAAGATTGAGCAGGATATAAAAAAAATGGATACCACCACATTTCAACAAAGAATTTTAAACATAGATCAAGACCTAGAAAAAGAAAGTATAAAAATTAGAGAAAACGAAATGAAAAAATTTCAAAGAGACTTAAGGGACTACCAGGAGGATAGGATATACAATTGGAAAAATTCCAGGAAATTCAAAAAATCTGTATCCTTTGCTTATGAATCTTCTGATAACGCTAGGAGTCCTGATGATAGCAGAAGTAATATATCCCTAAATGCTAGTACTGATGACTCTACGACAGCGATAGTACCATCCTCTACATCATCTTTTTTAAATGCAAGACAAAACAGAAACACGTACAATATGAGAAAAAGACAGGGCACAGTATCTACCAGTTTCCCCAGCAAGAGGACAGAAAGGATCATAGAATCATAGAATCATAGAATCATAGAGTTGGAAGAGACCACAAGGGCCATCCAGTCCAACCCCCTGCCATGCAGGAACTCCCAATCAAAGCATCCCCGACAGATGGCCATCCAGCCTCTGCTTAAAGACCTCCAAGGAAGGAGACTCCACTACTCTCCGAGGGAGTGTGTTCCACTGTCGAACCACCCTTACTGTCAGGAAGTTCCTCCTAATGTTGAGGTGGAATCTCTTTTCTTGCAGCTTGCATCCATTGTTTCGGGTCCTAGTCTCTGGAGCAGCAGAAAACAAGCTTGTTCCCTCCTCAATATGACATCCCTTCAAATATTTAAACACGGCTATCATATCACCTCTCAGCCTTCTCTTCTCCAGGCTAAACATCCCCAGCTCCCTAAGTCGTTCCTCATAGGGCTTGGTTTCCAGACCCTTCACCATTTTAGTTGCCCTCCTTTGGACACGCTCCAGTTTCTTCACATCCTTTTTGAATTGTGGTGCCCAGAACTGCACACAGTATTCCAGGTGAGGCCTGACCAAAGCAGAATAGAGTGGCACTATTACTTCTCTTGATCTAGACACTATACTTCTACTGATGCAGCCTAAAATTGCATTGGCCTTTTTAGCTGCTGCATCGCACTGTTGACTCATGTTCAACTTGTGGTCCACCTGGATTCCTAGATCCCTTTCACAGGTAGTCTCATTCAGACAGGTGTCCCCCATCGTATATCTGTAATTTTTGTTTTTCCGCCCTATGTGCAGTACCTTACATTTCTCTGTGTTGAATTTCATTTTGTTAGCTTTGGCCCAACTTTCTAGTCTGTTCAAGTCATTTTGAATTTTGATCCTGTCCTCTGGGGTATTAGCTACTCCTCCTAATTTGGTGTCATCTGCAAATTTGATGACTATGCCCCCAATACCATCATCCAAGTCATTAATAAAGATATTGAATAGCACTGGGCCCAGGACAGAGCCCTGTGGCACCCCACTGGTCACTTCTTTCCAAGTTGAAAAGGAGCCATTGTTGAGCACCCTTTGCATTTGACCAGTTAACCAATTACAAATCCATGTAACAGTTACTTTGTCTAGCCCACATTTTACCAACTTGCTTGCAAGAATGTCATGGGGAACCTTGTCAAAGGCCTTACTGAAATCAAGATATACTATATCCACAGCATTCCCTTCATCTACCAAGCTGGTAATTTTATCAAAAAAAGAGATCAGATTTGTCTGGCATGACCTGTTTCTCTGAAACCCATGTTGACTTTTTGTGATTATGAAATTATCTTCCAGATGTTCACAGACTCTCTGTTTAATGATCTGCTCCAGAATCTTTCCGGGTATTGATGTCAGACTAACTGGACGATAATTGTTGGGATCCTCTTTTTCCCCCTTTTTGAAGATGGGGACAACATTTGCCCTCCTCCAGTCCACTGGGACCTCTCCTGTTTTCCAGGAATTCTCAAAGATTATTGCCAATGGTTCTGATATTACATTTGCCAGTTCTTTTAATACCCTTGGATGTAATTCATCTGGTCCTGGAGACTTATATTCATCTAGATTAACAAGATGTTTCTGTACTATCTCTTTACTTATTCTGTGCTGAAATTCTCCTATTCTGTCCTCTGCTCCATTATCCTCAAGTTGAGCACCCTTTGCCTTTTCTGAGAAGACTGAAGCAAAGAAGGTGTTGAGTAATTCTGCCTTTTCTCTGTCCCCTGTTAACTTTTTGCCATCTTCTCCACACAGTGGCCCTACCATTTCCTTCTTTTTCCTTTTGCTACTGACATACCCCCAAAAGCCCTTTTTATTGTTCATAACCTCTCCAGCAAGCCTGATTTCATTCTGCGCTTTAGCTTTTCTGACTTTACCCCTACACGTGCTAGCTATTTGTTTGAATTCCTCTTTGGTTATTTCCCCATTTTTCCATTTCTTATACATATTCCGTTTAAAACATAGTTCAGTTGCAAGTTCCTTAGTCATCCATCCTGGTTTCTTGAGACACCTCCCATTCTTCCTCCTCGTTGGCACGGTTTGAAATTGTGCCTTCAGTATCTCCCTTTTGAGAAACTCCCATCCGTCTTGAACTCCCTTCTCTTTTAGTCTTCCTGTCCATGGGATCACCCTCAGTATTTCTCTAAGTTTAGTAAAATCAGCTTTCCTAAAGTCTAGAATGCGTGTCTGACTATGCCTGGCTTCTCCTTTCCACTGTATAATAAACTCCAGGAGGACATGATCACTCCCGCCTAAGGATCCAACCACTTGCACCCCATTAACTAGGTCTTCCTTGTTAGTTAGGATCAGATCCAAAATAGCTGACTCCCTCGTTGCCTCTTCCACCTTTTGAACAATGAAATTGTCTTCGAGGCAAGTGAGGAATTTGCTAGACCTTGAGGATTTTGCCGAGTTTGACTTCCAGCAAATATCCGGATAGTTGAAGTCACCCACCACTACTATATTTCTCCTTTCTGAGTGTGTGGTCATCTGTTCTAGAAAGGCTTCATCCAATTCTTCTGCTTGAGTTGGGGGTCTGTAGTAGACTCCCACACTAACATCCCTGTTGTTTCCTTCCCCTTTAATTTTTATCCAGATGCTCTCCACTTGGCTTCCAGGATTGATGTCCTGGATTTCTTCACTGGTGTAAATATCCCTGACATATAATGCTATTCCTCCTCCTTTCCTGTTTGTCCTGTTTCCCTTGAAAAGGTTCTACCCCTTTATATCTACATTCCAGTCATGAGACTCATCCCACCAGGTTTCAGTGATGCCTATTATATCATATTTGCTTTGTTGTGCTAGGAGTTCAGGTTCATCTTGCTTATTTCCCATGCTCTGTGCATTAGTGTAGAGACATCTAAGACCATGTGTCCCCTTTACTTGCTGCCTGTGCACATTTTTTTGCCTCCCACTGTTGGGTCCCTGTACTGTTTGCCTTGTTTTCTCTATGACAGTTTGACTATTTTCTCCAGTCCTTTTGTCTTCCAGGACGTTGTCTCCCTTCCCCACACAGTTCAGTTTAAAGCCCTCCTGATCAAATTCTTCAGACCGTTGGCAAAAACATTTCTTCCAACTGGTGTGAGATGCAGCCCATCCCTTGCCAGGAGTCCGCTCTCATGGAACCGCAGCCCATGATTCAAGAATCCAAATCGTTCTCGACGACACCATCTGCGGAGCCAATTGTTGACATCTGCTATCTTCCTCTCTCTTCCTGGACCATGCCCTTGAACTGGCAGAAGAGACGAGATGACAATCTGTGCCTCCATTTCCTTCAGCTTCTTTCCTAGAGCCTCGTAATCCCTTTTGATGTTCTGAAGGCTGTGTCTTGCTGTGTCGTTCGTTCCCACGTGGACCAAAAGGAAGGGGTATTGGTCGGTAGGCCTGACCAGTCTTGTCAGCCTCTCTGTCACATCTCTGATCTTTGCCCCAGGAAGACAACACACCTCTCGAGACATCTTGTCAGGCCCACAAATCACTGCTTCTGTCCCCCTCAGCAAGGAGTCCCCCACCACGACCACACGCCTCCTCCGAGGCTTAGCAGCGACTGTTCCCTGTGGTGGAACTGCCAGGGTCCCCTGCTCTGTCAGGAGGTAGTTAACTTGTCTGCAAGGGAATTCACTTTCCACCAACTTCAGGTATTGAAAAAAGGCCTATCTTTTGTTCCCACACCTAAAACTAACCATTTTCAAACTATGATTGAGGTACAGAAATTATTTAGAAAGGTTAAGATCACAGATTTTTTTAAGACCAAGTGTCTTGACAATGAGAGAGAGGATGGAATATTCAGAGGTAAATCTACTTTTAATCCAGTTACCACGAATTATAACATCTTAGCTTTTGAGGATATGATTCATAAGGAATTAAAATCCATTCAGGATCAGTCTCCCACAGTCTGGCATAATTTAACACAGCAAGAGAGTTTGGCTCTTAAAGAACTCTGCCAACTCCAAGATGTGGTCTTCAAACCAGCAGATAAGGGAGGTGCAATAGTTGTTTGGGATATGCAAGAATATGTAGCAGAAGCCCATAGGCAATTAAATAATACATCACATTATGCTCCCTGCAGTTATGACCCCACTAAAGATATCAAAAAGTTAATTTCTGGAATAGTCTATGAGGCCCTTATTGATGGGTATATTAACAAAAACACATATGATTTTTTGTTAGAATCAGAGGCAAGAATACCTGTTTTCTACTTGTTACCAAAAATACACAAGTATAAATTTCCAGTCACAGGAAGGCCGATTATATCTGGATGTGGCTCCATATTGGAACTTTCTGAATATGTTGATTCTTTTTTGAAGCCTTTTGTTCCACAAATCTCTACTTACATCAAAGACACAGGACATTTTTTGCAAGTCTTAGAACAAATTACATTACCTAATGATGATTGTATTCTGGTGACACTTGATGTGGCATTCCTTTACACTAATATAATCCATGATGAAGCAATGGAGATTATTGAATCTACATTGCACAGGAGGAAGGATTATCTATATTCACCTACTCATTTTTTGTGGACATTAGCAGAAATTTCTTTAAAACAGAATTATTTTTCTTTCCAGGATAAGTTCTACTGGCAGATATCAGGCACTGCAATGGGGTGCAAATTTGCACCAGAATTAGCAAATCTATTCATGGATAGTTTCGAGCATCAGTATATACTGAATAAAGAGAATATATTTAAAGCTAATATACTAGAATTCAAAAGATATCTAGATGATATCTTTATTATATGGAATGGCTCGGAGAATGATCTATTGGAATTTCATGCATATCTTAATAATGTACATGATATGATCAAATTTGAGTTGAATTTTGATTATGCCAAAATTAATTTTTTGGATGTATTGGTGATCAAAAGAGGAACCACATTAATAACTGATTTGTATAGGAAAGATACTGATACTAACTCCTTCCTTAGATATGACAGTTTTCATCCACCTCATATGAAACGCAATCTACCCTATTCACAGTTTTTAAGATTAAGAAGGAATTGTTCCGGCCTTATGGAATTTGATAGACAGGCTAAATCCTTAATAGAACAATTTGCTGTTCGAGGGTATCCTAGGAAGGGGTTAAAAAAAGGCTTACTTTAAAGTAAGAAACATGGAAAGAAAGAGCTTGTTCCTGAAGAAACAGAGAAAGCACATACAACCTAGAATGCTTATACCTATTACATATAGCAGGCACACAAAATATATACAGACAGCTATTTTGAAATATGGGGGCTTACTCCAGGACATCCCGGGTTGTTTAGAGAAACCTGTATTTGTTTATAAACGTTCAAGGAACCTAAAAGATCATTTAGTACACAGCAAGTGTATAGTTAAGGGGCCACAGTCAAATCAACATAGTAAAACCAAAGGCAATTTTCCATGCTATAATTGCAGTGTATGCAGATACTGTGTAAAAACAACTGAATTTGTAAACCCTATTAATAACAGAACTTATTTTTTGAATGAACTATATACCTGTGACACAAAGGGGGTTATATATGCAATTAAATGTCCTTGCAACCTACTTTACATCGGCATGACTACCAGGAAGATCAAGATGAGGATATCTGAGCATAGGAGCTGCATAAGGAACCAAAGAATGACTGCACCAATGGTCCAGCATTTTGTACAACTCCAGCATTCTGATATAGACATTAAATTTTGGACAATTGAGAAAGTGTCTGGCACTGGGGTTAACTTGGAAAAGAAACTCTGAAGAAGAGAACTTTTTTGTATATCTGATTAACCCCCCACAATAATGTAACAGTATTGGGTCCATATGGATGTAAATACTTACAGAATAGCATTCTTTCCTATATGGTCTCAGGTTGTGTAACACAGGTGGTATAGATTTTTGATTGCTAGAGTGATATAGAGCTCCCCATTCTCAACAACTAATTGAGCCTTATTCTGCTGTGGTACATCCAGAGAATAGTAAGTAAGGATATATCCTTTGTTTCCCCCTTAATATTCCCTTTATTATAAATGAGGATTGGTTTTATATAAAACAAATTTTTCTTATGTATCCCTCTAGGTTTATACTGAATATTCATATACTTACTCTTGCTGGATGTGCTTACACACATATTTGTCCACAATATGGCCTTCATATTCATTTGGCAAATTATTGATATCATCAATCTTTTTTCTCCCTCCAGCATTTTTGACCACTGAAGAAGACCTAGTGTCGAAACGTGTTTGGTCTTGTATTGGGCTTGTACTGTTATCCCTCCCATTTGCATCTTTTGAGATGTTGAATACTTTATCCTATATATACTTTGCATGTTAAACATCTCGCTACATTTTTTTTATTGGTTGGGATTTATAGTTTTCCAGCCTAGTACTTATTGGCTATATGCATTAGTAGGAACTGGGCTTATATTGTTATCCCTCCCATCTGTATTTTGAGCATTAATCTAATTTACAGTTTTTGAACTTTTGATTTTTATCTGTCTAAATAGATTGACAATACTTTTGGTCTTGTATTGGGCCTGTGCTGTTATCCCTTCCATTTGCACTTTTGGAGATGTTGAAGACTTTATCTTATATATACTTTACATGTTAAACATCTCCTTACAATTTGTTTATTGGTTGGGATTTATAGTTTTCCAGCCCAGTACTTATTGGCTATATGCATAAGGCTTGAGTATTAATTTATGGTCCAGAACTGCGCTTATATTGTTATCCTTCTCATTTGTATTTTGAGCATTAATCTAATTTACAGTTTGTGAACCTTTGATTTTTATCTGTTAAAATCGATTGGCAATACTTTTGGTCCTGCGTTGGGCTTGTATTGTCATCCTTCCCATTTGTATTTTTGGAGCTGCGCATTTGAGTATTGTTTTAATTTGTATTCAGTTTCTGCATACAGAACCTTGGATTTTTATTTGCCTAAACAGTTTGGCAACACTTTTAACTCATTTTTTTAATTTATCCCCCCCCCCCTTTTTTTTCTATTTTGTTTCTAATAAAATTGAGTTGTTTTTTTTACCCATTTTAGTTTTCCCTAGATTTTTTTTGCCTTTGATAGTTTTCCTTGTGGTCTAGGGTTACACCTCAAAGTTTCTTATCTGATTTTTAAAAGGAAACAGAAAAAGAGACTATTTTCTCTGTTTTTAAAACATTCTCTCTTTTTCTCTTTTTAAAAGCTCTTTTCAGTATAGATGATGGGAAGATTTAGTCAAAGTTACAATGATATAATGAGCATAGCTGGGGGAAAAAATCTATTTTTACTTACAACATAATTACTATAACTATTAATAGATCTTGAAAGAAAAATAAATAGGTGGAGAATATAATGTTATCACTTGGTTAAATTTGCTGCCTTTTCACCATGATTGAAGTTAATCACCACACAGCTGTTTTTTTTTAAAGAGGGATTCTGAAAGACTTATTAGCTACACACTGACAGTGAGTCTTCTTAAAGAGATTAAAAGAAAGACTTTGCTGAAGTTAAGACTGCTTACCCCAAGTCTTTCTGAAGCTGAAGTTGTTGGTCCCTCTACATCAGAGCATGATTTGAAAAAATTATTCACTATGAAATGGATAAAAATTGATTTTTTTAAAAAAAATGTTTTATTTTTTTAAAAAAAACTGGAAGTATCATAAAGATAAATGAAAGGTAACATGATATCCCCATTGCATCATATGCATGGCATCAGTGTCTAAGGGGGGTTGCAGACTGCCAGAAATAGTGCAAATTGAGTCTACTTTTAGGGTTAGGGTTAGTGCTAGGGAATCATGGGAATTGTTGTTTTTTCTGAGACATTGAGCCTTCTCTATCAGAGAGCTCTGGGGCCACAATAAAATACAGTTCCCATGAGTATCTTTATGTCTTTTAATGCTAAACTGGACTAACATGACTATCTCGATCCGTAGGGAGAGGCGGGAAATATAAATAAATTATATTATTATTATTATTATTATTATCTCTTAAAATTCAATGTAGTCATCATGTTACTCTGAGAGCCAGCATGGCATGTGGTTTGGGTGTTGGACTACAATTTTGGAGACCAGGGTTCGATTCCCAGCTCGGTTATGAAACCCACTGGATGACCTTGGACAAGTCACACTCTCTCAGCCTCAGAAAATGGCAATGGCAACCCCCCCTGAATGAATCTTGCCAAGAAAACCCTCTTAGGTTTGCCATAAGTTGGAAATGAAGGCACGCACCACCAGCACACCATGTTACTGTAAAAGAATAGCTATGTTAATATAAAATACCAGCAGTCTTCAGCTATTCTCTACGTTGAATCAATGCCTTGTGTCTAGGGTTGCCTGAGTAAAAGGATCCTTGTGCTTTTAATGGTTGTGTACAGGAGGGAATTTTAGCAGGTATTACTTGTTCCCTGGTTGCCTTACAAGCAATACGTGTTGAAATTCCTTCTTTTACACAACTATTGCAGGTACAGGTCCATGACATGTCCATCACACGTATTCATTTTAAGTAAGTTTTCTTATGTAAATTGAGAAACAATGTGACTATTTCTCAATTATGAATGTTTTCACTTTTCATATACTTTATCTGTTTTCACCTAAAAATAAACTGCTCCAGCTTTCCCAGTAACTACCAATGCTGGGTGTTTCATTCTATTTGTTACTTTGTCTTTGGACGTTTTCATACACAAACGTCCAAATCCGCCTGGAGCTATTCCGGAACGGAGCCTTCCGCTCACTCCGGAATGGCTCTGGCGGCAGCGACCTAATTCCTTTTAAAAAAAGGAATTACAACTCCGGTGCTGATGCCGGAGTTAGAGCTAAAGGGGGCGGGGCTTGCTGCGACATCATGTGAACACGCGCAGCAAGCCCCGGACTGACGCCGGCTAGCGCTGGGGATGGCACCGGAAGGGGCGGGGCTTGCTGCGACGTCGTATGAAACATTTGACATTTTGCTGGAGTGGGGCCAGACGGAGGCCAGCTAGCGTCCTCCAAAAGCCCGTGTGAAAACGTCCAGAGTGATGGTACAATTGTGCCAGGGGAGAATGAAATAAAAAAGAGTAGCACTGATAAGTAGGAAAGATGGAATTGCTCAGATTCTTACACTCCCATATTTAACCACACAAACTGTCACCGTTGCATAACAAAAAACTTAAATGCAAATCTTTTAAAGACATCCTCTATGCTTAAAAAAAAAGGAGGGGAGGGAAGGGTTAAAAACAGTGTAAAAAGGAAAGGAAAGGCCTGACTGTCAGAATAAACTTTGCACCATTGTTTAGCCACCTTGAATCCCACTTTGGAAGAAAGGCAGGATATAAATTCCATAAGTAAATAAAGAAGTTTCCATTAGGAAACTTGATTTAAATTAATGACTTCAATTGACCTTTTTCATTTTGTTTCAAATCATTTTTATTTCAATCATCCAGCCCTGTTTGGTTTTAGGAAACAGATTTTGCAGTGGTTTACATTGTTCAGTTGACCAACAATGATAGTGGAGCACACAAATATATGGTATTCATGACAGGGAATAAAGCCTTCTCACAAATACTTTAACTCTCTTTAAAAACCTATAGCAAAAACACTATTGTCTGTCTCCAGCCTTGATTTCCCATCTGCAGACAGTTGAATAAATGAATGTTGGTGGTGAACAACAGAATTCTTCCTTAGCAGGCAATAAGCTTGAGAGACAGCTGGAGTACACAGCAATTCAAATCATTCAGGGATCCATTTTTTACATTTTTATTAACTCAAAAGGGTCACCACACCACATTAACTTAACAAAAAGTACTTCTGACACATTTTCATCTATTCTGTTAATCTTCTGTGCCTCTTTGCATGCCATCTTCCTCAACACCAATCCATTTGGACCTCATCTCTCTGTTAACCTTTTGTTCATTTTCTGTGGGTGACCTCTCTTGAGCAGTGATTGTTTGATAAGAATATTAATTTCTCAGAAGCAAAAACTTATATGTAGGGACCAGTTGTTAATAACTTATTTTTCCACTGTTCAGAGACCACAGTTTAATGTGCTAGTTCTTATTTATAAATCCCAGGATATGATGTTGGACTCGCACGCCCAAGGAGACGCCAAATATCAACCTGTTTGTGCTGAAAAGTCATATTCTTGATTGTGGCATACAATTTGTGGAACACACTCTCTTGACCCCCACTGCTGTTTTTACACTGGTTTTGATAGTTAATGTATTGTTATTTATTGACTGAATTTTATCAGTTGAACTCAAGTTTATTATTGGCATGAATCCTATTGGTTCATTCCAGCTAAAGTAGCCTCCCTGAATCAATGTTTCAGTGGTTAGTCACCACAACAGTTAACCTCATTGATCTAATGGGTTTTTCCTAGCTGAGAATAATAACTGGGGTCCAAAACACACTGCAGAAATAATTCAGTTTGAGACCACTTTAACTGCCCTAGGTCAGTGCTAGGGAATTCTGGGAACTGTAGTTTTGTGAGACATTTAGCCGCCTCTGTCAGAGAGCTCTGGTACCACAATAAACTACAATTCCCAGGGTTTCCTAGCACTGAGCCAGGGCAGTTAAAGCAGTCTCAAATTGGATTATTTTTGCAGTGTGTTTGGGATATAGGATATAGGCCATGGGTGTGTGTGTGTGTGTCAGGGTTGCTATTTTTCCAATACTGTACTTACACTGCACAAATAATTCAGTCTGACACCACTTTAACTGCTGTGGCTCAATGCTATGGATTTCTGGGACCTGTAGTTTTTGTGAGATTTTTCATCTTCTCTGTCAGAGAGCTCTCATGCCCTAACAAACTACAAATGCCAGGATTCCATAGGATGGAGCCATGGCAGTTAAAACAATGCCCAACTACATTAGTTCTGCAGTGTAGCAGTAGCCTAAGAGTACCCCAGAAATGTTGACACACTTGGGTAAGAAACAGACTATTACTTTTCACTCTTCTCTTCTTGTTCAATTGGTTGGACTGAATAGGTTCCAGTGTAAAGACATGTAGATTGAAGGTAAAGGGTTAACTCTGGTCTGCTCACTATTGGAGACACAGATGGGGTGCTAGCCAATTTTGCTTCAGAGTTGGACTTGGGTAAAAGGCATACTATTTTCATCAAAAGTATAAGACAGCATGGTGTAGTGGTTTGACTGCTGGACTGTGACTCTGAAGAACAGGGTTTGATTTCCCACTTGGCCATGACCTTGGGCATGTCACACACTCTCAGCCCCAGAAAACCGTGTGATAGGTTCATCTTAGGGTTGCCATACTCAGAAATGACTTGAAGGCACACAGCAACAAACACAACCAACATATATAGGCCCATTTGCTAACAGCAACATTATATGGTGTAAGAGCAAAATTGGTGTAACACAGGCCTGCAAAACTGAATGGTCATAAAACTTTTTAAAAATGTATGCTGATTTTATAAGAATTTGGTGTTATAAATGCAAAAATGACCTCAGGTTTGATTCATCATGTACATCCCCCCCCCCCCATCAACCTGCTTTGATGTTTGTGTTGTGATACGTGATTCAATAAAATGATCCTGCAAAGAATTATCCTGTAAAAAGTAATAAAGGGGTTAAAGTCTTCTAATTGGGACTTTAGTTCACTGATATGAAACACAAAAATCAATTCAAAAGCACTAAAAGAAATTGCAAGTGAACATCAGTGTCCACACTTAATCAAAACTGAGTAACAACTGAATTGATAAAAAAAAATATTGAATTTGTGGAAGAACTGTGTGTGGTATGCCATTTTATTGTGTTTATATGAATTCAGCATCCAAAAAATAAATCCCTTTGTTCATGTGATGTCATCAGTTTGATCTATTACTCCATAGCTCCTGCATCCAAAGTCCATCTGTTTCACAGTCTACAGTGGTGTCGAGGAGTGGATCTCTGAATTCAGGAACACATTTGCATTACTGAGCCACACCAAGTCACATATTCCACCTGGACCATGACTCCTGCCCTGAGTTCTTTCACCAGAAACATCTTTGAATTCAGCAATCTGCAACTGGAGCATAACAGATCTGTGGTCACCTTGGGAAAAGCTGAACTGTTTTTAAAGTAGCCTTAATCTGGCCAAACCAGATATTCCTTTTAGGTATTTTGTGTCTGGATGATCTATGATAATGTTAATGGGCTTTGTCGTTTATTTGGATGCACTACTCTGCCAAGGGCAAGGCCTGTGGTTTTAACCAATCATGTTTGTGTGTAAAGAACTTATCCTTTATTTTCGTGCAATTTCTCATTATTTTGTTTTGCAATTATAAATAATTAACATCCCTTTAATGATATTTTTCTTTGCTCAACCTTAAGGGCTGCTACATTTCTCCTCCCAAAAACCTCAGGCACATGTGTAACCTCCAGTAGAAAAGAGTTATGGAGTTATGTATCCAGGGGAAGCTGTGTGCCTACAAAAATCGTAAAAATGCAAATCTATGCAATACTCATGCCAAAATAGCTGCTCCAGTAAGTGAAACTAATGTGCTGTACTTGCCAGTACAATAATCCAAAAAATAAAAAATGGAATGCATCCCAGAGAAGTTCTGAATTCTAACTTTTCTCAGTAGTAAACAGGGTGTTAGCAAAACTAACTTTCTTTTCTCTTGAGTTTGATGAATAGATTTTATGGAGATATTGAAGGGGCTGCCATTAAATGCAGACTTTTAATTGTGTATGAAAGTAATCTATTTTGACTCGACAGGTATAAGGGTGCTTTCACATAGTACGAACCACTTGAACTTTACCATTTTCCATTGCATCAGGAGCTTACGCTAATGGCCAATCCAGTCAGTAGTTTGGGTATCATTGTACACTATGAAAACATTGGGAGGAAGATGTGTAATTGTTATTTCTTGGCATATCCAAGGTGGTATTCTTCTTCCTGCAGGGACAAGGAACATTTGGGCCTTCGGACTGCAATTCCTGTCAGCCCTGGCCAGCATACCCCATGGTCATGGACAATGATAACATCTGCAAGGCCACTCATTCCCCATTTCTGCCTCAGAGCATATATGGAATTGAAGATCCAGGCCATACTTGGTATTATTGCTCATAATTTTTTAAATACATTTATTACATGACAGAAATAGAAAAAACATACATAAAAAAGGACAAACAATAAACAATACCGCAAATGCATAATACATAATACAGATACGTAGGAGAATGAATACAATGAAACATAAATTGAAAAATAAAGAAAGAAAAACAAACAAACAAAAAAACTAAACAGAGTTGACTTCTTGGATTTTGTTTTGATCTACATCTACATATATTATACTCCTGCAGAGATAATTTTCTGCTTTAATAAGACTTGAAGAATACAATAAAGGAGAACTTACTTATATTAAAAAAATACATAAGAAAGTCAAAAGAGTATAACATAAAGGATCACATTTGTTTAAAATAGAGCTGCACTAGATCATCTTAGCGCTCTGAACAAAATAGTTTTTATTCTTAATATCACCTTTTACTTCTAACATCAAATTTTTAATGGTTTCCCCTTTTTATCCCAGTATGACAGTTGTATATGAGGTGTAGGGAATATAACATATATACTTGTCTATAAGTCAACTTCTTATATAAGTTGACGGCAGGTCTGGAGACAAAATTATGGATTTTGATATGACCTATGGATAAATTGAGGGCAAAATGTAGGGGCATGTAACAAAGGATGTATAGGACGAAGCAAAGGAAAATTATGCCAAAGAACTGTAAACATTCCGGCAGGCATAATTGTGCTCAACCTAAAGGCTGGCTGGATGAGGAGGGGATTATGGTAAATCATGGCTGTGTGATGTATGGGGAAAGTGACGGTGCATATGCAGCTAAGAAAATGCACACATGTCAAAAAAGATGAAAAGGTAAAGAAAAAAATGGCAACTATGTTAGCAGTGATTATAGCCTTTCACTTTGATAACTTTGCCTGATTTTAACCCAGTAAAGGTGACAAACTGTGATGAATGGGGCCCCCAGTCATCTGAGGACTTCTCCCAGACAACAAAGAGTTACATGTTGGGTGGGAAGGTGCAGCCTAATGAGGGTTTACATCACATTCTAATAAGGGTCACATCACAGTTGATGAAATGCTAATTGACCAATCAGTTGGGCAGAACTGGGAACTTTGAGAATCTTCTAAGCAGAGGTTTCAAAAAGTCTTTTTGGACCATGTGGTTTGAGCCCTTCCTTTATCTGCCTGGGTGTGTTTGCTTGAGTTAGATGACCCAGATGCTGGTTGAGCTGGGCAATGGAGTCCAGGCTCCCAGCATCCAGAAACATCAAGGACTACAAATCCCATCTGAGTTATAAGTAGGTTTAGGAATGTACTAGCTAGTGGCATTAGATCTTCTGGTTATTTTATTGGCTTGGCTGAAATGACTGCTCTGTAACTGACATTTCTCTGCCTCCAAGATAAGGATGTCTTGTATATAGTGATATCCTTTGCTCTAGAATTCCTTAGTTAGAATAAAGCTTTTCTTCAAAAGTACCCTGCTTTCTCACACTCCTTCTTCACACACCTTTGGCTTGGCTAGGGCTTGCCTAATGTTGGTAAGGGAGAAAAGGAACACTATAACTCACTTAGCAAAGTCCTGATGTGTTACTAAGGAACATGTGTAATTCATCAGGTGGTGGCAGCTTGGATAGATGGTCTCAAGGAGTCCCATTCAGCTCAGCAGGAGTGGGAAGGGGGATCCAGAGGACTGGGACTAATGATCTTCTGTGTACAAGGGAGACAGAACCTAGTTGCATTGAGGGCTCTGAGCCACAGAAAATCATAACACAAACATACACAAATATCTATTGAAATCCTTCAAAGCCTGGTTTTGCTTGGTGCGCCTTTGAGGAGAAGCACCAAGGAGCTGCTGTGGCTGCAATTTTCCCACTCAGGCATTCAAAAAGGTCAGAAGTGGCACTGTGACAGAGAGAGTAGAAGGGGTTGATGCCTCTTTTAGGTGCTCCTGGGACAGTCTAAGCTCTCACCTTTCCCCACTCTGCTCAGAGAAGGGGATTGTTCCTTTTTTGATAAGAGTTAAAGTACAGTACATTGGCTCAGCTTTTGGGGGTCAATTTTTTGACTAAAGTTTCTAGACGTATACATGATATACATGATATATATATATATATATATATATATATTGCTTTGGAAGATATGGAAAAACAGAAGAATATATTCCCTAGATGATATTATCAAAACTGTGTTTCTTATCTCAGATAATGCCCATGTGAGTCCTTATATAATAGTTACATAGCCAGAATCATCTTGTCACTGATTCATATGGGAAGGGGAGTCTTGGCAAAGTATAACAAAGAAACCAAGTGAAATCTAAATGTTAATGTTGTATTAGTACTGGGAAGAATCAAGTTTCAAATAGCAGATTTATGAACCTTGCTGGATAATATTAGGCCATTCACAATTGTTAGGCTTGCCTCTCTCAGTGTAGCCTACCTTATAAGATAGCAGTGAAGATAAAATGGAGACAGTAAAGTACTTTGCTACTATCCCCATTTTATCCTTACTGCAGTCCTATGAGGTTGGCTGGTGAGTGCCAGTGTGGCATAGTGGTTTCAGTTTTGGACTACAACTCTAGAGACCAGGGTTTGATTCCCAGCTCAGCCATGAAACCCACTGGGTGACCTTAGACAAGTCACACTCTCTCAGCCTCAGGGGAAGGCAATGGCAAAATTCCTCTGAAGAAATAAAACTCCATGATAGGGTCACCATAAGTCAGAAATTTGAAAGCACACAACAGCAGCAGCAGCAACAACAACAACAAAGTATTTTGAGCCCCTTGGAGGAAACACATGTATTGACTGTAATACAAACCAGAGAGGACAAGTGAGTTACAAACATGGGAAAAATGCTTTATTAAATATATGTACATACTAGATATTAGGTTAGACAGAGAACTGTGAGAGGAAGTAAAACTCACCATAGCATATATCCTCAAGAGCACAGATGGACAACTGCAGTGGATCCAGGAGGGAATTTTCTGCTCCTGCACCTGTTCAAGGGTCACATGGGAATGCCAAAAATGCCCCTCAAAGAAAACGACAAGCAAAACTGGAAATGAGAAGTCCATTTTTGGCTTTGAGAAGCAAGGTTTTTAAATGTTAAATTGTATCAGGAAGGTGGCTGCTACCTATTTAAAAGGTAAATTCCTACTTGTTGGTGCTTTTCCATGAATCGATCCACTCTTGGCAAACTCTGAGGGAAAAAAACAGTGTAGGATACCATAATGAAATATTATCCCACTGTGAATAGAAAAATGCATGTGCATTCCCCCTCCTCCTCTAATTCTAAAAGAAGCTAGTGACCCTGGACAGTGTCAACCGGACAGAGAAGCTGGGAATGGAATGCTGTATATGGCTGATAGTGGGCAAACAGTCAGGCCTGGTGGAAGGGGGATGGATAAGAGATGCCAGCACATAGGAGATGCATGGCACTACTTGCTAGACCCCCAGGATCATAGAAAGTTTCTGAACTTTTGGTGTCCTATTGACACCATAGGACCAAAGCCACACTTCCTTTCTTTTTGGTTTACCATACTAACAGGGGCCATTATAAGATAGTAGTATGTGACACATGCTCGAGAAATGTGATCTGCTAATTAGTTACATAGTAGCTACATAGAGATAGAGTGCTTTGTGATTATCATATGGAAATGAATATACTAAGCTTGGATGACTGTTCTTTTTCTTCTTGTCAGTCTTTTCAGTCACTGGACCACTGGCATTTTTTGTTGCAGGAAATAAAATAATGGATTCTCCTGTCTTCGGTGTACAACAGGGGTAGGCTACCTTTCCCCTTTAAGGGCCGAGGGACTTCAGTTCCCAGAATCCCAGGAGTTATTGGACAACATGGGACTATTGGCCAACATGGCTGAGGCTTCTGGGAGCTGAAGTCCCTCGGCCCTTAAAGGGGAAAGGTTGCCTACCCCTAGTCTAGTTTATTGCACTGAAGCTAAAGAACCCTCATTTTTGTGGATATTGGACTGAACACAAAAAGGTCAATCTGGGGAGACTGGAGGGGCTAAGGGTCATAAAAATAGCACTGAAGGGCTGCATTTAGCCCCAAGGCCATACTTTGCCCACCTCTGGTCAGAAGCATAACAAGGGATCAGAAACCTTTGTAAAGGAATGGGTCCCACCTCAAAATCAATTAGCATTACTAGAGCATTGTAGCTTTTGAAGCATTCTGTTGCTGTCTCCAGGTTGATTGTAACTTCTGAAAGAACTACATGGTTCAACATAATGGAAAATTGTTTTGTAACCTCCCATCTCCGAATGTGGTGTCTCTTCATTAGTAACTAAGGGCCTTTACAGACTGCCAGAAATAATGCAACTTGAGTCCACTTTAACTGCCCTGGCTCAGTGCTAGTGAATCATGGGAACTGTAGTTTATTGTGGCACCAGAGCTCTCTGACAGAGAAGGCTCAATGTCTCAGAAAAAACTACAATTCCCATGATTCCCTAGCACTGAGCCAGGACAGTTAAAGTGGACTCAAGTTGCATTATTTTTGGCAGTCTGTAAAGGCCCTAAGAAAATGAGAGGACTGGCAGTATGTGGAAGGAACAGGCTCAGTCTGTCATTTCAGGTTGAGGCACTTCCCCAGCTCAGACCACTAGCAGCCCCTGAACCTGAGACAGAGCAGAAGTGAGTTATTTCTGTTGGTGAAGATTTGTTGCTTACTATTTGCCATCAGGTCAGCTTCAGCTTATGGTGACCGTACCAATGAAAGGCCAGCAAGAGATCATCAAGAGCCCTGTTCAATTCTTATAATATAGTTGACTCTCTGTATCCACGGATTCAACCATTCACAGTTTGAAAATATTCCATTCTCCCCCAAAATACCTTGATTTTGCCATTTCATATAAGAAGACTATCGCTCTACACCAGGGGTAGGCAACCTAAG
This sequence comes from Phrynosoma blainvillii, assembly GCA_026167975.1. Taxonomy (NCBI): domain Eukaryota; kingdom Metazoa; phylum Chordata; class Lepidosauria; order Squamata; family Phrynosomatidae; genus Phrynosoma; species Phrynosoma blainvillii. The sequence goes on along the minus strand of JANUYF010000002.1, from coordinate 119,424,536 downwards.
GCCCGGGGGCTGGATGCGGCCCCCGAGGCCTTTGGACTGGCCCCAGGATGGTCCTGCTGCTGCCGCCCGCCCGCCATGATGATATTGATTATTGTTGTTATGACTTGTTCTTGGGGTTTTCTTGGCAAAATCTCCACAAGGATTTTGCCATGGTTTTTCTGGGGCTGAGAGAGTGTGCATGCATACTTTTTTAATTTTTTTATTTTATTTTAATTTTAATTATTTATTTATTTTTGGTGCTTCGCTCCCCCAATTGTCTGAGGGACAGCAACCCGCCACCTGGCTCAAAAAGGTTGCCTACCCCTGCTCTACACTCTTAAAATGGGGCTAAATCATTTTAACTGCTCTGGCTGCCTCATGTTGCATTCTGGAACTTGTAGTTTAGGGAGAAGCATTTAGAATACTCAACCAGAGAGCCTTTAAGCCTCAAAGAACTACAAACCCCAAAATGCAACAGGAGGCTGTCAGAGCTGTTAAAGCGAACTAGCCCCATTGTAAGAATGTGGTGTGATAAGTTCATAAGAGACATCATTTTACTATGCCTCCGTATATAATGGGACTTGAGTATCCACATATTTCCACATCCATGGGAGGTCCTGGACTCAAGCCGCTGAGGATATCAAGGGCCCAATGTACTGAGTGAAGGCCATGGCTTTCTTTATTGAGTCAATCCATCTGTATTATCTTCCTATTTTTCTACTGCCTTCTACTTTATCAAGTATTATTGTATCTCCCCCCCCCCCCCCACAAACATTAATCATGTCATCCTATGATATGTCCAAAGTACAATAACCTCAGTTTAGTCATTCTGGCTTCTAGTGAATGTTCAGGCTTAAATTGCTCTCATACTCTTTTACTGGTCATAGAATCATAGAATCATAGAGTTGGAAGAGACCACAAGGGCCATTCAGTCCAACCCCCTGCCATGCAGGAAATCCATATGTCTGTAGAACCATTTTCCAGCTCTACATTTCAAATGAATTTCTCTTCCCATCAGTTTTGTTCATGTCCAGCTTTCACAACCATACAAAGAGATTGGAAATACTATGGATGATTCTGACTTTGATATTTAATGATACATCTCTGCACTTGAAAATCATATTTTGTAAGCTGCTCTCCTTACCTTTCTTCTGATCTCTCAACCTCTCAATTTAGATTGATGACTGAGACCATATCCTGGCTTTGGATATGATTTCTGTAAGGTGCTTTAAAACACAATCTAAGAATTTAAAACAGAAAACAAACAATTAAGATGAATGCAACAGCAGCTGAGCAGCAGCTGCATTATAAGCACAACAAATATGTTCCCTTAAAGGCTGGCACAAGCAAATCAGGTTTTTACCTGCTGCCTCAAAGAAAACAAGGTTGTCACCTAGCAGCAAAGGTGTTTGTTGGGCATCTTGACAAGAACACGCTCCCTCAGTGTGTAGGGGCATCATGACAAGAAAACACTCCCTCAGTGTGGTGGAGTCGCCTTTTTAGGAGGTTTTTAAACAAGAGATTTCTAATTTTAAACTGAGATTTTCTCTGGAGAGTATCATACCAGGGAAAGTGATGGGAGCATACTGGGATGCTCCCATCACTATTGCGCTAGTGTGCTAAGATTATCAGATGGCATCACACAATGTCGCCATAATCCCATCATTATTGTGCGAATAAAGAGGAATTCTACGGCCACTTTTTATTCACAGGTATGTCTCGTTTATGGTGTCATCACGCAACATCATCTGATAATCTTAGCACACTAGCACGATAGTAATGGGAGCATCTTGGTATGCTCCTGTCACTTTCCTTGGTGTGATAATCTCCTTTGTGTTTAAAAAGAGGCTGGATGGCAATCTGTTGGGAGTGCTTTGATTGTGTCTTCCTGAATGGCAGGGGGTTGGACTGGATGGCCCTTGTGGTCTCTTCCAACTCTGATTCTATGATATGTGAGGGCACAAAACATAAAATAGGAATTAAGAGAAGTTACTCCCTCCAATAAATGTTGTTGTTGTGTGCCTTCAAGTGGTTTCTGACTTATGGCAACCCTAAGGCAAGCCTGGGCCAGTATGGTGTAGTGGTTTGAGTGTTTGAAGATGTCTTTAGATACCAGGGTTCAATTCCCAGCCCAGCCCATGAAGCCCACTGAGTGACCTTGGACAATTGACATAGTCTCAGGGGAAGGCAATGTCAATCTCCTCTGGACAAATCTTGCCAAGAAAAACCCTCATGGTTAGGGGGGGTCGCTGACTCATGGTAACCCTGTGGATGAGACATCTTCAAAATCCCTGTCTTCCATTGTTTTGCTCATGTTCTGCAAATTCATGCCTGTTACCTTTCTGATTGAGCCTATTCATCTAACATGTGGCCTTCCTGTCTTTCTTTTGCCCTGTAGCTTTCCTACCATTATCATCTTTTTTAATGAGTCATACCTTTTCATGATATGGCCATAGTATGACAGCCTCAATTTGGTCATCTTGGCTTCTGGGGATTTAAGCCTTGATCTGTTCTAGGTCCCATTTGTCTTTTTTGCTATCCATGGTATCCTCAGCACTTCTCCAGCACCACATCACAAATGAATTGATTTTCTTCTTATCCACTTTCTTCACTGTCTAGCTCTCACATCCATACATGGGGGGTGGGGGTGGAGTGGGGAATATAATGGCTTGTATAATTCTAACTTTAGTGCTCGGTTGTACATACTTACTCCTTAGTATCTTTTCTAGTTCTTTCATATCTGCCTTCCCCATTCCTAGTCTTCTGATTTCTTGGCTGCAGTCTCCATTCTGATCAATGTTTGATCCAAAGTATGGGAACTATTTTACTACCGTATTTTCCAGCGTATAAGACGACCCGCGTATAAGACGACCCCCCCATTTTTTCAGTCAAAATATAGAGTTTTAGCACCTCCACCCTCATTATCCTTATATCCGGCGTATAAGACGACCCCCCCACTTTAGCCACAGATTTTGCAGGTAAAAAAAGTAGTCTTATACGCAGGAAAATACGGTATTTTGATTTCCTCATTGTCTACACTGAATGTATATAGGTCCTTCATGGTAATTATTTTTGTTATCTGTATGTTCAGCAGTAATCCCGCCTTTGCACTTTCTTCCTTAACCTTCCTAATTCTTCCAAGTCTATGATGTTTTCTGTTAGTAGTTTGGCATCATTCACATATCTTAGATTGTTGGTATTTCTTCCTCCTATCTTCAGTCTTCCTTCTGAGTGTATACTTGCTCTAGATATATACTCGTCCCTCCACATTTTCAGGTTTGACTTTTACAAATTTTATTATTCATAGATTTTATTAATATGCTTTCTCTAGGAATATCTAGGTCCTCCAGCACAACTCTATGGTCAACCAAAAGTTGCACTGAAGGACCTAGAGATTCCTAGAAAGAACAACCCACTAGGCATTTGTAGGTCCTCCAACACAATCCTATGGTCAATGTCTGGCAGATGTTGACACAGAGTTGCACTGGAGGACCTAGAGGGGTCCTCTCAGGTAAAAACATAATGATTTTGCTATCTGAGGTTTTTCCACATTCACGGGGGTCCTGTGCCCCTAACCCTGGAGGGATGAGTGCAATATATTCTGCACACAAGTTGAACAAGTAGGGTGATAAAATGCAGCCTTGTCTGACCCCTTTGCCAATTGGGAACCATTTTGTTTCTCCATATTCTGTCATAACAGTACCCTTTCTCATCAGGACTATCAGATGCGGTGGTCTCTAGCGTTTCATGGTCTATGTATGCAGTGAAAGGCTTTGCTATAAAGGCCACATTGCTTTATTTTTCTGGAATTCCTTGGTGGGCTTCATTACCCATCCTATGTTTCCAAGCCTAAATCGTCAAACCTTCCCTTCCACTCCTTTTTCTCTTTCTCTGCCTGCCTCTCTCCCTCCCCTTTCCTTCTCCAGCAGTTAAGAAACAAAAAACACCAGAATCTAGGACAGCTTTCGGAGGCGCTGCCTGGCCTCAAAGCCCCACCAGCTTGCCATTATTAGGAGGGCACCTCAGGAACCCTCCTCCCTGTTGTTGCTGCTGCTGCTGTTGTTGTCATGGTTCCTTCTTTGCAAGGCAATTCCCGAGGCTCTTGGGCTTGGCTCAAGAACGTCTTGGCGCTGTGTGTGTGTGTGTTTGTGTGTGTTTGTGTGCTGGTGTGTGGGAAGGCTGGATGTCCAGCCGCTCCATGGTCGGGCGGGATTAAGTTTCATGGCAGCCTTAACCCCTGTTTATCCTCCAGCTTTTCCTTCCTCAGAGGAAAAAGAAGCTAAAAAAGAGGGGGAAGGGGAAGGAGTGAGAGAGAAGCGCTCCCTCCTCAAGAAATCTTGCTAAATCTTACTTATCATATATATATATATATATATATATACACACACACACACACACACTATATTATATTATTGTATTGTTATATTCTCTCTCTGTCTATCTATCTATCTATAGACAGAGTTATATATATAACTATATACATATATATATATATATATATATATATACAACTATATAACTATATATATATATATATATATATATATATAGTTATATATAGTGTGTATATATGTATATGTATATGGGTATTTAAGAATAATCTTCAGCTTCTCCTCCAAAGCTGAACTTGCTGAAGGGGTGGGAAAAGGAGGAAGAGAAGGGGGTTTCACCTCTGAAGAAGCGGCCCAGCCGGGTAAGCTGAGGGTGGTGGGGTGTGAGGGGACAAGCCTGGGAAAGGGGACAAAATTGTGTTGTGTGGAACAATTATGTCTCTGTGTGTTTGTCTGTGTGTGTGTGGAAACTGCCCAGAATGCATAGGAGAGCCCACCACATCCCGACCCCGGCGCTCTTCTTTTGTTCTTTTGCTGGTGCTGGTGGTGTTGTTGTGAGGCGCTTTTGCAAACCATTTTCTCTCTCCTCCCCTACCCCCCATACACACACACACACACACACACACACACCATTTTTCCTGGCAGGAGTTGTGGAGGGGGTGGTGGTGGAAATAAGGCGGCTTCCCTCTTTGAAAAGAGGAGGAGGAGGGGGAGGAAGAAGAAGAAGAAAGCGCCAGCCTTTCCAATGAAAAGGAAAACCCGCCAGTGCGCCCAGAGAAGTATGCCTTGATGCGGATGGGTGGGTGGGTGGGTGGGCAAGGGCTGTTGTGGTCCAGCCCCTTCTTTCCCGGCCTGGGGGGGGGGCTGAAATGGGTGGGCACTGGCTGGAGGGGAGGGGAGCCATGCTGGGTCTTGTATTACTTGTGGGGAGGAGGAGGAGGAGGAGGAGGAACAGGGCGCAGAGAGTGGCCGGCTGGCGCTGCCCAGGCAAGGTTAGGCCGCCTGTTGCTTCTTCTGGTTGGACTGGCCAAGTTCCAGCAGTAGGGCTTGCTGGGGGAAAGAGGGAGGGAGGGAAGGAGAGAAGCAGGGAGGGAGAGGGGGCTTTTTGTTGGGGGGGTGTTGAAGGGGTAGACTGGGGCCCCCTCATTTGGCTTAGGAGGAACAGGAGGGATGCTGGTCGGTTTCCCTTCAGCGCCGGCCTCGGGTAGGAGGGATTTGGGTGTCAACAAAAGACCCGCTTCCTAATCCTGGGTTGGACTCATTTCTCTTTTGGGTTTTTGTTTTTTTATATAATTTGCAATGGTAGAACTTGTAGGCTTGCCTCCCCCCCCCCCCCGGCCAGTCTCCTCTCCCATCCGCCTTGGCCCCTTTTTGTGTCTCTAGTGTCCAGGACTCTCCCCTCTCTGGATCCTTCTGAGACCCGGGTGTTTAAATGCCACGGAGCTTTTGGGGATTTTTTTTTCCCCTCTCGTCCCGCATCTTCTCTGGTTGCAGAGGCTGGAAATGGGAGAGAAGTTGGAGGGCAGTGAGAGGAAATGGGGAAAAGGCGGCTGTGGGGGAGGAGGAAGGGAGTAGGATGTGACATGAAGTTGCATGCGCAGTTGAGAGAGTCGGGGCTTGCAGGCAAGGTGTCCAGAGGTCCTCCTTTCCCCACACCTGTCCTACATTTCAACCTTCTGCCCAGGAGGAATTTCAAAAGGTCCTCTATTTTGAGCGCGACTAAGAAGCCTGAATTTGTATTTATATGAGTGTTTTTTGGCTTTTAGTTGGTAATGCCCTACATCTTTTCTTGAATGTCCTGCAGTTTCCTCCTTTGCGGTCCAGACATCTGGTCACCATTTGCTGGAGGCAAAGGAGCCATCCATCCTAGGCAAGGGTCCTCAGGCTTGTTTTCTCCTCTTAAATGCTATATAAACTTTAAACCGGATGGAGCAGAAAAGTCCACCTTTGAATTTAATTAGGAGCCTTAGTGGTTTGAGTATTGGACACTGGAGACCAGGGTTCAAATTCCAGCTCAGTCATATAAACCCACTGGGTAAGTCACACTCTCTCAGCCTCAGAGGATGGCAGTGGCAACCCCCTCTGAAGAAACTTGCCAAGGAAGCACCATGATAGGTTTTCCATAGGGTCACCATAAGTCACATGACAGCAGCAACAACAAAGGAGCCTTGTATGTCAAATCAGTATAGGAAAGGCAGCAGAGCCTTTGGAGTTTATCACATGGAGGCAAATTGCTTAAATCCCATCCAAAAACAGGATTTAAAAATCTGGAAAACCCCACAAAAGCGGGTTGTTTTTAAGATGTTTTTGTGTAAAGGAGAAATAACATGATATTAACCTGAACGGAAAGTTACTGAAACCCGCTCTTTTTACTTTCGGAAGTTCCCGAAAGTAAAAAGGAGAGGGTTTTGGTGACTTTCCGTTCTGATTAATGACGCGTTATTTCTCCTTGACGCCAACGTCATGTGAAAAGCAACCCGCTTTTGCGGGTTATTTCTGCTTTCTGTTTGGGTTAACTGTGAATAATGTAATGTGAAAAACAACCCGCTTTTGTGGGCTGTTTTCACTTTAAATCCAGTTTTTGCATGGGATCCATCCATGTGATAAACATGGGATAAATCAATATGTAATGTAATATAATGGGGGACCCAGAGTACACCATCCATTTAACTAGGTTGCGACATCTCTCAACAACATTTCCTGTCTTCTTAGGTTTGTACCTAGAAGACAAAATAAGAGTAGGAAGATGGAGTCCCTCCCTCTCAACTCTTCCATTGTTTATGTCTAGGTAGAGTTGGCTTTTTAATTTCTTGTAGTAGCCAAGAGTATTATAGTCAAAGAGCTGGAATTGTTGTTGTGTGCCTTCAAGTCCTTTCTGATTTATGGTGTCCCTAAAGTGAAACTATCACTGGATTTTCTTGGCAAAAGCTGTTCAGAGGAGGTTCACCTTTGTCTTCTTCTGAGGCTGAGAGACTATGACTTGTCCAAGGTCCCCCAGTTGGTTTCCATGGACGAGCAGGGATTCGAATCCTGGTCCCCAGAGTTGTAATCCAATGCTACACCACACCAGTTCCCATAGTCTGGAACTGATGATCGAATTTGTACATTGCAAGAGTAAGGAGACTAACTATATATACCTAATTCTGCATTTCCACTCCCTGTAGATTCAGGACAGCAAACACTATTGGATCTCATACTAAAAATAACCAATTGATTATTCACCTCCTTCTGACCTGTCATTTGAAAGGGAGACAAAAGTGAACCATGTAATCCTATTGAACTACAGTACTGTTAAATTACTTTGATCATCCACCCTTAATTTGCCCCACCATCTTTTATTTTAAAAATCAATAGAGTGGGAACAGCCTCTGCCACCTTTGCTGTGCATGTCCCTTCTAAAGATACAATTTAGAAACATTTGCATGATGCCACAGGGAGATGTTACAAGCAGTGTAGATGGAAACTAGTTTCAATGTTTTTTTCAGAAGTGCTTGATTGAAACAAAGCTTCAGATTAATCAAGAGTTAAATGCTGGAAGTGTTGCTTGCTGGTCTAGAAAGTTTTAATGCTGAGTTTTGAGAGACCCAGTTAAAGAACAATTAAGGCCATGAGCCAGCCAGCATGAAGTCTGACCAGTTAGATATTAAGCACCTGCATGTAGGTAGAACTGTCCTCAGCACTGATATGTCTAAGGATACATGTAGAGAAGTTGCGGGATCATGTTGATACTATTTTATCTCTAGGGTACCAGGCTACAAGTCTTAAGCAAAATTAGGCCTGACTCTTGCTTGTGCTCTGCAGAGCTATGGCAGGTTAAAAATGCAAACAGAAAGAGCAGCTTGATGTGGCAAGCTATTTATGGAGAATGTCTCACCATACAGTTCAGGTGATTTTCACTGTGCCAGCACATAACACAAGGAAACATGTGGGAAGTGTTGGTGTACTTAATATAAACGACATAACTACTTCAAAAGTCTCTTCATGTGAATTGCTGTATAGTACCAGTGAATACGGAACATAGTTTTTTGTCAGTTTTGATGCTGTGAAATCCATGCATAAGAGTTTGATTGCAAGCAAATAAGATAGACATTGAGGAGGTGTTGTTTCAGTGCAACATAATAGAATTGGGGTGTGGGGAGATAATGTATGAACTGCAATTGTATTTTGAATAGAAACCACAGTTTACTAACATAGTGCCTTACCTATACGTACGTTTATATTTGATTAGGTCTCTTTTGTTCATATTTTGCTATTATCACTATCAGAGAAATATTTTCATTTTCCCTTCTGATATGACTGAATTTGATGAATGTGTTTCCTAAACTTAGTATTACAGTTTATATTGACATGCTTCCTCATAAGAATCTGAAATATATTCTTCTTGCCCTAGGTTAGAGTAGAAATTCACACTGGTACAGCTGAAATCAATATCAGGCTTGGGAAAGAATAATGGCACTGTTTTAAATGCTAGTATAGGTTCTTTTTCTTTTTAGTTTTCTCCATTTTGACATCTATAGGCAAGATATCAATGAAGTTTATCCTATGAAAATTTAGTCTGAATGATGTCTAGTAGGTTACTATCTTCTAAAACACAGGGCATTTTAAAATATTTAGATTAAAGGCAATTATAAGAGGTTTGCCCAGTTCAAGCTTATAGACTTATAAATTAAAATACTTATGGATTTCAAACAGAGTATGTTATGGTTTTCATGAAATCAATTGGATTATGTAAATCAGCTGCTTAAACATTTTAATGTGTGTTCTTCTGATGTTTCATTTTTACTTTCTATCTTGGAGCTTTTATCAACTGTGCTGTGAGTTTGATACTCTATATGAGGACTGTATTATTTTGAATTCTCTGCCATTGCCCATGCAAATGGTCAATTGGCAGTTGAATAGTCCAAATGTTGTTAAATAATGATCAAATATGTAAAACAATAAATTATTTGAGCAGCAAAAAAGAAGCAGATGTATATTAAATAAGTAGCTGTTAGGAAATAATGATATTAAATGCCAAACTAGTACAATCAAGAGTTATTATTTGTTAATATTGGTGTCTCTGACTATACATGTATGTCAGTGATATTTTAGATCCTCAACATGTGCGTTTGTCTTTTATTTCGTAACAGAAATACTTTAGATCCCCTCCCTTCTGCCTTTCATACTAAATATTAGCATGATATGATTAAAAATGGCCACAACAAGTATTGGTATGATCACTTCATGGAATTTTAGTCAATAAACAAATGTCAAATACAATCAGTTATCAGTGGACGATATGTGTTTCCAAATCCTAGATATATCATATACCGTATATACTCAACTATAAGTCATCCTCATGTATAAATTGAGGGCAGGTTTTGAGGCCAGAATTATGGATTTTGATATGACTCATGAATAAGTTGACGATAAAACTTAGGGGCATGTAAAGATCTCAAGGATGAAAGGAAAACAATGCCAAATAACTTACAAAATTCCAGAAGGTATAACTGCATTCACCCTAAAGGCTGAATGGATGAGAGAATAGAGGGAGGTCAGAGCTTCCAGGATAGATTAGATAGATCTTTCACCATAGGATGATTCCTTTTTTAAATTAAGAATTAAAGTACAGTACTTACATTGACCCATGGATAAGTCGACTCAGGTTTTGGGAGGCAATTTTTTGACTAAAATTTCTAGACTTATACATGAGTGTATACAGTATATATGATGAGAAGTAAGAG